>JAPWDM010000001.1:36089054-36411554 GCA_035578155.1 Brachynemurus nebulosus | reverse complement strand
TAAGAAATTTTCTTTTTTTTATAAATTTAAATACTGTTGTTGATAAAAATGTGAGAAAGGCTGAGAAAAATTTTCACGTAGCCATTTGGCTACCGTGGCCCATAAAGGGTTAAAAAGTATTTTAAAATATTCGTATACCTCTAATATGATGTTAGAAATGCTTTTTTTTAGTAAGCATTGTTTGCAAATATTTTGTTGACATTTTTTCACAATTTTATTTCTGAAATGAAATCGAAAGATAAGAACAATATTCGAGAACTTTAAATCGCATGGCATTGGCTCAAATTTCATTACCAAAACTAAAAAAAATTTCAATCACTCTCCCAAGTGCAGTTTTTTTTTTTTTTTTTTAGTAAATTATTGTATAACATTTCATATTTAATTAGTTACTTGTTGGGTGTTGTTTATTTCTCGATCCAAACTGAACTAGATTTAGCATGAATTCAGGACAAATTTTACATTAGCGTTGTGTAATTTCCCTCACGTTCAGTGACGCATATCCTATGACATCTTCACCATACGACTGTCTTGCGGACCCACAAGTAAAAATAAAAAAAACTTCCATGTGTCGTGTACCTATATTATCTAATTTTTAAAATATTAGAAACAATACGTTATTTATAATTACACAAAAGTTTTTATATTTTTAGATTTTGTTGAACAAAAATCGCTGTTGATTGCAAAGAAACTTGCTACCATTAAAAGATTAATTCTCGGCAGATTATAATTAGCAGCTTTTATAAATCCAACTCCGGTTGTTAATATATTACGCAAAATAACAAAAAACGCAATGAAATACAGATAAAATGTGAGAAATGTAATGACAACTATTTTGCTAATACGGTTACTACAGTTACATTCATAAATACTGAGTGGTGACGTAAGCCACTTCAAATTAATGTTTCTAATTACGTCATCATTAGGATAAATTTTGTAATTTTTAAAAAATAACAATTTCATAATTTTGAACGATATTATTTGTAAAATCGCAATATTTGGTACTCTTATAACTTAAATAATCATTTAAAAATGAAAGTAGCCTTTTTTACGACCACAGTCAAATACCCAATTGATCACTTGTTGCATTTTCGAGTACTAAATGGATGCAATTTCAGTAACGTATTTACAGGGGGCTAGGTCAGTTATCATCCGAGGCAACAAATATTTTCGACCCCCCATAAAGTTTTGTTTAACCGTGAACGTGTTCATAAATGTATCTTAAATAGATGTGATCAACGTAAAGTTGGAGCTTATGTCATATCACATTTATATTTCCCCTAACAGTGAGTGTAATCACAGAAAAATTAATAGTATTACTACGTATAAAAAAGTGATGCTCTCATAAAACATCAACACATTACATCTGGGAATATTGCAACCCAAGGATGACCAGTACATCTTAAATATCGTTGTTGTGTTTTATGTTCTCCAGCGGTTTAGTTCAAAGTGGTTCAATATTACCTATTTATTTTATTTTTTATTTTTTTTTTATTTAAATTCGTAGTTCTAAGGTTCCTACTCATCATAAAAATATATAGATAATATAATATCAGAGTTCCTACCAATCATATCTTTTTCACAAATTGTAATTTTCTTAGTCGTATTGTTTTTTGAAAAAATTAAAAACAGCATAGGTACATATGCATTAACTCACATCCCAACTGGAATTTTATGGAGCATATAGATTTCGAAATCTATATGCTCCTTGTTCTGTGCTATGCAACTTGTTCAATCAAGACAAAATTATATATTTTTTCAAAGATATATTGTTATAGAGCCCTACCATGTTTGAGAGGAATTTATTTTAATAAGTAAAAGAGCCAATAGTTGTTTACTTTCTTATAAATCCATGAAAATTAGGTGTATTTGACAAATTTTTGATGATAAAATTATTTCCTTCAAAATATTTTTACGCATGAGTGCGTACAATGAATTTAAATTTTGAATAAATTACAAACCGTATAAAACTCTGCTAAAAATAATAAGGTAAAGATGGAAATTTTATTATATAATTAACATGTTATATGGACATCCTAATATTTCTAATAAGACCAAAAAAGAAGATGAAGTTCAATGTTTATGTTTGTTAGTAGAAGCTAGCGTTAAAATATTAAAAGGTGGAAGAAACAAAAATAACGGCAGAAGATGGTTCAAACAAGAATTAGTAGACTAACAGAACCAGAAACTGGAAATAATATATTTTTTCTACATATATTTGAAATGTTAATATAATAAAATGCACGCCGCTACCATGACATTCCACTAAGATACTAGATGGCACCAAATTACTTCTGAAAAATTAGATTGTTTCTGATGAAATTTTCAGAAACTATGTATGTGATTTGGTTCCTTCTTGGTCTCCTACGAATTTTATTGCAATCGAAGTAATAGCAGCCACGGCGCTACCATGATATTAAATGTGGATATCTTTCTCAGTACTAATCCCAGTTCGTTCAAATTTTGATAGTATTTAGGGATTAATCTATAAAATATATTTTGCTATATATAATTTAGCCTTTAAATATTTTGAGTTGCAGCAAATTTTTGTTAATTATACAACGAAAATATAATTTCAGGGTATATATTTGATGAAAAACTTTATTTAAATTTAGTTTTTTTAATTAGTTTATTTAAATCTAATCGGTTGTTTATATTAAAAGATTCATTGTAATATAACTGATATTAAAAATTAATTGAACTTGGATTAGAGTCACCAAACCAAATTTTATTCCAGTTGTATTGCAAACTAATACTATGAATATTACGATTCTAAATTCAACAGGTATTAAAAATAAGTAACGGTGGATTATATTTTAAACCAAATATGTATTAAAAGATAGGTTTCTTTGGTTTGAAATTTTAATATTTTCTGTATTAAAATCTAATATTTTAATTACTAAATATTGTAATGAAGGTTATATTGAAACGCAGTAGCATTTTTTGTATTAGTAACATTTTATTGATTTTTTTCACAATAAAAAAATTAACGTGAATTTGCAAAAAACAAAATTAGATCTTCCGGGCTTAGTTCATGATCTTATTTCTTCTTGAACGTTTTCAGTAGATTCTTCTGATTTTTTACTTTTTCTTAAACTATAATTTTTCATAATAATAGAATAAATCCTGTAAATAAAGAGAAAAATAATTGGAATTATTGTCAGTTAAATGTCAGTTGCAAAGACTTACCACATGATTGATAATTAAGTGCTTAAATTCTACGCTGACTGCTATATTATATCGCCGAAGTTGTCCGGCTAAATATTTGAATTATGATATAAATAAAAATCAGAAGACTTCGCTCTTGTCTGGTAGATCTTGAGTTCGAAACCAAACGGGGAAGATACGTCATCTACATTACCATACCGCTCATCTATCAATAATCATTCCAATATCAAAATCAATTATGTATTACCCCAAACGATGCATACAACCATAGTAGTTGCGTAGGTACCTAAACAATAGATAAAAAAATGAGAATATTTTTTCATATCGTTCAATATTTAAGATCGATATTACGTACCTTGTATAAAAACCAAATTAGTTAAAAAATAATTTGAATTTTTATAATGTTTTAAGCCCGATCGAAGTTACGAAACAAACAAAATAGTTGAAGGAAGAAGCAACGAATTGTGTGTGTACTTGTTTATTGGTGAGTGGTGACGCATTTATATATCTATATTTTGATATGTGAGAAACGTTCCTTGATGTTAACTAAGTTAACTAACCAACCAAAAAGTACAGAGAAAACAATATATAAATTAAATAGGTTGGAATGAGGACATAGTAACCAAACCAAGACACCTTGAGAACATCGAGTCGTCGACAACGGACAGCACCCAGCGAGCCACTATATCAACAACATGTGACTGTTTTGAGATTTGACTGATTCAATCCAAATGGTTTAAATTTAAGTCCAAAAAAAGACCAAAACCAAAAAATGTAGATACCGTGTATTGCTTTTTAGTAATTTTTTGGTTTCGTTCTTCTGATTTAAATAATTTTGTATTATATTTTAATAAAAAATGCTTTAAATTATGGGAAATAATATAAATACCTAGATTGAATTTGAATACCAAAAAATATTGGAAATATTTTAATATAAGGGCAGGATTTAATTTTAGTATTTTAATATTTATTTTTTCCAGTAAGTTAAGGTTGGATTAAAAAATTAGTCCAAGATTTTTAACCGTGTTCTTATTCCAACCACCACTTTAATAATACCATAAAACACAAAATTTAAGAAGCAGTGTAAGTACAAAATCACTTTAAGGATTGTACGAAAGTCTATTACGAGTTTAAGGAAGTTGTGTGCCAGTCCCCGTGGTAGCCTATTCTTATTTAACTATTCGAATTAAGTGAGAGCTTTGGCGATCTAGAATAGATTAGCTTTAAAAAATTTCAAAATCACTCCCATTGTTTTTATATCTATATGATTTTCACATGTAACCAAGCATGTAAAATTTGTAAGTTTTCTTGGAAGTTTTAATAAAGAAGTATTGATTTAAGAGTCCATTGTTTACAATGCTCTGAGCGACAGTTTGGAGTTAGACACTAATATAAAGTATTAATGCATAACTAAAGATGTTATGCTGTAAATTTTTGCTAAATAAATGTAGTTGTATGCTTATTACATAAAACATTGGAAATATTTCGATATTTTAATATTCATTTGTAGTACAATAAATAAATTTACTTATTTATTTCTTTAATATATGAAAGAAAATTTAAATTACCAATTCCAAGTTTTTTTTCTTTTCATTTTGTATCATTCGTTTCAAATACTTATTTGACTCAATTTTCGAACACAGGTAGCAATTATTTCTGTTTTCATTCTCACAACTTTTTTTTTTTATTTTTACTCACATTTCTTCTCTTTTGAATAATAAATAAAAGTTTTTCTCTACATCGTGCCGTGTCGAAAACGAAACTCTACGAACAAGCTCGACGAATATGAAATAAAAAGGTTTCTTTTTGATCTGATTTAACGAAATTTTACATAGCTGAGGGGTGTGTAATCGAGAAGTCCGAATTATTTATACAGATTTTCAATGAATCAAAAGGAACATGTCTTTCTGTGTTTAATTTTCTGCTCCTAGCAAAAAAGTACTTTCTTCTTTATCATTTTGTTGATTTGTGTGTTCTGTTGACTTTTTCATGATTTATCTCACATATATATCTTTTTTTCATTTCTTAATTGCCTTGATATTCACTCGCTAAATTAGTAACACATTTCATTTTAGAAATGCATTCTTTTATTCCGTATTTTCCGTAGAATCTTAAAATTGTACAGTTTTTGATAAATATTAAACATTAGATTACATATTTGTTCTTCTATATACAGTTTTTGCTAAGCTCTGGGAGGAAAATTTATAAAATAATATTTAATTTAGTATCTAGAAATAAATTCCATTTATTTCGATGTTAAATATAAATACGTCCTAATTATGAACAGTATAATGGAATTTCTTGTCAATCCATGAGAATGGTCTGACCTAACTGTAACTACACAATGTTTCCCCTTAATTTACTAATTTTTTAAAGATTTTAACAATAAATAATATCGATCGATTATTTGATTTCTAGCCAGGCATTAATGTGTATACTTGTCGAATTCACTATTTTATTTCCAATTACCTATGTCTTCAGTTATAAAGCCTTATGCATTAAGTTTAAGACGGCCAACCATTCCGGATTCTGCGGGACAATTCGGGAAAGCAGCTGCTGTTCCGCATTAAAATTTTTGTTAAAATAGTCCCGGAAATCTCGTATTTAGTAGATTGGAAATAATAAAAAAATTTAACTGGCAAGTAAACGTATCGAGGCCGGAGCTATGGATTTTGCTAAAATTTGAATATGTTGTAAAACAGTATTTTTCAACCTTTCTTCAGTTTGTGCGGATCGGACACATTTATAACACATATGGCATAATTGTCAGTTTTTTAAACTACATTTTTATACTTAATATAAAATGTGCTTTTCTGACCATTGCGTCTACCATGTAAGGTAAGAGCACCAGTAGCCGTCATTGACCCAATAGCCGTCAAGTTTCAGTAAAATGATAAATATTACGATATTATGCAAGCATATATTTTTTGTGCTCCCTGCTACATGTTCTGGAAGGTATTCCCAACCATTATTTCATTTATGATAGCATTCAGTTAGCATTAGATATAATAATTGCTTATCTGAAGGTTAGTGTTTGTAAAATTTGTATATAATCACTAAAACTCTTAAGTTTTAGCTAAGGAAAGCACTAATTTAATTTTACTGTAATTTTAGTTTGACGAATAATTAAGTATATGTTTTTGTTTTTTTAGGTTTATTATATATATGAATTAAATTTTGTTAAAAAATAGTTTTTACCAGAAAACCTAACAGAAATTTATTATTTTTGATAGGGGCTACTGGTACATAGAATACAGGCATTTTCCAGTAACCGTTATAGTGACGGTTATTGGGGTAACAAATTGTATTTTAAAAAAGGATATATACTTTCCTATGTTTTTTATACTAAAATTTTAAAATCTGGATTACATTCACAACAATATGATAAAGCTACACTGAGAAAAAAATACAGTAATTTTTACTGAAATTTCTGGTAAAAAATTACTGAGCTCTCTGGTAATGCGGACATAAGTGACAAGCTAAGCAAAAAGTACGATAATTTATAGTAAAAATTGTAAATTACCTTATAGCTCAGTAAAAATTACCGTATTATTTATAAATAAGGTTTTTTTTTTTTATTTATTAATAAATAATTGAATTAAAATAGTTTAAAAGGATATTGATAGAAGGGTAAGCATTAAAATCAAATTATTAATATAGAAAAAAATTTTTGTGGTTTTTTATTATTTGTGGAAAAAAATATATAAATTCTTTATTTGACATATTACATGATAAAACAATAGGCACATTACAATAATTTGTATAAAAACATATTTCAATTAACATATCAATACATATAAAGAAAAACATACAAGAATTAAAATAAAAACTAAACAAAAATTCATGAAACACAACAAACAAACACTTCATAAACATCCAGTCATGATGGTTGTTATTGAACAACTGAACGAAACCTGCTTAGTTGCTATGCCTGTAACTCGTGTTGGTAGTGTTAGACAATGCTCGGTGCGCTTGCGTGCTTGTTTTATTTATTCTCATGTCTGTGTGATGCTTGGTTGCAATGATATGTGAGAGGGATGAAATGCACAGCGACTCAGTATAATTTTACAAAAAATTAAGTAAATTTTCCCGGTGTCCACATGAAATTTTACTAGCCCATCGAATTTTACGCAGCTGTATAGGAAAAATTCTTAAGGTGTACAGGAAAAATTTTCAAATGAATCGTAAAAAATAATGTTTGAAACGCATTTTTTATATTTTTGCTTAATAATTTCCTACGGACTGGTCACTTAAGACTCGTTTACCGGAGGCAGCTCAGTAATTTTTACTGGAATTTTTTCTCTGTGTACTGACCAGTACCCGTTATTATTTTCTGTAACAATTAAATTTTAGTAATCCTTGTAAATTAATGTTGGGTACTGGTACCCTATAGTAACGGTTTTTGGTACCGTCTTTTTTGTAGGTAAATTTTAATATAAAATACAGTAATAAAGATTAAATAAATGCTTTTGATATGCAAACAATTTCATATATCACAGATTATTGTCAGACCACACTGTCAGATAAATTAAAAGGAAAGTAGCCCATATTGTGTAAAAAGTGCCCCATAATTATTTTATCCAACAAAGAAGGTGAGAACATAGTAAAGTTGATGATACGTTTGAATGAAACTGTGATCCTTAACTGCTAGACAGTAGCCAACTACTAATCCAAAACTTGAAAAAATCCATTTCCTCATGGTTGACCTGGACGAAGATGGTTCTTCTCTTTTTGCAATAGACATCTGGAGTCATCTAAGCGATTATCTCAAAATTTAAGAAAATCAAGGGCTTCGGTAGGGTAAAATATCAAAAACTGTCTTAAGGAAATAGAAGAATATTGTAAAAAAGAAGAATTTATAGAAATTTTGAAAGATACAGAGCGTCTGATGGAATTATGATGGATCAGTATCTTTTTGAGCCCGACTAATAACCATGTAATTGTATAGAAAGGACAAAAATCAGTATATAATGTTATTAATTCCAATGGAAAAGAATGTACAAAAACAGCATTTATTGATATTATGGATAATGCTTCAGAAGAATTAACATCACGGATGGTTGTACTAAAGTTAAAGAGAATTCTAAAAAAATCAGTTCAGTGGCAATCTAAGCAATATATCTACAGGAATTGTATAAATGAAAGAACAGAATCAAATATTTTTTTTAATAAGGCTTTATCCTTAGGTATTTTAATTATATAGCTCAGTTGTTTAAGATTAATCATATTCTAAAGAATGACGGATACTGAGTCGCTCCTCTGACGGATACTGGAACATCGGTAATTTTTTATTGACGGGTACTGGTACACCACACTTTTTCCTTTATTTTATTTTTATTTAATATATTTATTATAAGAATATTCAAACAAATTAAAATATTCCTGAGAGGTCATAAAATTTTTTTTCGTTTTAGCTTTCCCGTTGGTTATTTCGTATAATTATGAACGAAAAAAATTAATGTAAAGTCCTGCTCAGCTCTTAACATGACGGCTACTGGTGCTCTTACCTTAATTCAGATAAATATCGACACTTTGCTAAGTATTAGAGAAATATTTAAAAGCCGTTCTTAGTTTTAAATAGTGTTATTGTATCCTCGAATCAATTATTTCCACCATTAGTAGGAATACCATTTGGTCGTGTAGGTAATGTGAAATGTTGTTATCCGACCACTTCGTCTACCATGTAATTCAGTTAAATATCGACACTATCTTAAGCATTAGCCAATTGTTTGAAAGCTTTGGGTTTTCGAAATTGTTAACTTTTCATATATTTTATTTTTATTTAATTTAAAGTTGCATGAAGTTCGAAGTCTTTGAATTAGCCAAAGTCTACCGTAACAAACTTTTGATGTTGCTCTATTTTTCACAATCTTGATTCGGTTAATTTAAAAATTCTCGCTGTAGAGTATAACAATGATAGTAAAGTATTTGTGACTGTTGAAGCGGAGAGGTGGTATTTGTTCAAGTTAGCAGTACACCCACAACATATGTACACTAAAGATGCTTATTTCGGTTTCTAACTGTACACAAATTCATATACATATAGTGTGAGTTATAACTTTATATGTAAACATATACATTCAAAGACAAATACAATATATTTTTATTAAATTGTCGTAGGGGAGTGCAGGTGAAGTTGTTTATTTATCGCAAATGAGAAAAGCGTATAGAAGAAAAACGTTACATACACGAAGAGAAAATTGTATGAAAGAGGAAAAAATTTTCTTTATTTAGAAATCAACAGAAAATTTGTTAGAATAATATTCCATTTTCTTTGAAACACAAAAAATATATAATATTATTTATACAATACCTACGTACAGGACATACGTAGATACGTTAATACATGTGTGTATATTAAAATTTTGTGATTTTGGTTCAATAGGCCTGTATTTTACGGAACAGCATTTGCTTTGAAATAACGTAAGGCAGAAATAATTAAAAGTTTTTTTTTTTTAGTATTTTAAACCAGCAACTTGTCATATATATTTAAATTTCATAAAAATGTGGTTTTTCCACTTTCATAAAGGAAAAAAGGTTTGTACGAGTTTCTTGTGTCTAAGTCATATGTACTAATAAGAAAAGGTCCCGAGGCAGGACCTATCGATTTTGATGAAATTTGGATATATTGTAGAATAGTAAATACGCGTAGTAAGTAACACGTATCTTTTTTGTCAACGGAAAAACAGTTTAAAGGGGGGAAATCGCTTTTCGAAAATTCAGGTAAAAATTTAATTTTTCAAATATCTGGAAAACGGTAGGAGATAGAGCAAAAGTTTAACCCCTTATTGCATGAATTATGAGGGAGGTGAAGAAAAAAATTTTTTTTACTGAAAATGTCTTTCATTTCTTTTATTTTAGTAGTGAAATTAAGAAAAAATAAAATTCTTATTGTATAGAAATTACTCACATACGAAGCCAAATATGGCAACTTCAAAATAAGCCCCAAAAATCGAAGAAAACAAGAAAATACACATGAATTACAACTATTCCATATTCCTGGATATATAAAGAATCTGTTATGAAGATTTTTGATTTTAGTACTTACCGTTTTATTGTTTTTAGTTTTCACAAATAAAATTAGCATCAATTAATTGCACTGTAACGCTCGGACACTTTGAAACATAACTATACATACGATCTATTGTATATACCTAACGTAGGTATATACAATAGATCGTATCGCACCTTTCTATCACTTATACGGTAATTAGACAGAGAAACGCGCACTGGATAGTCTCAAATAGAAATATTAATTATACTATTTGATTCGTTAAATTGTATTACCGTATTACACTCGAATTATATATTTTTTTTGAATAAATTTGTGCTTTCTACAACGAAAATTTGCTGTTTAAAAACAATTTAACTCGAATAGTTGTCAATCCAAAAACACTCCAGCTACACTGTCGCATTTCAGTTAGTTAACAGTTCTCTTCGTTAAACTGCTAGACAACAAATTTTCGTTATATATAAACATAATTATTCTAAAATATATAAACCTTTCGTCTAATTATAAATGAGGAAAAATACGTACGAAATATTTTATTGTTCACTAGCTGTACCCGTGACGTCGTTCGCGCGCAGCATTGTTATAAAATCAAGGAGAAGTATATACAGAGCGTTCATAAAGTTCCCGACAGCTGAAAATCTCAGTTAATATTGACTTTATCGACAAATAACCAGGATAAAGTTTCATGGCAAGAAATGAGGAACTAGAAAATGACCTCGAATTTAACCTTGAACATGACCTTGACCAGAATTTGGAGGTCAACTTTGTTTTTTTAAATGGAAACCCCTATTTTTGACCTGGGATTCGGAAAGAGTGGGTGATTCTACGTTCAAAACCATATGCATACTTCATATTCCAAAGTCGTGTGAAGGTCATAAAAACGAAAAAAATATGATACTGGTTGGTCAGGGTCATGTTCAAGGTCAAATTCGAGGTCATTTTCTAGTTCCTCATTTCTTCCCATGAAACTTTTGTTCGTGTTATTTTTCGATAAAGTCAATATTAACTGAGATTATGCGGAACTTTTGCGGAGCTGTTCCGGAACTTTACGAACCCTCTGTACAATTGTAATAACTAATAATTATACAGAACTTGCATAGAACAATAATTTTTGCGTAATGCATGCACATGTTCAAAATGGGTTTTATATTTTCTCAAATCTCTCTCTCTCTCTCTCTCTCTCTCTATATATATATATATATATATATATATATATATATATATATATATATATATATATATATATATATAAGGTCCTTTCATTTCCTCGGGGAACATAGGGCTGATGTTATACACCGCCATCTGGTGCGATTATGGGCTAGTGCTTTAAGTTCATTCCAGGTCAAACCGGTAAGCCTTGTTTCTTTATCGACAGTTCTACGCCATATCATTGTTGGGCGACCTCTCCTCCTAGATCCTTGTGGATTCCACTCTATTGTAACTCTGGTAATATCATTCCTGCGTAGAACGTGCCCAATCTAGCGCCATTTGCGCTCCCTTATCAGACAAGGGACTGGTTTTATTTTGGCTCTGAGCCATAGTTCCGTATTAGATATGGTGTTTGGCCAAAAAATATTAAATATGTATCTTAATCATCGATTCACAAAACATTGTAACTTTTGTAAAAGTGAGCTAGTAGTAAACCAAGACATAGAACCATAAAATAAGACGGACAGGATATTTGTCTAGAATATTTTTATCTTGGTGGTTGCAGCTAAATTTTTATCTTTCCAGACTGTTGTTAAGGCTGCAAAAGCAGCTTTCGCTTTCTGTTTTCGATTACAAATATCGTTATAAGCACCGCCATTATCCGCTATAATTGCGCCTAAATAACAAAATTTATTCATTCGTTTTATAGGTTTTGAGTCGATGATAATAGGTGTAACATTAGCATAGTTTACTCTCATTTTCTCAGTTTTGTCTGTGTTAATATTAAGATCTGCTGCTTTACCGATATCAGATTACGAGGATAGCAGACCATTCATATCCTGCAGATTATGGGATAGCAAACAAATATCATCGGCGTAATCAATATCACATAGTTTTTCGGTGATTTTCCACTGTATACCTGCTTGAGGATTTTCGCTTTTCACTGATTCCATCACGACATCCAGCGTAATTAGAAGTAGTGGTGACATAATACAACTTTGAGGCACTCCTTGGTTCACTTCAAATGAGGTTGACAAAAGACCTCGATGGCTGTCTTTACATATACAATTCTTGTAAGCGGCTTTAATTAAATTAATTTATTTATTTGGCACTTGCTTACGTTTGAGTGCTTCCCATACTGCGTTTTATATATATATATATATATATATATATATATATATATATATATATATATATATATATATATATTTATATATATATATATATATATATATATATATATATATATATATATATATATATATATATATATATATATATATATAGATATACAAACTGCTACGAAATTCAATTGATTGTTCAATGATTTTTCGAAGTGTATTTATGTTGTGTCGGTAAAGCTTCTTTGAGGACGAAAACTGCTCTGCTCAGGGCGCACGTTAGGTTCTATTGTAGATTCTAATCGTTTTAATATTATAAGAGTTATTATCTTAGAAGCGACCGATAGAAGTATAATTCCCCTCCAGTTATTACAGTTGCTAAGCTTGCCTTTCTTTGGAAGTTTAATCAACGTTCCAATATTCCAATCCTCGGCAAAGATTTCATGTAACCAGATGTCTTTTATAAGAGGATAAAACACTTTAGGCGATAACTCTTTGTTACATTTTAAAATCTCACTGGTTAACCTGTCGAATCTCGGGGCTTTCCGGTCTTTCAGAGCAGAGATAACTTTCTTAATTTCTGTCAGGGAGGGTATTTTATCTGAAATGGTCCCATTGTATGTTTCACTTTCTGCAACAGTCGCTTCTACTTCACTGCTTCCATTTCCACTAAGAATATTTTCAAAATGTGTTTTCCAGTGCTCAACTTGCTTATAGGTATCAGCGATTACTTCACCATTTTCTATAACTAGAGGCACGTCGCTGTTCAGGCGCCTTTTGCTCAGAATTTGGCTAATTCTATACAGAGTGCATGAATCACTAGTTTCTGCCGCCTTCTGCGCTTCTTCTGCAAGCTTCTTGATGAATTCTCTTCTGTCAGAACGAACGCTTTTCTTAACCTTTTTTGCATGTCACGAAGCTCGATGTGAAGAATGTTTTTACGCTCAGGATTATTTTCTTGATGAGTTAATAACCTCAACTGTTTCCGTTGGCTAATAAGATCCGAACTATAATCAGACATCCATACCTTCTTCGTTGTCTCCTTGTAGCCAAGTACCTGTTCGCAAGTTTTACTATAAGCTATTTTAATACGTAACCATCGCTGTTCAATTATGTTGCGTGGATCTTCATATTCATTTTCCCTAATATCGTTTAGTGCTTCAAATTTATTCTTTAGTTCAATCTTGAATTGGGTTCTAACCTTAGGGTAATTTAAAGTTTCCATGTCGAAATGTTGACTGTGCATGGAGATTTTACTCTTTACACTGCATACTTTAAGTTGTATGGCAGCTATGACTAAATGATGATCGGAACCAACATCAGTACCACGTTTAACACATACATCTTGTACAGATTTCCTCCATATGCGGTTAATAGCGAAGTGATCTATTTGATTACGTGTTACAGCTATACGATGTGGGAAGAAGGTACTAACAACTATTAGATTGTTCTGTAAGCAAAATTCTAGAAAGTATTCTCCATTTTCGTTACGTTCGCCTAGAGCATGATTTCCTATAATTCCATTAAATTGGGAGTTGTCGGTGCTTCTTTTGGCATTCATGTCGCCCATAACCATTAGGATATCTTGTTTAGAAACTTTCCTTATGGTAGAAGTCAACAATGAATAAAATTGTTCCTCAGTTTCTACTTCACTGTTTTCAGTCGGTGCGTAGTAATTTATAGTTGTGACGTTCCGATCATTACTTTTAAAGCGAGCTTGTGTTATGCGTGATGATATAGGTTTCCATTCCAACAGGCTCATTTTCGCAATCTTGCTTAAAAACAGACCCACTCCTTCGGTATGTGCTTCTCCCTCCTCCCTACATGAGTATATGAATGTTATATCATCAGATTTAATTTCACCAAAACCAGTCCATCTCGTCTCAGATACTCCTAGTATTTCTAGTTTATAGCTGTGCATTTCGGCTATAACCTGGTTTAGTTACTCCTCTTGGTAGAGTGTACGTACATTCCAGTACCGAATTCTTGTCCTTTTCTTCATAGCAAAAATCGTCAACTTATGGTCCATCCGGCTTTGTATAACATTAGATTCATTAATAATTAAATTTAAGGTGAGTGAGTTATTAGCCCACCGCACCCTGCGTAATGTATGCACATGCTCAAAATGGTTTTCTGTTTTCCCATGGAAGTGAGTCATGAGTTTTCCCGGAGTAAAAAGTATCTTAGATGTTGACTCAAGTAATAAGTTATAATCACACTAAACTTCGTTAAAATCCGTCCAGTAGTTTTTGCGTGATGCGTGAACAGACAGACAGACAAAAATTTTAAAAATCGCTGCTTTGTTATTTACATCGATAACTATTTATAGTACCTACGAGTACAATTTTCAAAAAATATTCCATATACAACAGAAATGGACTCGTTACAGTTTTATTATATGTCTAGGTAGGTATAGACTTCGTTGGTAGGCAAACACAAAAAAATATTGTTATTTGCTTCGTTTTATTTCCACAAATATGTTACCTAACTCTAACTTTTAGTAAATGAAAACACCTTACTTTGCAAAATACCACCACAGAACACCACAATTAGACCATTCCGAAATGTTTGAGAAGTCATATTGACCGAAACATGTCATAAGAGTTTTTATATTCAATAAAAGTGGTATTTTGCAAAGTGTTTTTATTTACTAATATTAAATATGGAATACCATAAAGTAACGCTCAAATCTATTAAATTTAGCTTTAACTATATAATTATTGTGACAGTATGTAGGACTAATCGATAATTATTTTAATTATCCTTTTACATATTTGGGTTTAGGCTTCTTATACAGTCTGCAGTAATCCCCGCCGCTCCCTTAGTCAAAATATTGTTTGATTTAGATTAAAATTTATTCCATTATTCTATTAAAATTTGCAATTGTTGATAAATTGTTTTGAAATGATTACTGTGATTTCTGTAATGAAAAAGTACAAAAATACTCAATTATATGTTTTTAAATAAGAATTTTCAATTTCTTTATAACCTTGAGCAAGTATGTTGTTGTGGAATTATTTCTTTGATATACCAATTCTACTTTTTTTTATTAAAATACAATAATATAGCACTGATTGTGAATTTGTTTTAATAGGCTCCTTGCCTTTAGCGTTCACTTTCATCAGTTAATTGTAATGATGATTGTATGTAGTTTAAAAAAAAAATTTCCCTTTATTTTAAATATTTCTTTAGTACAGTATTCGTTCTCTCAGTACTGTCGGCTACCGTCGGCGCGGTAGGGAATGTTTCTAGCGGAAATAATACTTTTCGTGCTATATTCATTTCTTAAAAAGAATGTTCAACTCTTTCAATACCGCCACTTTCTAGTTTCAGCCAACTAAGCTCTTCTTTCAATAATAAAATTATATTTTTTTGAGTTGGGGAATTCCCGTTCCAAACTGCAATTAACAGTAGCAATATACAACGGTGGGGCCGAATTTGGAGTACATTCGAAACTGAAAGGCGACAGTATTCAAAAAGGCAGTACTACGAGAAAGTATTTTTATAATAACAATACAGGGTGACATTAGATCTACTATGTATTCTAGAAGTCAAAATAAGTCGATTGGACCCAACTTACCTATGTACCAAAATGTAGCGTTTGCACGTGAAGGGAGTTCAAAGTTAACTTAAAAAATTTGGGGACAGGTCTACCCACACTCTCAACTTCCCATTGGATGACCTTAAAGACTATTGCAAATGAATAACTTTTTTTTTAATTCAGGGGACTCCTCCTCTGGACCCCCGATAGACGCTTTGCTCCTTGCACCACACCGGGGGCTTCGCTTTCTGTACCTAAGGGTGGGAGCTCCACCCTTATCAAACAAATTAGAACATCATTTGTTCTCAAGATACGCGAGACAAAAAATATTTCACAAAAAGTTTCTTATTTCCTTATTTCGTTTTTCCGTTTAGTTGTTTGTTTTTTTTTTTTTTTTTTTTTTAATTTTACCATAATTTGCTGGTGTTTTTAACATCACAGAAGGTTCTTAGGCCATTATGTAATAAAGACATGGTAAAAAATTCATATAATCTATGTTATGTTAATAAAGTTAATTCCGTTTTTGTATCACAAAAAACAAACCCCTAATCAGAATTTGCTGAAAATTTCATCCGGTCTTCATTTTTTGATTACCTACGCATCTAATGAACGAACGAACGAACGAACTAACGAACGCACATACAGATATCACACTAATAACGATGAATTCGGATTCTAGTGACCTTGAAACGTGGAGATATGTCAAAATTAGCGATTCGTAAAATCGGACCCATTACAATAACTTCTAATGGGAAATTAAAAATCACATTTTTGTACGCTACGCTTTTCCAAAACGCGTGAATCAATTTTAATTTCAAAGAATATGCCACTACTTTTGGCGACCAAAAACTCAAATAAATGTGGAAAAGGGTTAAAATCACCCCACTGTCTGATAAATCTGTTCAAGATTTTCTTAAAGATGATAATACAGTTATGTTTTTTTAAGAGGAAGACTGATTCATTATCTTCACTTTTTGAATGGTCTAAAAACCCTGTTTTTCGCATAGTTTCGGAGGAAAAAAGTGTTTACTCAAACAATGATAACCAATATTGTTGGCGCTAGTTTATTTATTGCAGAATTTAGTTGGTTGTGGACACAAAAGCAAAATTTTTTACAGGTATTCGATGTGATCTCCACCTTTATTGATGCAAACGTCAACACGATGTATAAACTATTGAAAGCCAATTGATCTCTAGAATACGTGATAGCCCAGGAGCTTTCAACCGCCTGTACGTCAAAATATGTATTATACATGAGAATACGAAACTGATTAAAATCATTAACAAGAGATCATGGAAAGGAAACCCATAGTTTTTTTTTAATTTCAACTCTCTTTATCTTAATTCACTCATTCTGAAACTACGTTTTTTTTTTTGTTATGATTTTTTATTATTTAAAATTATTTTGATAAGTGTTTCGGGACACAATTTTCTAAATCAACTGATTATTGTGAAGCAGGAAAATTTTTTCTTTTCAAATATCTTTTGTATTGAAATTCTTTCGCTCAATTTAATTTTCATGGAATCAGTCAGTTGTGGTACACCCATATTATGTTTGATGCATTGTTAAACTTGAGTATTTCTCAAACATGAATGCTTTCATAGAAATACCCTTTTCTGTAAAATTCAAAAATCACTAGCAATTTCTACATTACAAACTAGAGGATAATTACGGTGAAACATTTAATTTGGCTTTCCACTTAAAAATTGAAATATACTCCATGAGATAATTTTCGGTTGTTATACCCTTATAAGGTAGAAGCTGAATTGAACCGAAGATCTATTTTAAGATAAGTGAATATGATAAAATTGAGAGACGGAAAACCAATTAGCAAATGGGAAAACCTACAGCAGAAAACAGATAAAAACGCAGGTGTATAGAAAACAAGATGGCAATGGTAATAAGTAATAACAGTGGACGGACACACTTAAATCCCACACTTAAACAATAAGTATGATAAAACATTGTAAAATTGGAATAAATAATTGCAAATATACATAGTATTAAAAGTAGGTAGGTACCAATAGTTAATATAAAATAGATTGAATATATAAGGTAACTGCGGGAATAATGCCTAGCTCTTAACCCTAGAATCATACGTACTCGTCAAAACGACGAACGAACTTCTCTACCTGCTCCAATACTACAACTTGTCGGTGCCTGCTTGCTGTGAAACTTCTGTTATCTAATTTATTTGTTATTATAGCACATAAGACGTATAAATTTTGTTTATAGCTATTCTCGTTTTTTTTTTTTATAATTAATTTATTCGATGATTATGATAATGTGAAAGATGATTACAGCTGTTTGACTTATAGAGACGACATAGTACGGAAATTTTAATATATTGAATCGAAAACCAAAGAATGCGTTTCAAGTGAGTTAATAAAAGATTAACAATTTATTTTGTGGAAAATATTTTAATTTTTATTATTTTTTGAGATCTTATTCGAAAAATTACTAACAAATTTTAGAAAATTTACAAATGTGCCCAATGGAGAAATAACTACATATCTATAGGAATATTTATGACTGAGAAATTTCACATTCTGTAAAGTCACACATGTCCACTGACTCATAATAGTTCATAAATTAATTATTTGAAACACATGTTTTATGATACAATTGATGTATTTAATTTTTATAGTGAAAATATCCTTTGATAAAAAGATTAAAAAAATTAATAAATATTTATATTAAGAAATTTTTCTAAATCCAATTTTTTTAAATATTTTTCGCTTTTATAGTGTTGTTATGTAAAAAAAAAATGTTTTTTGCAAATAGACTCTAAAACTCTCCGTAAAAAGTCCATTCGTCGCAACGACGCCGATGTATGATTAACTTGACTCGTAGACCAACGTATGATTCTAGGGTTAAATAAAATGAAAAATACTGCAGACTCTCACAATAAATGAACTCAAAATGTGCAAATGAACTAACAAAAAAATTAAATTTGAAATTAAAATTTTGGATTAGAAAATATTTAACATTTTTGAAAACTATGCTTTTAGGCCGTATTTTACTATGATAGAAAGCCTATTATAAATAAAATAAACAAAAACCCATAAAAAAATAATAAAAATTAAAATTCCGACCAATATTTGTTAATTGAGATCAGTTAGGAAATGATTTCGATCAACTTAAATAAAAACAAACTTCTAGGATGCTTCTTAGTATCGAATTTATGGACGAATTCACACGTTAAATTAAAAGAACAAATTATGGTGGCCTTTAAATACTTACAAGAAAAAAAAAAATCTTTTAGAATTTTTAATGTGGTAGGAAACTTACCCAAAGCTTACCCAGCGCTGTAGAAGTAACTAATGTTATACCCCGTTTCAAATGCAATTAAGCATGAGTCATCGTTAAAAAATTAAATAATTCTTATATTCGAAAAAAATCAATCTTCTTTTCTAAAAACAAACTGCAATTTTACACATTTGCAACAATGCAAGAGATAAAGCTAAGAAAATAGGAATTCCTTAAATTCGTAAGTGATGAATTATCCTTAAATTTAAGTGAAATATATTATATAAATAAAAATATCTATGCTTGGTTAACAGCAACTTAATTTGAAAAACTTTCCGTGTAAACGTACTTCGTAAACATTTTAAATTTTTCTTCACATGTGGTAACGAAAATTACATTCTTATACAATATTATAAACAAAGTATGTAAAACTCATAACATAAATTATTCCAGCCACTTGATTTTTGTATAAAAATTTTCAACATTTTCAAAATTATAATTATACACTTCTTTATAAATTTAAATTTCTAAATGAAATCATTTACGGTACAGTAACTTACTTTTTCATTCAATCAATTTATTATTGATTTCCAAACTTTATTTCGAAAAAAAATTTTAATTACATAAAGGGAAAAAACTTTCTTACTGCTTAACTTTTCAAATTTGATCAATTTTCTTCATCTATTATCAAAAATCATTTTGTTAATGTATACTTGGTTACAAAAAATTTGAGGTATCCACAAAACAAGCAAACAACATATTTTTTCATACTGTAGGCCAATTCTAGCCTGTTTATATCCATTATTGATATTAGTGAATATTCGAATCGAAAAATCAGCTATTACAGCCACTGTCATGACGCGACTTGAGTCCGGGACTATGACAGAAATTTGTTTTGAGGTCCCTAGAAACCAAAAAATTACTAAAAACCGTAAAATATTAATTTTTTATTATAGCATACAGCAATCTATGGACGATTTATAAAAGAAATCATACAAATTTTAAATAGTTGCTAAGTATTTGGAAAAAAATAATTTTGGAATTTTTGTAAGTATTAATAAATATTTCTATAGAAACCACCAATAATATTTTTACCTATGACTAGTATGAAATTACTTATTTACTGTGGAAAATACTACTATATGTATCCTGTAAAGAAATAAACAACTGGACTGTCCAGTTATCATCAATTGGCACGTCTGCTGTTCTCAGCAAATTCCATACAGATAAAATTTTCATCGACTTGGGCTCGGTCATCCTGATATTAAAAACAAAATATGGACTTTACTTATCTGTCCTCAGTAGTTTCGAGAAAACGGTAGCAGGTATCAAAAAAAATTGATGAAAGAAGATTGTATGTAAAATTGGTATACGGGTCAAAAAAAGAAAAAGAAAAAAAAAACAAACAAGAAAAACGATCAAAGTTAAAATTATACTGTAGGACCTAAGAACTCCCAAGAAAGCCTAAAGTAAACGACTGGACGTATCGTTATCAAATTTTTGGCTCTTCAAGGGAACCTTGGACGGATCTTGACCAAATTTTTCTCGAATGGTACTGAGATTCTGAAGAAAATGGACATGAGGCTAAAATTCCCCCGTAGGCTTTTGCGAACCCGAAAAAACCTTCAAATAAACGATTAGACGGATCTTATCCAAATTTTTCTCAAATATTATTCAGATTCTGAAATAAATTAATGTGAATTCAGAAATATTCTCCGGAGCCCTGGGATCTCAAAATGTCTCACAAATTACAGTCCATTTAAAATTGTCAGGATGAATATATCTAACTATCTACGATAAGATCTCAAGGTATGAAAATTAGACATGCTGTTGAAATACGAATAGGTATAGCGAAGAATTTCAGAATATCTGATTTGAAATTAAGGTGAAGTTGGAACGAATCCTCCAGCGCTATCGAATTAAACAACAACAACACATTCGTTAGCCAGACACGTCCGATGCCCGGAACGTGGTTTTTGTTTTTGCAAAAAGTTACTTTTTTGCCAAATTTCACTTATTCAAAAATTTTTGCGAAATTTTTTTACACCATTTAAAAAAGGAGAAAAATTATATAAAGGTCTTTAAACTATTTTTCTATGTCAACTAGTTTCCGAGAAAAACTAATTTTTTTTAATGGAAATATGCAGGATGCTGCGACAGGGGTATTAATCCAACTTGTATGATCGTCCCACTGCCTTCGCTTTTCAGAGTATCAAATTATAGACCGGTTGAATATCTAGAGCCTTTCGTATATCAGTGTGTCTTACTCTGTCTTTCAGTGTTTCCCCTGAAATTCTTCTTAACATGTTCTGACTATTAAGTAGTGCTCTGATTACTGATTTAAAAATTGGGCATCTGACTTTCATGCAAGGATGTTTTTGAGCCAGATGTTGTTCAGATAGCCTGATAATATTTTAGACGTTTTCATCTCTGGTAGAACTCTCCTTATCGAAGCCCATTTGTTTGTTACATATTTAGATTATTTCTTTCAAGTTTTAGGCAATTATTTTTATTTTCAATTTTATAATAGCGAAGAGTATAATAGCGAAATGCCTCCGTAGTTGTCTAGTTTAATTTTTTTACACCTCTTAAAGTCGGGAAAAAGAAATTTTAGTTAATTAAAAACAATAAATAAATTATAATATAAGCGGTTTCAACATTTTGTAGCCCACTATATTTATAATTTATTATTGTACTTGCGTCGTAGTATATTTTAAACTGCGTTTATTTTACTATGTAGAATTTAGAATAAAAAACTCATTATTTATGGATTGAGCGAAAACGACAATATCAGAAAACGAATGAAGTGGTAAATTACTGTGAATGTGTTTGACAACTTGGACAGAATAATTCTTTTAATGAAATTGAAATGCATTTTAACAGTCTACTAATTCAAGTAAAATGAACTTCTATATTTCAATCAGATTAACATTTGCGAAGACATTTGCGTCTCTCAATATTGTTAAAACAATCATGTAATATAGTACGTTGCGTATATACCTATAGATTTTCTGTAGTGAAACTTTTTAGTATACGCTTGTGTTTTCTGTTGGCGTACA
Organism: Brachynemurus nebulosus; assembly: GCA_035578155.1. Taxonomy (NCBI): domain Eukaryota; kingdom Metazoa; phylum Arthropoda; class Insecta; order Neuroptera; family Myrmeleontidae; genus Brachynemurus; species Brachynemurus nebulosus. The sequence continues at coordinate 36,389,257 of JAPWDM010000001.1, read as the reverse complement.
TGGTTAGGTAGCGGTGATATCTATAATTACAGTCTGTCTGAAAGAAGCATGTTGAGTATAAAAATTCAGAGTGAACAGAAGTAAGTTATAAGTACACGTTTGTGTAAGCTTACCATTTATGCTTCTTGTTTATTAGAATAGCATTCAGTCTTCGTGATTATTGATTAATCGCGTTACACTTCTAGGACAGAGTTCATACTGATTGGTACACAGGACCGCGAAGAGAAGTGACGGGACCCGGGAATAAATTACATTTTTAAAAATGCCCCCCCCCCCCCCAAAAAAAAAAAATTGACGAACAAAAAAAATTTTTTTTTACTTCTCCTGGGCTTCCTATGATAGGTACGAGTCCCTCCTTTAAGCCTGGACCCTAGGAATACAACCCCGGATGCCTTACCCTCTCGTCGGGCCTGATGGCACTTTCTGTTGACGGTGACTTGTAAATCAGTAAATCTGTCAGTAAATATTTCTTGGAAATATTTTGCTCATCTTTTTATAAAGAAGATTTAAATTTAATACATATTTTTAGGTTATTTTTGGATACATATAAAAACTGTTTGATATCTACTTAGGTATGATTCGAAATTCATTTTTAAAGCCGAAATCTTACAATTTAATTGAATTTGATCCGTGATGAGACTCCAGTCAAATTTTTCGAGTAGTGTTCTACTCGATTGATATATTCCTTTGAATTTTTTTTATAGCAGGAATTGAAATAGTCACTTGATCAGTTTCTTGAATTCAAATCAAATTATTCGGTTATAATTATATTAACAATATCACTACAAGGGCGCCCATATGAAAATTTGTAGGAGAGAGGGGGATAGAACTGGCGGTAAGGAAAATTTTTAATATATTAGATGACAAATGTCGACTTGTAAGTTGCCATAAAAAGTTTCTATTCTGACATTCATGGCCGGCGAGAGAAATGACGAGCCCCGGAGCACATGAAAATATGTAAACATTTTTTCCTCAAAAATTCAAGTGGCCAGCAAAAAGAAAAAACTAAGTGTTTCTGTTCTGAGCCCGTTATTCAGTGTTTGGGTCCACCATTTTTTACATTTTCGCCTACAAATAGTATTGACTAGCAAAAAGAAAAAAAACCATCTTCCTCTTGTAGGACCTTCTTCGAAATTTTTCCATATATTTTATCCTTTACCTAAAAGCTAAGGGAGCCGCTGCCTCCTCTGCTCCCGAGTGTGGGTGCCCTTATGTCAGTAGCCTTAATTTTAATTTTTTTAAACTAAAATTCCAATTTACTTAGGTAAAAATTAAAGAATCAAAATTTGTGTAAAACGTGTAACAAAATTCGTTTCATTATTATATATACACATAATAATTCACGCCTCATTTCTTTCAAACTGAACTTTAACTACGATTTTGTACTTTCAAAATCAATTACAGCTAAACCTTTTTTATGCGGTCCTTTTTGTGCAGTTATTTTATGCGGTTTTTGAAAAAATTTCCATTAAAGTGTATAATGTAAATCAAAAGAAAGAGACTATAAGAAAATCAAACATTAACTATAATAACTTTCTAATATTAATAGATTTGAGCGTTACTTTATGGCATTCCATATTTGTAAATAAAAAACAAATATTTTACTTCGCAAAAATACCACTTTTGTTTTGAAACTGTGACAATATTGTTTCGAACCGTCAGTTCATTTTCAAACAGAATAAATATTACATTCGTTACATGCCTTATATACTAATTTTATCTACCTATACTTATTAAGGGGGAGTGGTCTGTGATGTGGAAGTGGAAAGGGTGGGAGTGCGGTAGGAGAATCCAAAAATCGAGAAAAACAAGATTACATTACATGTGACAAAAGCAAACAAACACGTGGCAAAAGATTGAACTTGAAAATGACAAAAAGACAATATTACAGCGAATATAGTTTTAAACAGAAATTTAAATAAGTTATAATATTGAGAATAAAGTTGAACTGTAAATATCGGTGTAATCATTTAAAAGGTGATCGGAGCTATGTTTATTTATTTCTATTGCTTCTAGGATTGTTAACTTCTGTCCTTTACTTGCCTCGTGTAACACAGTAATTTCCCACAGAAACTTTGAAACCCGGAGAGCAGAGCATTTTAGGTTATATAGAAATAAGAAATCCGACTCTGCTTTTGCAAGGCACTTAATAGACACCGGCAACACACCAGAACGGGAAATTACTGTGTTACACGAGGCAAGCAAAGGACAGAAGTATATCCGATTAAAATTTTTTTATGCGGTCTCGATCTACCGCATAAAAATGTTTTCTTACGATTTGGACCGAAATAAACTTCTTATAGCTATTCGTGATGTTTGTGAATATACTTTTTTTTGTGCGATTTTTTTATGCGATCCCTATCCACCGCATAAAAAAAGGTTCAACTGTACAGTACATCATATAATTCAAAATAGTGGTATCAATTTAAATCCATTTTTATCTCTTATTTTTCAATCTGGAAAATAACAATCTGGCGTTCGATGTAAAAGTAAAAATTTTTTGATAATGAAAGCAATTTTTTTTTATTCTGTGAGTAAGTTGTAATCTTACGGATTCCATTTGTAGATAAGATTTTTACTCATCATTATGATAATTTTTTCGCAAGAAAATTTAATTTCAATTATTCGAGTATTTCCACGTTGGGAGAAAAATTTGTGTACTTTTCTCTCATTTTTCTTTTCCCTTTTTTTTTTATTTAATAAAAAATTGACAGCAAAAACATACCTCTACAGTTTTACACACATCGAAATGTGAAAGAGAATAATTTTTTTTAAGTGCAAAACCAATTTCTACATTTTTCAAATGTGTCCCGTTATACTTTTTTTTTATTCATTTTATTCAACAGTATTTTTTTTATCCCATTTCTATTTTGTGTGGGGAAAATGAAAATACAGTAGAAATAAAATTCTTTAAAGAAAGTCTTTTTTATTTTCATACAAAATTAAATAAAATAATGACGATTCTACTTCATATTTATTATTATTATTATTATTATTATATTGAATCAGATATTATAAAAAAAGGTTACGTACACGGTGTGTATACTATAAAAGGCTCGAAAATTATATAAACTCGATGTTTCTGTTCTAAATTTTCTGGACGGCTTGATATTATTGTGGCCATTTCATCCGAACATATTTTAAGAGAAATTATTTCAGTACCTACCTATTAAATTTTTATTGGATAAAATTATTGGCACTTCTTGATGGTGTATTAGAGTGAAACACTTGAGTTTCATTATCCGTATAACTAAGGATTAGTCAATTACTCTTTAATAGAATTGAGTGGAGCTAAAAACGAAGGAATACTTATTTAATTTACTTAATCAAACTGAATTAATTAGGGGAGACTGGGTCAAAATCGTATAGCTAAGGATTTAGAGTTATAGATCATTCATCTTAAAACATAAATGTATGAAACCAACGTTTATAATTGGTCAGTTTCATAAGGAACATAATCAAATTAACATATTTCGGTTAATCCCAATATTAAACAAAAATAACACAAAAAATTCAAACCACTATTTATTACGGTTTTACCCCGATACACGGACAAAACCGTCTACTATACTCAACACCGAAGGATCGGTTTAAATCGTCTTAAGCCTTTGCGCGTTGAAGAACCCAAACCATTTTTTTGTTTGAATGTGTTGACTCAGTCTTGTATAATGTTGTTTTTTGTTGACCTGACATGTTCGAGAAGTTTTGAAGTACTCCATGGTTTCGTCAAATACAGCTTCCACGGCTTTTATCATGTTATTCCAATCCCATTTTTTGAATAATTTTATGAATACGTGGCATCTTTTTTTCAACTAATAATGAAAAATCAGTTTAGTTCATATTCAAACATCCAACTATCCAAGTCAAAATCATATATATAAGCTGGTTTTACCCCGTACGGTTTTGACCCGGAGACCTATGTATAAACAGATAACTCACTACCACCTATGCAAATCGATTTTGCCGAGAAAAATATTGTAAATTACGAGTAAAAATACACACACTTTAACATAACTGATTAGAGACTAATTTGTAGTACACATAAGCTTAACTATTTTTCCTTAAATTTTCACAAGAATAAGATCAATTCCACCAAAAAACATTAAAATGAAATATTTTGAAAACGATCGTCCTTGCCGCTGCAAGTGTTTATTGACAAATAGCTCTCATTGGTGGACACAATTAATAGCAAAAATACACCTACTATACTGTTTTACCCTGGCATACGATTTTGTACAGGTTTCCTCTATACAATTAATTAATAATATACATTAATAATGACACCAGACATTGAATTTTTTTATGTTGTAAATATTGAATATTGGTTAAACAAACGCTAGTGTGTAGAATCTAGACAATAGTGTTAAAATCTAAACTATAAGTCAACTCAGGGTTAAAATTAGTCAAATTAATCCAAGGAAGCTTTTCATTATTTTTGCTTACGAAAAACCACTGGATGGTTTGTGAAATCGTCCATAGTTTTTATTTTCGAAGTAAGCATTTTTCCATATTTTGACCGTCGACTATTGGATCTGAACTGGAACACACTCCAAGTTCACCTGACTAGATTCATGTTCGTACTTATTTACTGATTTATTATTTTTTTAAGATTTAACAATACAGAATGTCATCCAGTGTAAATTCCAGTGAAGTATGTATGATTAGACTATTTCAATCAAATTTTATCTCCAATTTTATTTTACATGAATAATATTCCTTGCAGTAGGTAATACCAATAAAAGAATCTCCAAAAATACATGAAACATTAGTTAAAAATCTTTTCTATCAACAATGGTTTCCGAGCAATCAAGCAAACCCAAAAAAAAATTTGCGCTTTATCTTCCAAGGAGTTTGCTAGCCTTAAAATATTTTGCTTCTTAGCTAATATAAAAGATGCGTGCCTAATGTTTTTTAATATAGGTACTTCAGGAAGATCGACCAGTCGCATTTGTGTAGTGTGCTAAAGTAATTAGAATTTCTTTTAAATTATTTTGTCATATTGCACATACAAGTTACATTCCTCGAGTTTCGATATCTCATTTTTTCTTTTTATTGGATCTGCTACAGCCACCTTTCCCTTAAATTTCGGAAGGGCATTATTTATCTGAATATAGTTTTCCGGCCATTTGACAATTATTTTTTATCAACGTAAATTTTGCCAACAAAAAAAACATTCTATACCTATTTATAATTTTCAGGTTAACGTTTTTCCTTTATAGAATTCTTTTGCTTTTCAAATTGTATACAAAAAAAAAAAAAAAAAAATTGTTGGTTGACTTGTTGTTTATTTGCTTGCCAACTGTGTTTGTTCACTTGCTCGTTTGCTCACTGCTACTATAGTTCCTGCTTGCGCTGCTGGTATATTGAAACGATGTTGACGACCGTGATCGAAGAGCGGCAGGTACCATCAGGCGCGTAGGTGAATGTGGATGGAGCCAGGGACGAAGGCAGTATTGTGAAGACAATTTATTATTTTTATTTTTACGTGGAAATAAAAATGAAGAATGGTAGCATTCAGTCGTCACTTGGTGAGTTTATTTCAGTTTTGCTTGCTTGTGAGTAAGTGGTAGACGACAAATGAATGATTTGAGTTGAATAATCGTTCAAGACTAATCACAAAACGAAACACGAATGCTTATAAATATTGCATGTAGGTACTATATAAGTGTATATGCAGGACCGGCTCGATCGAAAGTAGGATCTTGAAACAAATTTTGTACGAGTAGAAAACAGGATGAACTATATGGAAATGATAAATAAAATTAAATTATTTTGATAAAATTTACATTTAAACACTTCAGCCTCGGATTCTTAAACTGCACTCGAAGTCACAAAAACAACACTTAGGCACGGTCCTATGGTAATATACTGTAATTTCAACTGATACTCTTTAAATGAAATGTATGCACGCTTCTTCTTTTTTAGATTCCATAAACATAAATATAGGTTTATGGTCAATTCAGATTCGATACACATAATTAGTAATTACACAAATTAATTAATAAATAGATCATCCAAATGTCCAAGTATATCAAACCTGGGGTTGAACAACTAACTTTGAAAAGACAGAGTACTTGTGTAGTAACAGCTCTGATACTTCTGACATTGTAATTGACCATAATGTCCAGCTAAAAAAAAACCGAGGGTTTAAAATACTTAGAGGGTAATTAGATCAGCAATTAGTGACCACGAGGTGACTTGGTGGTATCAGCACATCTCCAAAAGCAATAAGAAAAGAATTGGTAAAACAATGGTGGAATCGGTCATGTTATATGGATGCGAGGTCTGGACACTTAAGCAAGAAGAAAAGCGGAAGCTGGAAGCTACCGAAATGGACTACCTTAGACATAGTGCAAGAGTGTCTAGACTAGATCGTATGAGAAATGACCGAATCAGGACCATCATGAAGGCAAAAGAGAGTGTACTGGAAAGAATCGGAGAAAGAAGCCTGAAATGTATTTGAACACAATGTTGCGAATGGATCATAGTCGGTGGCTAAAGCGACTGTGTATATGGATCCAACCGGGAACTAAAAGGTGAGGGAATCCTAGAAAATCCTGGAGCGAGACAATGGTATCTGCAGCAACTGAGAGACACCTAACTATCGATGACGCTCAGAGCCGTTTGGGAGTGGCGAGACGGCTGTCAGCTGTATAAGCCCTGTATAATTACAAAACGCCGTGAGCAGCGGGGCCCCATCACTGAAGTCGAATTTTTCCCTTTATCCCCGGTATCTGATTGAAAGTCTACAAGCGATTTTTCATTTTATTGTTTCAAAACTGATGATGAGTGTCCGGCTGATTGGGGCTTTAAAAAAAGGTTTTAAGTTTTTAAGAGCTTATTTTTAAGAGCACCTACTCTCGCTTCTCGCCGTTCTTATCGTATTGGCTGTATAAGTCTAATTTTTTCAAGGAAAAATTCGACTAAAAATGTTATCTTCAATATAATACAATGGTAAATATTTAGTTGGTAAAATTGCCAAAACTAACAAAATTTGAATACATTTAAAATAATTTTAATACTACCGTCCCAAAACACAGCACTTGACGAACAAAGTAATCATCGCCTTATAAGTTTCGCATTATATAAGTCTTTGTTGTTGTAAAATCATTGAATTACGTGGGGTCTTCAAAAACGCGGGGTCTAGTGCACTCCCATCGTTCGTATTGCCCTCGGGCCGACCCTGTACATATATGCACCAACATAATAAAGTAAGTGATCTTATAGAATAAGCTAAAGTGTAATCAAAAAGACGTAATTGACGATTCTTGAAAATGTTTATAACGCTACTTTTATATAAGTGTGGACATATTTTGTGTTATTTTATTATTAAAATTACTATAAGAGTTACATTATCGATAATTCTATTTATTGGCTGCAAATGACAGTTTCGAAAATTTAACACTTCCAAGATTATAGTGTTCATGAATCTTTCTTTTGGTTCGTGTTTTATTCGTGTAACACACATGTTTGGTTCGTGTAACACACAAATTATCTAAAAGTAAGTTGTCGGATGCAATTTGTACTTCTGCAAATAGTGTTCCGTACTATTTGTAGCGATTACAGATTTGATATAATAGCATATGAGGGTAAATAAAATATTTTTTCTACTTCTGTTGAAAAATACACTCATATATCTATTAATTGTTGAGGAATTTATTAAAGGTGTGGAAGAATGATCATTACTCACACCTTTCGATTAATGAAATCACCGTGTTAACCATTATTCAATGGAGTTGCAGTTGTTTTATGAATAATATATTATTCTACCAAGTTTCAAATTCACATATTTATGTTGCGTAGTAACGGATAAGTTAATTAATACAGATAAGATAACAAAGTAATTTATGTTTTATTTTGATCGTTTCTGTAGATACATACATAACCATTTAATGAAATTAGATTAAAAGTTTGTATTTTTGTAGATTGAGAGTTTGTTTTTAATCTAAAGTTTATATTCAATTTTATTTAAATCGAAAAAGGAAAAAATCGTAGAAAAAGTAGAGTATCCCATTGGCCTGTAATGACTATGAAGTACTCACTCAGATGGATTAGGACACTCGCTTTAAGATATGTTTAGCTAATTTTTCATTTCAATCAATACACCAATTCACTCTTTACGAAAGAATTAACTTTATGAAAGACACTGTATATAATATACCAATATATACGGAGAATCGATTAATCGATCTAGAAAAGTTCTGGAAATTTTTGTAATAAAAATGTGAAAAAAAATAAATTCTTTATTTCTAAGAAAAAAAAAATAATCTTTCTTTTTGAATTGGTAAGTAATCAATATTTTGCTAGGATTTCCTTTTACTTTTCCTGGAGGCATTTTTTTTTATACAAATGTCAGTTTTATTGACAAAAATGACTGACTATCCCATCCTAATCCTAAATTGTTTTGTTTTCTCAGAATAAATACTTGAATAAAATACATAAATTGGTTTACTTGTAGCGAACAATAAAGACAGAAGAGTAAGTTATAATACTAATAAAAAAATGTTAAAAATGGGAAAAAAGATGAAATTTTTGTTATTTCCATTTTTTGTTAGCGTTTTGACTTACAATTTAGAGGCGTCAATGAAGTAAATTATTTTTAAATAAAGACTCATGATTATTTTCTACATCTTTATCTTTAATTACATTGTATCAGCTATAAACGGTTAACAATTTAATTGTTAGTCCACAAAGGATTTGTTTGCCAGTTTTTCGTCCGTTTGTTTCAACTAAACCAATAGGCAAGGAATGATATTTCTACCAATATACCATCCTAACATTTCATAATAATTATGATATATTAAAATAAAAATACCTAGTTACAATATTTAGGTATTATATGGGCCTTTTACGTATGCATATAGAGGATTATTGATAACTGCGTACATACGTGGCTACATATATATATTGAAATTCAAAAGTTTCCATATGATGGTTATTTAATAATATGAGGGAAAACTCGATAACGATAAAATGGTTGCAACAGAAGCGAAACGGATTATGAAATGAAATTTTCAATAGCATTTAATCAAAATATAATTTAATACGATAAATTGCGTTTATTATTCAAATGGACATCGATACCAACCGGATATATATAGGTATTCCTAATAAAATTACCAGCATTGTGACCTCGTAAATGGTGAGAGATACAGTCTCGGTTAAAGGAGATGAATTATGCAGTAGCGATCTAGACGCCTCGAATGCTATAATCTATTTCACTTAAATTTAAGCATGATTCATCACTTACGAAGTTAAGGAATTCCCGTTTTCTTAGCTTTATCTCTTTCCTTATTGCAAATGCGTAAATTGTAAATTTGCAGGGAAAAGCACCTCACTATAGTGACGTCACAGTTTGAGGCAACTAAACGTCAATGTCAATATTTATAATCTCAAAACTGATTATATTCATAAAATGTCAAAATAAAAGCAAGTATATCTGGCCGATTATTATTATTACTATATATATAAGCTAATAGAAATATTCAAAAGAAAACACAATTTCACCTCACCGATGAAAATTATTAAAATCGACATATCTAGCTACAAAATGTTACGTCATATTCAAGAAATGGCGCGTTTTCACTAATTTGAATATTTGTTGAAAAATGGTGATTTTCAAAATAAAATTTCTAAATAGTTATCAAATTTTTTTATGTTTAATCATCAAAATTGGACATATGTAATGATAATGCATAGAATTATTTGATATTTGACGCAAATTTTTAATACAGTCAAGTACCGTATTGTATTAAAAACGGGGTATATCTCTAACTTCCCAAATTCCATAAAGGTAGGTATGATCCTGAACTTTTGTTTTTCTTATGGAATGTGAAGTAGAATTTGGCACAATTTAATAGCATTTTTCTTCCCTGTTTATCGATATATCATATGTTTATATCTGTCTCGAAATAAAATCTCGAAATCTGAAAAAAAATGACAATTTTTTTCAGATTTAGATTGAGAAATGAACAAATAACGTAATAAATATTTAATTAAGTATAATATAATATCGTACAACAATTTTATATATATATATATATATATATATATATATATATATATATATATATATATATATATATATATATATATATATATATATAATCCAAAATTGGCGAAAAATTTTTCTTAGAATTTTTCTATGACTACTGGTTTTCGAGGTATCTACTTCTATATATGTTGTCTTACTTTATTTAAATGGACAACAATTAACGTTTCTTGAATGATTGTTGAAGTTTAAGAGCGACAAAATCTTTTGTTGAATTATCTTATCTGTAAAGGACTATACAATATGATTGCAGATTGGTGCCCTAAAAATTTTCAAACGATTTCTGAAATACTATAGTATATCTTTCTACATCAAAAAATTTTTCTCTTTTGAGCAGAAAATACCGATTCGAAACGTAATCCATAACAGTTAATTCAATGTTTATTTTTGTAAATTGATATTCCTCGATCTTAAAATTTTTTACGCCACTGTCAGTTTGATGTATGTTGACGCATGATGGATGTAGTTTCTTCAGATGTTCATTCATGTTATTTTGATAGAAAATGTTAATGGTATAAAGGAGGTTTGTATGAGCAGGACCGAACCTAGCCGAAGTGGCGCCCGAGGCAGCGTTGAAAAATGGCGACCCTGTAGAAAAATAAATATTTCCTTCTCTTTTCCTCCCAAAAACCAAGTGACAAAAAAAAAATTGAAATACCTAAGTTTGGCGCCCTCTTAAATCATTTTTTCCGCCCCCAAAACCCGGGCGCGTGCCCCGGGTGCGCCCCCTAGATCCGGCCCTATGTATGAGTCTAGAGCAGCTTCTTGACTGTATATATCAAGAATACCTAAGTATAAATTAAAAGCAATCTAATTAATAATTTTCCAAATGTTATATTTTTTACAAAACTATTTCATAACAAAATCAAACCTGACAATGGTGCACTGCATTATTATCCCCATTTACGGGACCGTCTAACTGAATTATCAAAATATATGAAAAAATTAAATTTTACCACTAATTTAGAAGGATGAAAAGAACCTTGAAATATAGGATACATGTAAAAGATTTTCCTGTTAGCTTTTAATATGGATGCATGGACAAATTAGTCGGAGGAAGACAGCTAGAAGCCTTTCTTTGTTACTTGTAATACATAATTGTTACCTGGATACTATAAATCATTCTAAAAATAGCCTTTTTTAGTGTGAACGTACCTTAATATTAAAATGGTTGCGCAACACGTTCAAAGTATTAATTAAATTTTATGTAACAATAATAATAATGATAGGGTTTAATGTCCGTTTTTCAGACAACTTGTCTAATTAAATTTTATGTAAGTATTGTAAGTATGTAATTTAAATATAACATGATTCTGGACATACCTATAATTTATATCTCTTGAGTAGAGATTGCATGTACTAATTAAATTCATTTATTATTTTAATTACAAAAAGAGCCGATTCTAAATAAACTCATTGTCAGTAAGAATTTCAAATCGTAGAAGGTGCATTACTTTAAAAGTAGATAAAAAATGTCTTTGTTTAAGGTGTTTATAAGACAATTTAAATTTCAATCTCACCTTTTCCATGAAAATAGATCTCTGAAAAATAGTTTCTAAATCTATGCTGATAAATATGTAAATAGCTTGCGTGGACGCAAAAATCGATAAAATGCAAGTATAGTGCTTTGAATGATTAATATTTCTAAAAATTTATAGAGCTAGCAATTTTTGGAGAGATCCAACAATGTACAATATGTAAATGAAAAATAAATATAGTTTAAAAATCTATTATTTTTACATTTACAGTGTGAGAACAAACTTACAAAATGGACACTAAGTCCCTATTTTAAATTAAAAAAAAAAAAAAAACGAAAATGTGTAAATATTTGTCTATTTGTATGGCCTAGTGCTAGATGCACTGGGTACTAGGCAGCGCTATACATATTTGTCTAGCTAGTAGTTTTCTGCTCCTCTCATCTCATTGAAGGAGTTTAGTACTGACAAATTTGACTGAACAGCTCACAAAGTGGTCATAATTGATCAGCCATTCTCATCTGTTGGTAAATAGTATAAATTTTCTCTATTTTTTCTTGTCATTGTTTAAAGTGTCAGTACTGAATGATGTTAATTTATTAATTTTTTACAAAAATTTTCTTGTGGCTACTTGCTAATCAACGAGACTAGTTAGCTAATTATATTCAATCTGACCACATAAACTAAATTTTTCAATGTTCAATTTGCTGAGTTGCTGCTAGTCTCATGGAGCCTACTTTTTTATACCATATACCATATCGCTGGTTTGCGAGAACATCAAAATTATCCAAAATTGTACTAAGTACATAGAATTAACAGAAATTACGTATATTTTATCGTGAATAATGACAGAACACCGATTTTGGGCAAACTTTCGCTAGAAAGCGATAACGTCATTATTCATATCAAGCAACATGCGCTTTAGTGTATCATGAACATCGGCTCATTTCAATTGTACCGTCGACGTCAAAGTGAATATCTATGGAATCTATGCTCGTTTTGCATCAGCATAGACGGTTTTAGCGTTCTATCGATAAAATTCTTATAATTCTATCGAGAATATTGACGGATTTCGTAATTTATGAAACAAAACAACGTTGAATGTTTATTAGTTTTTCAATAATAAGGACCGAAGTCTGACGAGAGCTTTTAAGAGAGATGATAATTTGTAGAGGAAGGTCGCTCAAAGCGGGTACCCTTCTTAAAGCGTGTAAGCGCTCATCTATCGTTGTATCGAATGTTTTTGTCAGGTCGTGTGTACACCGAGATTAACCGAACATTAACCAATATCAATCGGTTGCACTTGAACGCTTGTGTCGTTTAATGTCCTAGTTAAGCGACATCAAATTTTTGTGTTGGTATTGTTAAAAATTTTGACCATAAGAATATTCTGCATGTGATTAGTCATAAACTTTTTTATTTGTAATGTTTTTGGTATTACTGTATTATGTTATCATCATTTGACTTTTAATGTACAAAAAGATAGGGCAAAGTCGGTAGGGGCAAAGCGGGTAGACAAAATAGAAGCATCTTAATGGGAAAAACTGTTGGAAAGAGAAAAAAATAAAAAATCTTATTACGACGAAATGAGGGAAAAAGCTTAAAAAAATATTTCTGCATTGTTTCTGGTGATTTTGATGTAGAATCACCTGAAGTAATATACTCTTATATGGAGGTTGTAAAGAAAGTTACAGTTAATTGTCTAAATTGAGTATTTTTGTCTTTATTCAATTTTTTTTTTTACTTAATTATTATTATTTTTAAGTTCTATATGATTAAGAAAGTTTATATTAAACAATAATAACAGTATTTAAACACATAATGTACTTAGCCGCTTTGCCTAAAGAGGATTACCCGTTTTAGGATACCTATACGGCTAAAGCGGGTTTTTGCAGAGGCTTAGTATTTTCTTTATTAAAAATAAATATCGTATAAAAATTTCTTAAGCGAAGTTTCATTTTTAAGTTCGATAACTAATCTGTCTGATAACATAAAAAAGATCTGCTTATCGAGATCAAAAGTCACTTTTTTGGGCGTTTAATCTTAGCTTAGTCGCTTTGGGCTTCCTTCACCTATATTTTCATTAAACTTTTAAAATAGTTTGCTTCCGAGACTACTAAAGTAGCGGAAGGATTGTGATCACTTTTGAAAAATAAAAATTTTTTCTCTACAAAATGAAATTTTTTACGCACATTTTACGTTTTAGAGCTTGATGGACAATTTTGGTTTGGTGTCTGTCTGTCCGTCGGTGTGTCGCCGGTTTGCACCAAGTGGCATAACTTCTGAACTATTCGATTGTTTTTAATGAAATTGTCAGAAATTATGTAGTTTGGTTCCTAGATGATCCCCTATGAATTTAATTGAAATCGAAGTAACGATAGCTACGCCGCTACCATGTCATTCCAAAATTGCACAAAATGTAATAACTTCTGAACTATTCAATTCTTTTTATGAAATTTTCAGAAATTATGTAGTTTGTTTCCTAGATGGTCCCCTATGAATTTAATGGAAATCAGAGTAACGGTAGCTACGCCGCTACCATGAAATCTCATTAAATGTCAACTTCTTATTTACTGCTAATCCTATTTCACTCAAATTTTTAGGGTATTTTGGAGGTTAGTTTCTAAAATATTTTTGCTATTATTTTATAATTTAGCCGTTAAGTATTTTGAGTTAGTTACAACAATTTTTTATGAATTTTAAGGCGAAAATATAATTTCATGGTATATATATATATATATATATATATATATATATATATATATATATATATATATATATATATATATATTTTGTAGAATACTGTTTTAAAGTCGTTTACGAGTACGAGGAAACTGTGTGCCACACCACATTGGCAGTGTATTTTTTATATGTTTTAATGCTATTATTTATTATATTTGAATCAGTAAAGTTATACCAACATTAAATAACTACATTATGAGATATGCAATAAAACATTTACAAATAAATTTAAAAACGTCATGCTGTAAAATCGAAGATTTTTAATTGCGTCGTTGTTCTCGCAAACCAGCAATATAATTTTCACTTTATTTTATTTTTATTTTTTAAATTGTAAAGAAACTCACAGGTATAAAAAACGATCGAAAATATTTGATGCATCTGTCATTTCAGGAAATGGATACCTAACTTACAATTAGTCCGTATTTCGACATATATTTTGAGCCAGTATTGCCAGTAGTAACCTATTCGTTTCGTAATGTGTTACGAGTGCCCTGTCACAGTGCTAAAAGAACATTCATGTCGTAATTGATGAAATCAATCTTTTTACCGAACACACTGCACTAGTTTGACAAAGGTAAGGCAGCTGCAATACTGGAGCAACCAGTATTTTTTGTAGGGTAGTTATATTATTTATGATTTACAGTACATTCAAGTGCAGTAATGTCCCATGTACTGACCAGTATATATCGGAATACAGCCTTAATAGGGTATTTAACAGTAGTTGTAAAAAGATCCAGTTTAACTTTTAAGTAATTATTTTAACGATAATAGTACTGAACATTGCCCTTTTAAAAACTATATTACTCAAAATATAACAATTTTAATTAAATAAAATTACAGAATTTACGCTAATGACGACGTAATTAGAGACAACAATCAGAGGTAGATTACGTGACAGACCAGTATAATCATTATTTGAGATTATATATCAAAATTTGGCCAAAACATTAAATGTAGAATTTCTCTTTTTTTTTCCTTATTAAAGTAGGTAATCAAAAAATAACAATATACAAAATCTGAAGTGTGAATGTTACGTATGTTTTACGATATTATACCTTTTCCAACAATTTTTGGGATGACTTTTCGAGAGGGTGTATTAGTGACCATAAACTTTCAAGATGTCAAATTATTTTATTGCTTATAACAAAAACCACCCTATGTTAATTCCAATTATATTTAAATTTGTTACCTGTTTTACAAGCGACGGTTCCTTTTTGCATTCATATAGATAAGTAGGTAACATGCTGCGAACAATACTGCTGATTATTGCCGTACTTGAAAAGTCATCTCATTTAAATATTGAAAAACTATACTAAAAGTATAATTTTTGACAATACCGCCACGTGACGTATTTGCAAAAAGAAAAGAATGTACCCTTTCATAGTTACAATATCGATACCTAAAACTATACAAAAATTAAGTAAATAAAAATATATATGCCATTCATACAAAGATTTCGCAAAAAATTTACATTACCTGCATTACCGAATTTACACTAATTTATAAAATTTATTATAATCAATTTTTCGGATCGAGATTAACATCTACGAAAACAATTTCTGAGAGCTGTCGTGTATATTGCTAAGACATTATAAGTCAGACGATGTTAGAAACTGGTTTTCGCTGCTTGCAAATTGTTTTTGAAATGAAGTATATATTTCAATACAGCCGCACAATTAAGAATTTTGATATTTTATTGCACTTACTCTTGTGTAGCAATAAAAATATCGAACATCTGTTTTGAATACATAGGGATCTGTTCTTAAATTGTCTTTTCATGGAATATATATATATATATATATATATATATATATATATATATATATATATATATATATATTTGAAGCCTATTTAAATGCATAATGAGAAAAAAGTAAGAACAAGTAAGAAATTCGAATATTAATTTTTGGTAAGATTAGCTGCTGACTGTTTTAACGCTTTTATCATCACATTACATAAGTACGTTTCTTTACATTATTTATAAATTATAAAACAATAAGTAATACAAGAAAGATTATGGCTACAGACTACACACACGTCACTTCTAACTGAAAATTTGTGGTACCAACCGCTTGGTGTAGTCGTTACGACAAGTGGTGTATCTGTTCCTTATGATACGTCTCTTGCAAATCTACGTTACATAAACAAAATAACTTGTGGAGACATGAAACCATTATTCTTAGCTAAGAATTAAAATTTAAATTAGTACCAATCCATCATTTTGATAGGGTAGTGTATTTTAAATTGACAGTATGACTATTACATAAAACGTTTAATGAGATAATCCTTGAACATAAATGCATTAATGATGTTTGTGTTTGAATTATATAAATCCTATATATACATAAATAATGTATCGGTGTGTCCAGATACAGTAATTTACTGTAGAAATTAGACATCAAATTTCCATCAAAGTATACGATAATCAAGTCAAATGTTTCAAGTCAATTATTTCCTGAGTAGTCTAAAATATTAATGGTGGTACTTGTAGGTAGGACTGGTACGAGAATGGTGCAAAAAGTGTGACTAGAGACTTCGCATTTTTGACGTGTTTGAAAAACGATATTGATTTATTCAATGAAATCAAAATTTGCCGTGGAGTTTGTGTTCCAAAATCAGAATTTTACAAATAGGTGTTACAGTATTTAATTGAAAATATGTATGTAATTTATTTGAACTGCATTCTTTTGTGCAATTCTGAAAACTGTACTTTGTCAATTACACTTTTATAAATATTTATTGACTTTATAAATATTATTTTTGTTGACTACATAGAGAAGCTGCATGATCTTTGAATTACGACACTAGCATTCATGGTGGCTATATTTAGCATTTTTCAAATGAAATAGTTTAATGTAAGTAGGCTGTTTTGTATTTAAATGTTTGTCATATTTTTATGCAAAATGTAAAATAGCAAAATTACAATTATTATAAAGAGCGGCTTTCGAGATGTCCAAGTGGGTGATTTATGTGATTCTTGTTTCAAAAAAAGAAAAAAACTTGTGTCAAAATGGTCATGTATATATGACATTCAAGAAATAACCGGTGTGCCAAATGTCACAACGG
Source organism: Brachynemurus nebulosus (assembly GCA_035578155.1). NCBI lineage: Eukaryota > Metazoa > Arthropoda > Insecta > Neuroptera > Myrmeleontidae > Brachynemurus > Brachynemurus nebulosus. The sequence goes on along the minus strand of JAPWDM010000001.1, from coordinate 36,371,923 downwards.
CCAAAGTTACGCGACAAACAAATATAAAACTTCAGTGTAATGTAACTATTAAGTAAGTGGCTAATTATGCATTTTTTTAAAAAGATTTAATTTAAAATTTTAATAATAAATAAATATTTATCTGAGCGGTTACAATGTTGCATTGGGCGTAGTCAATTTATCTGCTGTATTTAAAACAACAGATTGTTATTGATCAATAAATTGACTTACAGAGACGTCACTAGTGACAATGGTGACAATGCAGATTCTCTGTATTTACTTTATTTAATATTTATATGTTAAAATTATAAATATTAAAAAGCAATAATTAATACAAAAATATAAACTTGTTAATGAATTTATGTGAAAATCTATGGTTACAAAAAATTTGCTCTGACGTGCTCACGCATGTACTTATAAAATTATTGAAAAAGGCGCCACTAGTCTTTATGCAGCTTCTCTATATGCATATAATTACTTATTAATTAATATTTACTAATAGTATCTGCAGAAAAACCTTTTTCAAGATTGAAAACAATAAAATATGAGAAAAGTCGTCTGACTGATCGTTAGCCAAGATCGATTTACCTTTTTAGTAATTTTATCCACCATATTTCTATCTACCAAAATTAATGAAGTGACAGCGGTTTTATACCAAACGTAGCAAGATCACAGTAGTTCTATATCAAAAGTAGCAAGGTTACAGTGGTCCTATACCAAAAGTAGTAGGTTTACAGTGGTTCAACTTCGAATGAAATACAAAAGCGAAATAAAGATCACCTACGAATATCGGGTTTTTCGTTGCAATTGTAATTTTATATTATAAAAATCGTGAGCCGCCGTGTATTTCGTAGAAAGAGTTTATTATTTAACAGAAATTTTGCATATAAGTGTTTTCTAGATGTCGAAAACATGTTTTGTCGGTAACTTTGTTGAACAACCGCAGTCTCATAAGGGTCAACCATTTATCCGTAATTGCCAAATTGTTGCCACACAGGTTATCCTACCTCTGACTGTACGAATTTGTGCAATGTAATAGTAGCAAAATGGAATAAATTGTTATGTATTTGTACGACAGCTATACGTTTAACATAGACTGTAATATAAAATCTCAGCAAAGGTGGAAGCGTTTACAAATCTATTCTTGAATAATTTGGTTAAGATATTGAATGAATGGTCAACTGATCAATTTTTGTTCAATAAACTGCAATGTTTACTTTTCAATTCTACACTTATACAGGAATGGTTACATAAATGGCGTATTCGAGTAAATGAAACGAAATCAGTGCAAGTTACATTTACTACGAGAAAAGGAACCTGCCCTGCAGTTAGTTTGAATGATGTAGTGTTACCATTAGCAACTGAAGCTAAATATCTAGGTATACATCTAGATAGAAAACTAACATGGAGTAAACATATTTGGACTAAACGTAAGCAACTAAATGTTAAGTTTTCTAAGTACTATTGGCTTCTAGGTCGTAAATCAAAGTTATCTTTAAAAAACAAAGTTCTAGTTTATAAAAGTGTTATCAAACCAGTATGGACTTATGGTATTCAACTTTGGGGTACGGCTAGTGTTAGCAATATTGAGATATTGCAACGATTTCAGTCTAAAGTGCTACGAGCCATAAGTGCTTCCCCGTGGTACGTGCGTAACGATGACATACATCGCAGTCTTCAAGTGCCCACAGTGCGTGAGGAAATAGTACGATACAGTGATAAATACATTCATCGCCTAGAAAATCACCCTAATGTGTGTGCCCTTAACTTACTTGACAATAGTGACTCTTTGTATAGACTCAATCGACAGAATATTTTAGAATTAAGATATAGATTTATTTAGCTTTTAATGTATAGTATATTATATTTAGTATATAATTTATTTTGAGTGATTACCAGTGGGTAATCACCATTCCCGTTATGTTCTATCATCGCTCGATTTATAGTTCTATTTAGAACTGATAATCGATAAACGAGGATGTTAAAAAAAAAAAAAAAAAAAAAAAAAATTCTACACATCAAAAGCTTGGAAAAACGACCAATTTTTTACTTGGCGCATATTTAGTAAAAGTATCAGTCATTTTTCCAGTGTCTGAGGACACTGGAAACAGTGTCAAGACAAGTCAGAAACAGTGTCTCAAACAGGAACATCCAACTCAGTTGTTTGAGTACCTACTGAAACTTTCATAGAAAATAAATATGCAGGAGAAATTGAAATTTTGGCACTTGAATCACAATTGGCACTTGAATTTCATATGTTTAGGTGGAATATTTTTCAAAATACTAATATACAAAAATGACAGTTTTGGAAACTCACTGATTGCTGACGCACTGAATAGACTGTAAAAAATCCAAGCTACTTCCGATCGAATAGGGTTTTGGAATTTGAAATTGATATTGTTTAATATACGAAGGTTATAAGAATATAGAAAAAAAAAATAATAAAAATCAAACAATCTATAAAGAAATTTTTAAAAGGCCCTGAAAGGCAAATTATTTCTTCCAAATAATTTGATCAGAATTTTAAAAATATGTATGTTACTATAGATATTAAAGTAAATAATTTTATATGTAGGCGAGAAACTTAGAAATTGAAAAGTGAGCACGAAATTGAAAAGTTTCTTAGAAATTGAAAAAGTGACCACGAGCGTGCTAGTGGCTGGTTTTTTTTTCTTTTTTTAAATCGATGCAGAATTTAAAATCAAATAAAATATAAAATTCAAATACTATTTTTTGATTAAATCACGGCTTCAATGCTAAAAATTGATAAAAATAATTAAATTGAAAAGTATTAAAAGCTTTTATTTAACTTGCTATGTTAGTATGTTGGTTTAGATCAAATCTTGGAATCAAAATTTAGACAGGTTCTAACTGAGCTAGACGTTTCAAATTTTGCATACCTATCTAACCTTGATGACAATGCAATATTGTATAATTAGTTTTGCCCTGAATTGCCCCAAACCAAAATTTTTAATTTTTAGTCCTGTGCAACTTTTTGACATTTCGTATTGTCAAATATTGTCCATTGATTTTACATTGTAATTCTTTTGTTTCGATAGTTATGTTTGATTATAAAATTACTTCTTTAATTTTTTTTTAATTAATTGTAATCTGACTAAAAAGTAGAAAATAAATTAAAGTAAAAAAAATATTTTTTTAAAAAAAAGCTCTTATTTAAAAATTGGTTAAAAAAATAAAATAACTTTTGAGTGAAGTTTGAAACAATTCGCAACATAATTTATAAAAGCTTAAGGCGTTTAATTAAGTTTGGTAACTACTGAAAAGTAAAATAGCTACACTTATATCCAAAACATCCAAAACAGAAATAATTAATGATAACGCCTCAAGCTTTTATAAATTATGTTGCATATTGCTTCAAACTTCACTCAAAAGTTATTTTATTTTTTTAACCCAATTTTAAATAAAAGCTTTTTTTAAAAAAACAAATTTTTACTTTAATTTTTTTTATAAATGTTTGATTTTAGTCTACGAAATATCATATTTGTCAATTGTTTTTTCTCTCTCTAAAAAAATGTTATAAATATTCTTTTATATATCAGTTGCTTTTATAGAATACTAATAAAAAGTTTATACATTTATTTTACCTATTCTTTTCACTAACTTCAGTTTTTTATAGTGACGCCGGTATTTGATAAAAAATAGTATTGAAATTTTTATTCCTTTTTAAATTTTGAATCGATTAAAAGACAAATCAGTCACTAAAACGATCGTGGTCGCTTTTTGTTAAAAATTAGGGTTAAGTTCCTACTCTATAATAGGTATGTACAATTTTTAAAATTATTACTAGGTATTATTAATTAAAATTCACATAGTGTTTGAAAAATTATCAAAACTGGATCGGCTGGGACTCGAACCCGGATCTCTTGGTAGCTAGCCAAGGGCCCTACTAATTAGGCTACCGACCGTTCGTTCGAGTGCCACTCCAATTTTGATAATAAATCAAACACATCCTCTCTTTAATGCGAGACGCAGTTACATTTTTAATTTCAAATGTTATCGAGTGCCTGTGAAATATTATTAATGTATGGCGGACTTTTGTCCATATTTACACACACACCAATATTCATATGTTCACTTGATGTCCAGCTTTAGCTGATACTTAAACATAATGACCAATTCATTATGTTAATTAAAGGTATTATATTTTCTCCTTGTTATTTAAATAATTTTTATTTCAGCAACCATTACACTGTCGAAAAACGCCGCAGTTTTCCTGTATTCTATGATTCATCAACTACTAACACATAAAAATGAAAATTTTAGCTCTAGAGACTTCGGAGATCAGGGGGGAATGGTCATACTTTGAACTATATCATTAAAACCACTGGATCAAAAATTATAAAAAAAAATATTTTGTCCATATATATATATATATATATATATATATATATATATATATATATATATATATATATATATATATATATATATATATACATATATATATATATATATGTCTTAATGAAAATGTTTTATATATATATATATATATATATATATATATATATATATAATATATATGTCTAAAAAAAATTGGGGGAAACTGACTCCCCGTTTTAATCCTAAAAAAATATTTTCTAATTGTTGATTGGTGATACATGTGCGGAGCATCAAGACTTAAAATTATGCCAAATTTCAAATTCCTCCGTTACATAGTTTTCGAAGAAAACCTCTGTCATAGACGGACGCACACGAAGTGTAATATTATAAGAGTTCCGTTTTCTTTTTTTGTTTTTTTTTTTAAAGATGCGGAATCCTGAAAACGTGTTTGATTTTTAATGTATGCCGCTGTACATCTATATATGAAATTAATGTACACAAACCTACCAACGCGGGACATATAATCATATATACCTACCTGCATGCATACAAAGCCCCATATAGTCACAAATACCTATATGTGTAGGTGTACATAACGTATCTTCAGTAATTATATTATTGTAATAAAATGTATAAATCACGAGTGCGGTAAATAGATATTTTAAGTGCAAATACAGATGTCACATTCATACATTCATAAATTAATTATTAGTATTTGTTCAGGGTTTGGTTGATGAAATAAATTTTCATATTATGATACTATATCATTTTTGCTGTAATGTTGATTTCGTTATACTATTTCGACCAACAACCGGGGTAAATTGTATTTAATTTTTTCTTTGTTCTAAAAAAGATCAGTCAGCCATTAAGACTACATTTTTTAAGCGTAGCAAATATAAATACCCCTGTCGCAGCATCTGCATAACATAGCCAATTTCCAAATCTTGGGCACTGGCGGATCTCATCTAAGACCTGTACCTATTTAAAATAGTTTAGCTTTCTAAGAGTAAAATAATTTTTAAAATCGGCTGGGTAATTAGTTTTGGTATTTTTGGGGACCCAAGAACCCGAACGAAGCAGTGAGAAATTTTTTAGCATCGGTTCGATAGTTTATTACTGGCGTTTTCGGATCTGCAAGATCCCGGTGGACCTCATTAAAAAATCAGCTCGACCGTATATTCTAGGCGGACTTTATGTAATATATATATATATATATATATATATATATATATATATATATATATATATATATATATATATATATATATATATATATATATTATATATATATATATACACGGAAAAAAAGAATTATTTCAATCAAATAAATTTTATTCAAACCAAATAAAATTCTTGTTTGTATACCGTCAAATAAGTTTCATATTTCCATGAATTAAATTTTTCGTTTGAGATTTAAATAAATTTTTAATTTGCACCAAATAAAAATGTTATTTACGTGAACTTGAACGTTGTTCTGATGGAACTTCCTACTTTATTTCAGTAGAAACAAAATATATTGTATTGCAAATAATAATTTTATTTGTATTAAACACTTTATTATTTAGGGCACTCAGTTTTCTTATTTAAATCAAATAATTTTTCACTCTGTTGAACTTTATTTCTATTTGAATTGAGTTTTATTTTTATTTACCTGAAAAATAAATATATATTGGATATAATAAACGAAAATCAATTTATCAGCACACTGATTATTATTTATTGTTAATACGTAATCCATATTATTATTATTATTATTATTATTATTAATATTAATTATTACAATCAAATAATAAAACATACAAGTTCAAAATGTAGTATAATTTATGCATTTTCCAGTACATAAACAGCAAACTATCATACATTCAAACAGGTAACGTAAACAACCATATAAAAAAATTTCAAAAATAAATTTTAAACAATGAAATTCTTCAAATTTACAAATACTTTAATAAAACTTTGGTTGTTTGTTTTTTTAATACTTTTTGAATCACATATTTTTAGTATTACATAAATAAACGCTAAACTAACGTTAACTTATCAGTATCACTTATCAGTATCACATAACACAAGGACACAACCCAATTAACACAAACACAAACATAAATATCCAAGGCCTTCAAATATGTCATTTGTTGCGGCAGTGCTATTTTCAATGTTGTATATTGTCTGAAAAAAAGCAATACAATTTATTATGGACAATATGGGCGCTTAGTATATCTACTGTTTATTAAAATAATTAATGTGTTACTTAAACTTACCAACAAATATAGGTTATTTTCTTCAAACATCAGCTTTTAGCATCTCTTTCAGTTTTTTTAATCCGTCGTATCAACAATTATTACATAATATATTAAAACAAAAGCTAAATACGTCTAAAACAATTTATACAATGTAGGTATACATAGTGAAATTTAATTTCGAATTAAAAGTTTTCAACCAAGATCCAAGATGTCGGTTAATAAATATTTTTATGTACTGTAAGTCGTATAACTAGGCCTACGTATAACATTGCTTGGCTTGGCTTGGCTTCTACACGTGACCACATTTCCGCGCATGCGTTGTAATTATTTTGTTTTTGTCGTAACTGTTTTGTTTGAATCAAACAAACTAATTGTTTGAGCCAAATAAACTTTGGTGTGCATGAAGCTAAATATGATACACAGAAATAAAATATAAACAAATAAACAATATATAAAACTGAAATAATGTGATTGTTTGAAATTTATCAAAAAACACAAACAAAATAATTGATTCCTGGAAATAAGAGAAATATTTTAGTGATCAAAATTTTGTTTGGACGAAATAATATTTCCCAAACACGCAGTTTCGTTTCACTGAACTAAACTCTTTTTTTCCGTGTATATATATATATATATATATATATATATATATATATATATATATATATATATATATATATATATATATATTCAAAACCCGTTGTGTAGCATTCTACGCCGCATTTGCATCCGCAGGACAGTTGTGGATCTCAGATAACACAACCTGTACCTATCTAAAATAGTTTAGCTCTGTAACAGTGAAAAAATTTTCAAAATCGGTCGGTTAGTTTATTTTTACCACTTTGGGGTCCCATGGACCCTGGCGGAACCTAAATGACGTAATGTATGTCTATCTAAAATAGCTTAGTTCCCCAACAGTGAAAAAATTTTCAAAATCGGTCGGTTAGTTTATTTTTGACATTTTGGATCCCATGGACCCTAGCAGACCTTACATAACGTAATCTATATTTATCTAAAATAGTTTAGCTCTGTAACAGTGAAAAAATTTTCAAAATCGGTCGGTTAGTTTATTTTTGACACTTTTGGATCCCATGGACCCTGGCAGACCTTACATAACGTAATCTATACTTATCTAAAATAGTTTAGCTCTGTAACAGTGAAAAAATTTTCAAAATCGGTCGGTTAGTTTATTTTTGACACTTTTGGATCCCATGGACCCTGGCAGACCTTACATAACGTAATCTATATTTATCTAAAATAGTTTAGCTCTGTAACAGTGAAAAAAATTTTCAAAATCGGTCAGTTAGTTTATTTTTGACACTTTTGGGTTCTATGGACCCTGGTGGACCTTACATAACGTAATTTATATTTATCTAAAATGTTTAGCTCTGTAACAGTGAAAAAATTTTCAAAATCGGTCGGTTAGTTTATTTTTGACACTTTTGGATCCCATGGACCCTGGCAGACCTTACATAACGTAATCTATATTTATCTAAAATAGTTTAGCTCTGTAACAGTGAAAAAAATTTTCAAAATCGGTCAGTTAGTTTATTTTTGACACTTTTGGGTTCTATGGACCCTGGTGGACCTTACATAACGTAATTTATATTTATCTAAAATGTTTAGCTCTGTAACAGTGAAAAAATTTTCAAAATCGGTCGGTTAGTTTATTTTTGACACTTTTGGATCCCATGGACCCTGGCAGACCTTACATAACGTAATCTATATTTATCTAAAATAGTTTAGCTCTGTAACAGTGAAAAAATTTTCAAAATCGGTCAGTTAGTTTATTTTTGACACTTTTGGGTTCTAGGGACCCTGGTGGACCTTACATAACGTAATCGATATTTATCTAAAATAGTTTAGCTCTGTAACAGTGAAAAAATTTTCAAAATCGATCAGTTAGTTTATTTTTGACACTTTTGGGTCCTGTGGACCCTGGCGGACCTTACATAATGTATTCTAAATCTATCTAAAATAGTTTAGCTCTGTAACAGTGAAGAAATTTTTAAAATTGGTCGTTTAGTTTATTTTTTACACTTATGGGATCAGTAAATCCTGGCGAAACTCATACAAGTCTAGTACTCTAACAGTAAGAAAAGGGTTCTAAGGATCTCATATAACTTATGGCAGTCCGTAAGCTTCTTGCGGACATCATTTAATTAATTAATTCAAATACTTTAACTTACTAACTGTGAAAAAATTTTTAAAATCGATTGGTTAATTAATTTCTGGCCTTTTTATGTCCCGAAAACCTTGACCTCACATAAAATACCTTAAATCCATTTGAAATGGTTTAATTTTTTAACATTATTAATTATTAGTGAAAAAATTTTCAAAATCGATTCAAAATATTTTTCCGTGCATACATATGTACATTATACATATTTTGTTTTGTTTCATATATTTAATAATATTATATCATAACATAATCTTCAATTTCTTGTTTACTTAAAAATTCAATAAAAAAAAAAAAATTCTTCATTACATTAGCTTAGAAAATCTGTTTAATTTACATTTTTTAACATGAGATAGAACCATGCTAATTATAATGCAATAAATGAGAAACAAAACTCTATACATGTATGTGTGTTATAACACATGTATGTGAATAGACTTCACTTGTTCTCACAAAATTTTTTAATAAAAAAGTGAAATATTTTTATACTTCATAAGGAACTGAGATATAAATATAAATTACTTATTAGACTAACAAAGAAAGAAAACTAATAAAATGGTGAAAATTTACATTTTCTCGAAAAATACTTAGAATAGAAAGAAAATTATAAGAATATTTTCTTTATAATTGTTCTTTATAATTGTTATAATTGAATATTTCTTTATATAATGATAGGATCGAATGATAGAAAATGGCCAGAAAACCTACTTCTGGGCATCCGACGTGTCTGGTTAACGAACTTAGCCGAGCCAATTCAGAATCCAGTCCGCACACAAAATTTCATAAGCATTCGACGTTTCGTTCGAGAGTTATCGTGGCGACATATATATATATATATATATATATATATATATATATATATATATATATATATATATATATATATATATATATAAATTTTAGTGAATATCATTTTCGTATTCTAGGGACCTCAAAACACATTTCTGTTATGATCCCGGGCTTAGGTCCCGTCATGACACCTACTGTAATAGCGTATTTCCAGTTTCACTTTTGGAAATTCCCTAAAAATCGAGCAATTAACAAAAAATAAAAAATTATTAATCTTGTGTAACTTCACTCTTAAATCTAACACAAACAACGAAAAAAATTTCGCTTTTTCCACATTTTCAATAATATATTCTAAAGAAACCTTATATGCAATCGATTTAAAACCTTATACACATTATTAGGCATTTCTTTAGCTACTAAAGAATATTTTACTTTCTTTTTTTCCGATGACAATGCATTTTATACGTAGTGTCCAATGTGGATGGAGAAAGGTATGCCGACGCGCAGATCGTTATGACGCGGATGGGAAATTTGGTGAATTTCTCATAGCGGCAAATTTAAGTAATAAATAATTGTAATGTTGCTTTTTTTTTAAAATTTAAATATGTGACGTAATTATGACGTAGATGGCGAATTGCGCAAAATAGCTTATTTTGGTCTCAGATGTAGCGTACCTTTCTCTGTCTACTCTACGTAGTGTCAAAGTCGACGCTCCGACAAAAACATCTTTTGCGGCTGACAGCGCACAGCTTCAACGGGCAGTCAGAAATTAAAAAATTGAACGGAGTCTTGAAGAAACAAAATTTTCTGAACCCCTGAACCTAAAATTACGTAGGTTCAGAAAAAAAATAAAAAAAAGTAAGCTTTTGAAAAAAAAAATCGAAAAATTCTGCCTTTTTTTTATTATTTTTGTCTAAAAAAGGGTTGAAATATAAAAAAAATGAATTTTTAAGGTTTAGGGAGTAAAAAACATTGTTTCGCTTCCAGCCCGCTCTTATACGTTATAATTAATGAGCCGATTTGAAAATGTATAGTTTTTTTTTGCAATTTTTTGTATTAAAATCAATTAAATCCTAAAAATTGGTTATATTTATTTAGCCCGCTCTTCCAGGATTGTACAAAAGTCCGGAAGTTTCCCCATACAATCTCCCTGCTCAACAATATTTGTTTTCTAGCCGTCCTTGCCTTCTTGGCTTTTATAGTGCAGTGTTTTTCCGCAATTTTAACACGTTCGTTGTATCTTTTATTAATTTAATTGTATGCATTTTGTCCAATATTAAACTCCAGCAATCGAAAAACTTATTAAAAACACACACATATATCCAAGAGGACAATTCAACCACTTTACTGTCAGATACATATTTCGTTTTTCCGTTTCCAAATTTTAACTGATGATTCATGGGACATAAACGAGTAAAACTACCGAAGAAAAAAAATTTAGAATTTTTTTTTCTTCAATCCTGTATACTCCTTTAAGCTTAAAAAACGTAGTTTTGATATAGTTAGCGTTTGACCGCTATTTTGTATTATTAATCAAAATCAAAATTGATATTCACGTTTAAAATTGATGCACTAACCGTTTTATTAATATCGATTGGTGCTATTCGCTAACAGCGCTAACACCATAGCCATTGATGACGTACTGAGACGATAATCCCCACATAACGTAATGATGACAGTTTTTATGAAATTTTGAGCGAAAATAGCGCAGAGTATTCGTTATAGCTAATTTAGCGGCACAAAAATAAACAAATATTATGTTTGACACTTGAATTATAAAGACTTGATACAGAAATAAAGACTTATACATTCATTTACTTATTTAATCAAACAAGATAAACTATTTATAGGCTTTGTTGAACGCCATATGTCAAATAAGCTCTTCTCTGATTGTCTGAAGACCTGTAAAAATAAATACATTAATTATCAAACTCCGGACGCCTCCGCACTTTAAATACATATTATGGTCGCAAGCTCAAAAGACCTCCAGAAACTGAGGTGAGGGAAACCCAAATTGTATTATTTCCATAGTTACCAACCAAACCAAGTAATTATGTTTTTATATGAGTGAGGGAGTAAACTTCTATTTATTAATATGATAGACAAAGATAAATCCAGATGTAGATAAAAAAGTTCTTCTTAGCTTGCGCCCATAATATTAATTATACAGTACAATAACTATAGTAACGTTTAAAATAGTTTTAAAATTGTTGCTACACCTTGCAGTATAACTTTTTTTAATTACAAACTGGTATTTTAACAGTAACTTAATATACTTTAGTTTAAAGGAACTTATTAGTTGACTATACAATAATATAAATAATAATATAGTTACGTACGTAGAGACATACCTTTAGAGGATGATTCCATTTTAACATTAAACAAAATAAGTTTCTGAACTTAGTAACAACACCTCATTCGTCAAGAGTCGCAATCACAGTAATGGATGCTTTAAAACCAATGTTTAGTTAGTACTATTGGTAACATGCACGGATATGGGTTGTGTTTCTCGTTGTCATAATAAGTGTACCTAACATTCAGTTAGGTACACAAATAACATATTGGTTTAAATATCTGGTTTTACTTTGTAAATATACCTTTTGTCCTGTTAGATGGGTCATATCGAATACTGTGAGCGTATAAAAAAGCCGTTATTTCACTAATTACTGATAAAATTTTATTAAATTATTATTGTAATTTCATTTGTACATGTTTAGCTAATGGATCTCAACTGCCTCTGATATTGATCCATCCAGTTATTTTTCGGCAAACATAAAATTTTACAGATTTATTCATTTAAATAATTAAAACAAATATACACTAATTAAATGAGATTACATAACCTAATAACAACGCAATTATATTGCTACAGCACAAATACTCGTAACCATACCGTAGTATCATCATTATATGTATAGAAAATAGGATATCGGAAATTTTCAGAAGGTATCGTAAGTAAAGTGGGCTAAAGGTTTGTCACCTTTTCACCTCTATTAAAAAGAAAACGAATTTTTAAAAAACTGGACAAAGTACACTCAACTAATGAATAAATATGTGTTTTAATTTCGTTATTCCATAAGCACTTTTTGCTGCTCTTACCAAGTTATAATTTTTAAATATTTCACGGATATATTTGCCTCTTCTAAAGCAACTTTTTTCTTTTAGATGTGGATCTTCTAATCTATTAACTCCTGATAATTAATGGATTGTGAAAATGCAACAGAATATAAGCTTTCTCCTATTCAGGCATCAAATTAGTACTTATATTCTTTCGTTTTTTGGTTATAAACTTAATCAATTTCGGCGTGGGTCACCAAAATTCTGTTTAAATTTAATAATTTTTAAACCTAATAAAATAAATAACCAGTAATTTTTACTTTTTTAGAACTTTAACTATATTTTGATAGACGATATCTTTAGGCTAGTTTCGAAAAGTTAAAGGAAAAATGAAATAAGGGTAGATACGCTAAAAAGAAAATTCGATTTTTTTTCATAGTTGTCTTCTTTAAGGTGTTAAAATATTCTCCTAAAATTTTATTTAAAAAAAACTAAAAAAATCAAAAAGTGATGGACATTTTAGTTTGCGCACTTTACTATAATTCAATTTAGAAAAAAACTTGAAATGCTGTTTTCTGGAAGCTACGTTTTTTGACATGGTTCCTCGTGTATCTCAAAAAGTATTTGAGGTATCGACATAAATCAAAGTGCATATTATTCCTCGATACCGTCCTTCTGGAAGGAACTACGATCTTTTGGTTCCGTAATATATTTTCAAACTGGCAGCTAGTTTATATTCGAGAAAAAATGGTGATTTTTGAAAATTTGTTTTCAAAATGCGACTTCTTGTTGGTTTTTATTTTATTTCTTAGATCCTAGTTAGCGCCATAATTCTATATGTATTTTTTCAGAAAATTTTTTATTTTTTTATTTTAGTTCCCTGCGGGGAGTTCAGGACGCGAGGAACCATCAAGGTGAAAAAATCTCGCAGTGTTGATTTCAAAGTCATTTATCTTCAGCACATTTAATAAAAAAGGGTCGATTTTTGCTGTTTTCTTGGCGAATCTCCCCTTAATAAAATTTATCATGTATAAAATAAAATATTTTAGCATACTTTATTTTTCTGATAAACTTTAAGGTAGGTACGTTTACTCAAGATAAAGTACAATAATTTATCTTAACCTACGAGTGGCAACTAGGCTTGTCAACCGTCCGGTTTTCAATTTTTGGTGTAATTTAATTTTGATGAATTTTAAGGTACTTTGCAAAACAATATATTTTTTTTTATTGTCTAGTATTTCAATTCTCGTGAGGATTATTTTATCTAATAATATTTGACTGACATTAATGTAATACAGACATATTATACGGAACCCTTGGTGCGTGACTTAGACTCGCATTTATCGAACTTTTTTCCAAAAAAAAAAAAAGAAAAAAAATACTATAAAGAGTTTTTCTGTCCTACCAGGGATTTCTGCTTGCTACATGTTACTAATGGCTAAACATTAAACGGTCTGGTGTGAGCGAGACATTAGCCCATAATAGGTATCGTTTAAATTTTATCAATGTTCAACTTTTTACAATTATTTTTTCACGTACATAAAGGCGAAAATCAAATTTTCAGACCAAACCTTTAAATATAAAAATACAAATTTGCAAAACCAATGAACACATTGAACTGTAATTTTTATAAAAAATCAACACTTTTATGCAGCTAATATCAATTTTCAGCATATTAATCTTCTTAATACTTTAGCTGTCAGTATATCGTTAAATATTTCGCTACTATAAGTTTATTTTCGTTTATTTCGCATACAGAAGCGGGTATGCTAATACAGGTAAATACAATAAATTGGGAATAATTCGATTTTATACATTTATTTTTTTAAATGGTTTTGATGATCGTTACCATTAAACCAAACTTAATATGGTTAGAAAATCATACATATTATCTTAATATGTATAAATATCATAAAATCGTACATATTATCTTATACAAGCTGTGTGAAGTTGGCACCCACTTTTGCAAATTTTTAGATTTACGCGTGCACATTCGTTTGTTCATCGTTTGACCACGATTGCCCACCAGAAATTTTCGTTTGTCCACTTTTGATTTTGAAATGGCGGCCCAAAAACTTTTTTTGCACATTTTTCTCATTGGCACCCCCAAATTGCAACAAAGGTTTTTGAGCCACCTAAATCATTTGTCCATCATTGTCAACCAAAAATTTTCGATTGTCCACCCACCGGTTAATTATAATTAATTTTTTAAATTTTTAGAAAGTGTGAAGTTGGCACCCCTTTTCACGAATTTTACATTTTTTTTTATTTTTTATTTTTTTTTTGCATTCGTTTGTCCATCGTTTTTCCACCATTGTCCATCAAAAATTTTCGATTTTTCAATTTTAGTTTCGGAATGGCTGCCCAAAAACTATTTTTGCAATTTTTTAACTTTTTAAATTAAAATTTAAAAATTGTTTAATATGCAAGACACCCTTTCAAAAAGATCAAAAATTTAATAGCTTCTTATGTTTGGAATTTGACAATGCTATGCAAATTAACAAAAATATGTTTCAAAATAGGGTAGTTCTTAGCCACATTACGGAGAAAGTAGAATGTGGCAGGAAAATCTACATGCATGCTAAGTGGAATAGTTGTGTACACAACGGACCATTTCAAGACTTTATATCTTTTAATTCAAAGCGGGTGGATAGAATATGAAACGAAAGCAATAAAATAAATTGCAAAATCCCAAAAAGGGTTGCAAGGGTGCCAACTCCACGCTTTTTGAAAATTTTAGTAATTAATTGTAATTAACCTGTGGGTGGACAAACGAAACTAATTGTTAGACAAACAATGGACAAATGATTTAGGTGGTTCAGAAATTTTTTTGCAATTTTGTGTTGCCAGTGGCAAAAAAATTGCAAAAACTGTTTTTGGGCCGCTATTCTGAAACCAGAAGTGAACAAACGGAAACTTTTACTGGACAATCATGGACAAACGAATGCAATAAAAATGCAATATTTCAAAACAGAGGCGTCAACTTCACATTTTCTGAAAATTTTAATAATTAATTATTAGAGTCGAGAAAAGTGTGGCAAAGTCAGAGACGAATTAATGAAAAACCAATAAATTGACATCGAATGTTTGGAAAATTTTTGCCAAAATTTTGCATATCAAAACCAAAAACTATAGAATCCTACAATTTTTTTAAAATTCAACATAAAGAAGCGAAAAATTTTTTTTAAAAATTTTATTATGTGAAATTTATATCAAAAAGAAAAAAGAGCCCCAAATTTGATTGCATTAAAGTTTTGCAGTATTTGTTTGTTTAGCTAGCTAAGCGTATATATACAAAATAAAATATTACCTGTCCAACCTGTCAAACCCATCATCGGCATTCCTTTAAATTTGAGCAGAAAAACAAACGCTTTATCTCTCTTTAACTTTTTAAAATTTAATAATACCTACCTTGCTTACAATTTTTTAAAATTTTAATTGCTGTACACAGATACACAACTACACGTACATAAAGTGACTTACACAATTTACATGATCTAGTCGCCCATTTCATTCAAACACATACAAAAAATAATTTTTGACGACATCGTAGAATTTGTATGTGATTTTTGTTTTAATTAGAGACTTCTGTTTGTCTAGAGTCTAGACCATAGAACACGTCTAGACAAACAGAATACCATATATAAGTAGAATAGCTGAGCGGGTTCTGGGCCACCGCAAAACGGAGTAACTTGAACCCTTTTGACGATGTTTGAAAGCGTGTGACTTACGGTCCTATTGCACCCATTCTACGGTACTACACATTCCGAACTGATGAGTCATCAAACTGTATCGATGTGCAAACCTTGACCTTTGACCCGGCACGTACCGAGTACATGTATTTAAAATTTGTTGTTGACATTTGACCCCAACACTCGCTCATACTGTTGGCCTTGAAATTCCAAACACATGAGTCATCACCAGCAACCAAATTAATTTATGTTAACCCATTATGCGTCATCACAATTTACTTATAACAATTTCATTTTGTGTTAACCCATTACCAGCCAAACCTAACGCATGCGCAGACTGAATTTAAGTACACGACGCATGCGCAGACTGAATTTTAGGTTACAATTTGATAGATGGGGTACACTACCGCGTCAAAATGTGGGGAATACCCTAACTCGGGGGTGGCCCCAAACTTTTGACACCGTACTGTACTTAAATTTTTGGTACACTACCGTGTCAAAAGTGTGGACCTCCCTAGCCAAAAAAGGTATCCGATCACTTTTTGAAGCGTACTGTACGTGCAAACCTTGGCCCCAACACGCGCTTGCCTTAATTGCGTCATCTTAAACGAACTATCACGTCAAAAAATGTGGGGAATACCCTAACCCAGGGTGGTCCCAAACTTTTGACGCCGTACTGTACTTAAATTTTTAGTACACTGCCGTGTCAAAAGTGCGGGCCCCCCCTGACCAAAAAAGGTATCCGATCACTTTTTGAAGCGTACTGTACGTGCAAACCTTGACCCCAACACGCGCTTGCCTTAATTACGTCATCTTAAACGAACTACCAAGTCAAAAATGTGGGGAATACCCTAACCCAAGGGGTGGCCGCTAAATTTTGTGGGGGCACTGTACCAAGCGCTAGCCGCAATCATGACTTCAGGCTCCAGATTCCAGACTCCAGATTTCTGACCGCTACTGTACTGCCGGAAATTTGGGTGTCAACTGTACTTGAGGTTTTTTTTGTATATGAGTCAGCACTTTATAAGATGTTTATTTAATAAAAACTCGTGACTTTATACGGTTTGAGTTTGTTTATTTAAGATTTTTTTAGCTGACTTAGGATGATGTAATTTCATGATATGTTTGCATCATAGCCAGAGGGGAATTTTATTTAAAAGCAAGTCACAACTTGTCAGTTCCAGGAATTTGTTTACATTAATGTCCTCGTAAATCATTAATTTAGCAATGTTTATTTAAGATTTTGCTGACTCATACTCAGATATTTTTTTTAGTTTGTTTATTTATATAAGTTTTAGTTTAAAAAATGTTTATTTAAGATTTTGACAACACAGCAATTTCTTTGTTTGATCTCAAATACGAAATAATTTTCTCGGAATTTTTAATTTATGGCCTGATAATAATCGGGGGTTTTTTCAATTTGTTTATTTATATAAGTTTTAATTTTAAAAAATGTTTATTTAAGATTAGTCAGCAATTCTTTTATTAGGTTTCAAATGCGAAATAAATTTCTCGGAATTTGACATTTGACCTTCGGTTATTTGCGTTGTAAAAATTCTGAGCCAGCATTTTTTGTGATTCCCCTCCAGAATTTTTCGAGCAGTCAAAATCGTATAAATTGAGGTCTGCGTGCCCCCTCAAATCACTTCTTCAGCAAACTTCAAGCAGTTAATATTGTTATTGTTGCAAGAATTTGTATCGAGATTTTTTTAAAATTAAAATACAACAATGGCTTCATTAAACGACGTGGCAACTAGAATGGTGGAAAATGTACGAAACGCGCTATCATTACTGGAAATGGATACCCGGGATGCAGATGAATTGGAAAAATGGATGAAACACACAAATACCAACATACGACTAATCAACAAGGCTATACGTGGAGCGGAAAATTTGGGACAACGGAAACACTTCGAGTCATGTGCGGGAAAAATGAAAGGATTTCGAATCAGAATGAAGGCGCTACGAAAACATGGTAAGTTTTTTCAAATATAAATTTATTTTTTAATGATTTTTTTATAATTTTGATATATCAACATGGTAAGTTTTTTAAATAAAAAAAATTTTTTTTAATGATTTTTTATAAATTTGATAAATAATTTTTTATGTTGATTGTTTCAGGTGCCGGCATGAATCGAAATCAACGTAAAAGATCTGATAGAATTCAATGGGCTGACGTGGAATCCGCATTTGCAAGTCGAATACGAACGGGAGTGGTTACCAACATAACACACATAGAGCCAAAGGACTTTTTAGACGACGCTACATCGATGTTCACTCGGCGAATACAAAATATATTAAAAAAATACTTAACGATAAAAGTCAACACAACGTTTTGCGGGTTATTTGTGAAAACTGATGGTGACGAGGATAAATACGACATGAAACATTTCAATACACCGAATATCATAATAGATCGTGGAACAAACCTAAAACAGTGCTACATGGAACATGTACGGGAACCAATTTTGAGAAAATTGAGCGAGTTTACCGAGTCGGGGAGCGGATCGGCTTTATCAAGCATAATCAACCTAGCTGTGAACGTGAACAAATATACACCTTTTCGTGGATCAAGCTACATCGAATTACCGCAGGAAATAAAAACTAAAAAAGCATGTATTAACATCCAAAACTTCAACGATGACGCCTGTTTCGCGTGGGCAGTGGTATCTGCACTTTATCCAGCTACACGGGGTAATCATCCATATCGAACCAGCTCTTACCCACACTACTCAACGGTGCTAAATTTAGACGGGATACAGTTTCCAATGACGATCCAACAACTGAGCAAATTCGAGAAACAGAACCCAACAATATCAGTCAACGTGTTTATACTAAAAAAACAAAATGGACATTTTGAAACCGTACCTGCTGCGCTAACGAGAGAGAAGAAACAAAACCACATAAACCTTTTAATGATCCAGAACGAGTATTACGAGGATGAAGACAACGAACAGGACAACTATCAAGATTTACGCTACCATTTCTGTTGGATTAAGGACTTATCGCGACTTGTGTCAAGACAACTAGCAAACACCAAGAGTAAAAAATACATCTGTGATCGATGCTTAAATTACTTTCGCACAGAAGATAAACTGATAAAACATACAGAAGACTGCGTGAACATGAACAACTGTCGGGTTATAATGCCGGAAGGGAAAAGCAAATACATATCATTCAAGAACTACAGCAACAAGAAACGTGTTCCATTTATAATTTACGCCGACGTGGAATCATTCCTACAACCTGTGACGGGAAACGAAAATCAGAAGAATACAACAACGTACCAACAACATCGGGCATACAGTATCGGTTACTACTTTCACTGCTCCTACAACAACCAACTAAGCTACTATCGATCATACCGCGGACCAAATTGCGAAAAATGGTTCGCGGAAGAATTGGCAACGTTACGTGAAAATATCTTGGAACCCATATACGACAACATAATACCAATGAACGAGTTAACACCAGAGGAACAACAGCAACTTAAACAACGAAGTACCGGGTGCCACATCTGCGAGAAACCATTCAAACCTGAGGATATTGTGGTTCGTGATCATAACCACTTCACCGGCGAATACAATGGACCTGCGCACAAAGGATGCAACTTGAATTATAAGGATTTTCATATGATTCCTGTTGTATTCCATAACTTGAGTGGTTATGATGCACATTTCGTAATAAAGGATATAGCAACAGCATTCGAGGGACGTGTCGACTTACTACCAATCAACAAGGAACGATATATTGCATTCACTAAACATGTTACGGGCAGCGAAATTACATTTAGATTCATCGACTCTTTCCGATTTATGGCATCAAGTTTGGATAAATTATCTTCATATCTCAACGAGTTCAACATAGTTAAATCACAATTTCCGGATACCGACTACAAATTACTTACGCGCAAAGGTGTTTTTCCGTACGACTACATATCAGGCTGGGATAAATTGGAAGAAACATGTTTACCATCACGGGAGAAATTCTACAATCGACTCAACGACAACGATATCACCATGGATGATTATACACACGCACAAAAAGTTTGGGATACATTCAACATACAGACGCTTGGAGAATACTCGGATTTATATATGAAAACGGATATACTACTACTCGCGGATGTTTTCGAGAATTTTCGGGATACATGCATGCGCACACACGGATTGGATCCAGCTCATTACTACACGACGCCGGGACTTACGTGGGATGCAGCCTTAAAATATACAAAAGTGGAGTTGGAACTGATATCTGATGTGGATCAATTATTATTCATTGAACGTGGTATTCGAGGTGGATTGAGCCAGTGTAGTAACCGATACGCAACAGCAAACAATAAATATATGAACACCTACGATCCGGATGAGGAATCAAAATACCTGATGTACTACGACGTGAACAACTTGTATGGATGGGCAATGTCACAATACTTACCAACGGGAAATTTCAAATGGATGGATAATACCGAGATAGATGTTCAACAAATACCTGATGATTCACCAATAGGATATTTACTGGAAGTGGATTTGGAATACCCGAGAGAGCTGCACGATAAACACAACGATTTACCATTATGCCCAGAGAGAATGTGTGCACCCGGTACTAAACAGGAAATGTTACTGGCAACGCTATACAACAAACAGAAATACGTGATACACTATCGGAACCTGAAACAATGTCTACAACACGGGATGAAATTAAAGAAAATACATAGAGTGCTACAATTCGATCAATCACCTTGGCTCAAATCCTACATAGATTTAAACACAGCTTTGCGACAAACGGCGGGAAACGAATTCGAGAAAAATCTCTACAAGCTACTCAACAACGCGGTCTTCGGGAAAACGATGGAAAACGTACGGAAACACTCGATTGTGAAATTGTTAACGAAATGGTATGGACGATATGGTGCGGAAGTTATGATAGCAAAACCGAATTTCCACAGCCGCACCATATTTGACGAGAATCTTATTGCAGTCGAACTACGAAAAACGGAAGTGTTTATGAACAAACCAATATACGTCGGGCAAGCAATTCTGGATATTTCGAAAACATGTGTCTACGATTTTCATTACAACTACATACAGCCAACGTTCGGGAACAACAGCAAATTACTCTACACAGACACGGATTCATTGATTTACGAGATAAAATGCTCAGATATTTACGAAATAATGAAACGAGATATTCAATACTTCGATACGTCGGATTACAACGCGGATAATCAATATAACATGCCAAGAGTCAATAAGAAAATACCCGGGTTAATGAAGGATGAGCTAAATGGACGAATCTTTACAAAATTTGTGGGTTTAAGGTCAAAAATGTATAGTTGTCAAGTGGACGGCGAGGATCACACGAAGAAAGCGAAAGGTGTAAAGAACTCTGTGGTTAAGAAAACGATAACTTTCAACGATTACGTGGACTGTCTAAAACACAATACAATCATAAACCGACAACAAAACCTGATACAATCGAAAAAACATAACGTGTATAGTGTAACTCAGAACAAGGTGGCGCTCAGCCCGTACGATACGAAACGATATATTGTGGAGGGGGAAACGGATACTTTAGCATGGGGACATTACTCATTAAATTAGTACGCAAGTGGAAATGGCATCGTCATCATCGGCTTACTGGAAACGGCTACAAATATTTTCAAGTGAACTGGATAAACTACGTAAACGGGTTGATACCTACGAAAAAACAATTGATGCTATTGTAAAAATGCAAAATTTGAAATTGTCTGAACCGGAATCAATGGAGTGGGATAAAATGGATGTTTCAATTGGTGAATTTTTCGAACGTGAACCAATGCTGCTGAACGAACTGACTTTGGAAACATTTCTTCAAATCTACAAGTGGATCAGTTTGAATGTGCTGAAAAGTTATGGTGCAAAAATCATACAACGCGCCTGGATTTGGTTACCATCCGATTATCGAGCCATGTTTCAAGAATGTGAACCATGTTTTGAACATTATAATCGACCATGGCAACAAGATCATATTGATGGACCACCTGGTTTGAAAATTCGCTGTGAAATGTGCAAGAATGGCGTGAAAATGGAGGAAAACTTTCAACCGCCCGTTGGTGAACCATTGACATTTGCAACACGGATTTCACACGTTGAAGACATATTTCTGACTCATCCTTATTTGTATACAAAAGTCAGAAATTTCGATATGTTATTATACTTAACAAAACAACTATTGAAATATGATATTTGGGTGCAACATCTGTATGCATATATGATACCCGAATATGCACAACGAATTTGTCAAGTATGGGATCAGTTACCTGAAAACATGAAACAATTACGTTCGGGTGTTATTGAATATATAAACAAATCATACAATTTTTAATATTTATTTATTGTAAAAAATAATTCATATACATTTATTGTAAAAAAATATTTCATATACAAAACATTTATTGTAAAAAATATTACATATACATTTATTGTGAAAATATTTTGTATTCATACTTATATTTTAAAAATAAAGAACAATAATTATTTACATATATGTGTTATTTATTTGAAAAAAACATTTTTATCTTACAGATTATCAAAAATTAGATTGTTTAAACAATATCAGATTCTTGAATCCAGCTGTTGTTATCCGATGGGAAACCAAGCCACTTGACCAATACTTTCCCATCACGTCTCTTCAGAATTCGTTCCACGAGGTACACATCAGGATATTTAACTTTCTGTAGTTCATACTCGTAAAAGCTGCCTCGGATAGGCCGTTGATTGATATCTTCAAGTAGATATGTGACCGGATTTGTATGTTTAACTTTGACGATTTTAAAAATTTCCGTAGACCAATTCGGTGTGTAGCCTTTTTCAAAGATCGATTTAAATTTGCTAATTCGAACAAAGTCGTTAACTTTATACTTGGCTGCACCAGCAATTTTTATATTACTGTATACATTAGATAATAAATATGCTTCATTATCAGCAGTGACATCTCGTGGAGCCATTTTGATTGTACGATGCTTTGTTCTATTATATTCATCAACTAAATCGTTAATTAATTGCAACCATTTATAATTACCGTTTAGAGAAAAAGCACGCCAAAGTTTATTCTTAATGGTACGATTAAAACGTTCAACGATTGAAGCTTTTAACGTACTATATGTAGAATAATGATTAATATTATGTTTTTCCATTAACGCCTTAAAGTTACTATTAAAAAATTCTCGGCCGTCGTCTGTTTGAAGGTGCGTCGGTGTGCGCTTGCTCTGTTTGAATATCGATTCCATGGCAGCAGTAACAAGCACTCCAGATTTATCTTTTACCGGTACAGTCCAAGCATACTTCGAAAATGTGTCAATAGCTGTCAACAGGTACCTATATCCATGATTTTCTTTCGCATAAGCACCCATTTCAACAAGATCAGCTTGCCATAAATCATCGATACCCTTAGTTATAACACGACGCCTTTTGAAATTTTTACGAGCCGGTTTGTGTAATTCGCTTACAACTTGTTCTTTAACTTTACTCATCTTGAACTGTTGGCATGGTATTTACAGTGATTTGCTTATATAGGTTCGAAATAAATTGTATTTTATTTTCTAGTTGCTTAAATTTAACGTGAAATTCCTCTTTAAATACCGCATTTGCAATAGTTTCCATTACCATTTTCAACTCATTATCTATGTTCTCCAAATGACTAAGTTTTGCGGTCACAATTGATTCAAATTGTTTATGTGAATTTTCAAGTGTTGTCATACCGTCCGAAATTTTAGCAAGCGCTTCATTAAGAAAAGCCAAGTTAACAGCATCAGCTTTATGTTTAGGTGTGCGAACGTTTGTCAGACGTTTACCTTTCATATCGTAATCACCATTCGTTGTTAAATTAATGGAAGCGGCTTTTCCGCCACTGCTGAATCGACCGAATTTGTCAACGCTCATGTTTGAAATGACTATCTAATCAGGTTGATCACCTGTATTTATTCTATTACATCAGCCTCGCGCAATTCCTCTAAAATGGCTTGTATCTCATTTTGATGATTGGTGTGTCCAGCTTGCTGTGACGCAACCAATAATATTAGCCTATCGATAAGTTCATCTATATCATTCCAATAACGATAATCAATCGTTTGATTAGCATCATAATGCATTAAACCGGAACCGGTTGGTTGTCGTTTGGGTGTTGACGTGTACCTTGGTGATGATGGAAAAAGTTTTTTTATAATTATTCTATACTTATAACTTTGATTTGAATTAACTGGTGCATTAATATTATAACTTCTTTTATGCGCATTAGTACTTTTTAAAATGGTCTTATAAGTATCTAAATCCGACTCTGTGTATACATGATGATTTGGATATTTTTTAAACATTAACTCAAAGAGACCTTCAGTACCGGGGTAAACGATGTTGTTAATAATAAAATTATCATCAATTATATCCAATTCAGAATTACCAATCATCCATTTATTTGTTCGCTCATCTATACGCGGTCCATAGGTACGATCAAGGGTTCTTTTAGCTCTACGTGTGGTTGCTAACGTGAGATATTTTTCAGCTAGTGCACCAACATAGGGTTTTGCTGTAGGTTGACTACTTTGTTCCATCACATAAGGTGTTGCTGTAGGTTGACTTGTTGTAGGTTGACTACTTTGTTCCATAAGCGTTGACCTAAATATCTCAGTATCATTATCATTACTAAGAAAATGTGACTTTATATCGACATCAGAATCGGTTGAAAAACGTGCTTTTTTAATTTTAGGTTTTTCATCTTTAAGCAAGAAACTTTTTATTGATTTGTTTCTTATTTCAGCAGCTAGTTCCTTAAGTGGCTCCGTTATTGGTTTAAATGATTCTTGTAAATTTTTCTCTCGTTTAAACTGACTATCTTTGAGCGCACGGTATTTGGCGCGTATAGATTTTGTAGCATTGATGATTTTTCGTTTTAGCTCCCGTTCGCTATCCATAGTGTGTGCGTGCTTAAGCTATTACAGTTTACTAGCAAATGTGCAGTGTGAACGTGTACACAGCCATTTTATAGCTTTTTCGAACCGAATTGATGAACTGAACAGAGATTTCGGTCGAACCGCACACTATTTCGGTCGAACCGCACACATTTTCGGTCGAACTGCACACATTTTCGGTCGAACCGCACACTATTTCGGTCCAACCGCACACATTTTCGGTCCAACCGCACACTATTTCGGTCCAACCGCACACTATTTCGGTCGAGCCGCACACTATTTCGGTCGAACCGCACACTATTTCGGTCGAACCGCACACATTTTCGGTCGAACCGCACACATTTTCGGTCCAACCGCACACGATTTCGGTCCAACCGCACACGATTTCGGTCCAACCGCACACGTTTTCGGTCGAACCGCACACATTTTCGGTCGAACCGCACACATTTTCGGTCCAACCGCACATGTATTCGGTCCAACCGCACTGCATCAGTAGGTATGGGGCCACTTGGCAACGCAGTGTAATTGCCTATATTCAGGGGCAAGTATTTGAATATTGATGCTGAGTAAGTATAGTATCATCTAGCAATGAATTATATGTAAATGGTAAAATGAGTTAGTCTATTTCGGTTCGAAACATAATGGTATTTCATATAGAAATAATCTATATGTTATAGATCAGTTTTTAATTTGAATAAAGATATCGAAATTTTTACGATACCTTCCGCTATTCAACTCACTGTCTTTATCTATAACCAAAAAGTTGAACCTTTCACGCCAACATTCATTGCAAATTTCTTTGAACTGATCGAATGACATGTCACTACCTACATGTTCTTGGAAAACGTGTTTGATATTAGTCAAATCTTGTTTAAATAAAACTATTAAATTAGCATTATCCCTAAGTAATTGTTTTGGTATGAAACTGTACGTCTGACAAAGATAGAAGACTGAAACATCTTTATGACGCCCCATACTGAAATATGCTCTAATATTATTTTGTTTATCCGTAGCAACATCGTCAAATATAAAAATTGAATTATTTTTTACATCTTCTGGTGCTATAACATCATCATTATTAGAAAAAGTAAAATATCCTAAACCCCTTATTGGTTTAAGAACGCGTTTCAGATACTCATACTTTGGTTGACAGAGTGATTTTGAATAGAGATAAATATTTTCAAAACTTAATCCATTCGGATGTTCTAATAAATTTAATAAAATGCTAGTCTTGCCACACCCCGAAGGACCAGAGATTATACATCTTATACTATTCGGTAATAAGGGGCCATGCTTTTTTTCAGCTAGTGTGATTGATACAAAATCCATATTTTTGATTGGCAGTTCAACATCTTGTTTTACGAAACGCATTTTTAACGCTACTGATTTATTATATAAGCGCTCAGCCCCTTATATACTTACGCGCAGTAGTCATCATGAATCACTACAGCGTGGATTGGCGCACCTTAGGTCTTGAATGTATACTCGTCAACAATGAATTTAATTGTTGCAGTGATCCACAAGTTACCGACAACAATGAAATTAAATGGTTTAACGATTCTGATGAACCATTGTTGTCAATAACTTTTAATGATATTGAAAAGGATGATATTATGCATCTATGTATTATAATTTCTAATTGTTGTAAAAAGAGGATTTATTTGATTGAAAGTGATCAAAATTGTAAATTAGCTGTTCATGAAATTGATTCATTTCAATTTTTCATGAATCTATAAATAGCTCGAATCAAATTTTATTAGCATTCAGTTCTAATGTTACGTCACAACCGGCAACAACAACGAAGTGGTCGTGGACTTGTTAATTCATTAATTAACAAATTGCCATTTGAACTTCACATACCTGGCTATCAGTATTGTGGACCGGGTACAAAATTACAAGAAAGATTAGCAAGAGGTGATCCGGGGATCAATAAATTAGACGAAGCTTGTAAGGCACACGATATCGCTTACTCGCAAAGTAAAAATCTCTCTGATCGACATAAGGCAGATTTAATTTTAGCAAACGCAGCCTGGGATCGAGTTAAATCTTCAGACGCAAAATTTGGTGAAAAAGCTGCTGCGTGGGCCGTAACAAACGCAATGAAAGCTAAAGTAAAACTTGGTATGGGTGTGAACAAAAAGGCTACACTCGGTCAAGTGCGACGAAGTGTACGCGGTACCGTTAAAAAATTAAAACGTGAACCAATTAATAATGCTGTAAAGCTTGCTCTTAAAGCAGCTAAAGTTGCAGCTAGGGGTAAAAAAATTAAAACACCACGTATTATTCCAATACCTAAAACGGGTGGTATTCTACCACTTTTACCAATTTTTGCGGCACTTTCGGCAGCCGGTGCGCTAGCCGGGGGTGCATCAGGAATTGCGAAAGCTATTAATGATGCTAAAGCGGCACAAAAACAGTTGAATGAAAGTGAACGCCATAACCGAACGATGGAGGCTATTGCTATACGTAATGGCCGGGGTTTATATATAAAACCATATAGAAAAGGATTAGGATTATACTTGCAACCGTATCCAAAAAACTTATAATGAAATTGCCCGAGCGGGCACTAACAGATAGAGATTTACGTAAATATGCGAAATATTTACCCCATTTTCGTGGTGTATTTATGCGTGATAATTTACCCAAACGTGGACCGTGGTATAATGAATGCGGTATTTTAAATTTAGATAGTTCTACCGGACCTGGTACTCATTGGACCTGTTACTGGAAAAATGGTAATCAGGTAGATTATTTTGATAGTTTTGGTAATTTAAAACCACCGCTTGAAGTGGCTCGCTACCTCAGTGGAAACAATATTACATACAATTATAATAAATATCAAGATTACAATTCCTATAAATGTGGTCATTTATGTTTAGAGTTTCTTTATAATAAATATTACGGTGATGGTGATAAATATTTATAAAAGAAATCAACGCTCACGTATGTTTGTCATTTCGAAAGACGAAGTCATGGCGTTCACATTAACTTTGTCGGGAAATACTTCTATACTCACTGCACACTATTTTCCGGCAATTCAACTTAGAAATCAATATGAGTGTGCTCTATTAGATTTCCAAGTATACAATTCAATTCCTAACGTAACTGCTAAAAATAATTTATTACATTACGGTGATAATGATGTAATATCATTTCCTACCGGCACCTTTGAAATAGATGATTTAGCTACATATATAAACAAAACTATTTACAACAAGTATGGTAATATAATATATAACAACGAAAATGATAAACCATACATACATCTAAGGGCTAATAATAACACACTCAAATGCGAAATAATTAGCAATAAAGCTATTGATTTCACTAAACCTAATACAATTGGTTCACTTTTAGGGTTTACTAAACGGATATTGGAACCAAACAAACTTCACTCATCTAATGAGCCTGTCAGTATTATGAAGGTGAATGCAATACGCATTGAATCTAATATTACGAGTAATGCTTATATGAATGGTATGCTAGCTCACACACTTCACGAATTTTCACCTCTTGTTGCGCCAGGGTATAAAATAGTTGAGGTACCGCGAAATATAATCTATTCACCAGTAACCGTTAGAGAGTTAACATCTCTTTCGTTGAAAATTGTCGATCAAGACGGTGATTTGGTTGACTTTCGCGGTGAAACAATCACAGTACGTTTGCATTTGAGACCATGTTAATTTACAATCTGGAGCAACCCGCCGCTAGGCTATATAATAGAGCGTTTTTACAGCCTGAGCTCATTCAGTTGAATACCATTAAACGTAAAGCATTTAAGCAACAGCGTATTTCACCTGAACGTTTAGCATTTCTTGAAGCATTGGGTCACAAAGTTAAAAGAAAATGGTATACAGCGACGTATTAAATATTCCTGGTGGCTCACAAATTGATGATAGCATTACGAACTTTGAATATCATACATATGCACCCTTTTTACGATCCTTTAAGAATAATGACGAAGTTAGAATATTAATTCAAAACCAGGACTTGTACATTTTACCTAGTGAAAGTTTTATTTACATTGAGGGGAAAATTTTAAATAATTAAAATGCAGTTCCAGATATAAAATTGGTTAATAATTGTATTGCCTTTCTATTCGATGAAATTAGATATGAATTAAATGGGGTTGAACTTGAACGTGTTAGGTATGTTGGTCTAACATCGACATTGAAAAATTATTTATCGTTAAACGATGGTGAGAGTAAACAATTACTAAATGCTGGTTGGTCGATTGATAATGATTGTACAATAAAATTACCACAAGCCAACTTTAACTTTTGCATTCCGCTTAGAAAATTATTGGGATTCGCTGAGGATTATGGAAAAATTATGTTAAACGCAAAGCATGAATTAATTCTTATTCGTGCACGAACTGACAACGATGTAATTGTTTCAGAATCGGATTCGTTGAAATTTGAAATAAATAAACTCGAATGGCGTGTTCCACATGTAACTGTATCAGATGAAATTAAATTATCACTGCTAAAATATGTTGAAAAAGCTGAACCTATACAGATTAGTTTTAGAGCGTGGGAAACTTATATTCAACCTGCATTACCCACTACACAACAAAACACTTGGGTTGTAAAAACAACTACACAGCTAGAAAAACCGCGATATATCATTTTCGCTTTACAGAAAAAGGATAAAAATGTTTCTAAGTTTGATCATTGTGATTTAAATAATTTCAAAGTTTACCTAAATTCACAAGTGTACCCTTATGATGATTTGAATATTAAATTTGATATTAATCAGTATGCAATACTTTATGATATGTATACCCGCTTTCAATCCTCATACTATCATCGTTCCAATGAACCGCTCTTAAATTGGGAAAATTTTAAAACTATAGCTCCGATAGTTTTTATCGATTGTTCACATCAAAATGAGTCACTGAAAAGCGGTTCAGTTGATGTTCGTTTAGAATTTAAATGTAATAAAGATATTCCGGCTGGTACGACAGCAATAGCCATTTTAGTTCATGATGTCATTTTCGAATACATTCCACTAACTAACCTGGTTAAAAAGTATACCTAATTACCCCCACCACTTTTAATTATTCTATATAAAGTTGTGGATTGTGTGAATAAATTCAGTTCTACGGTGGCGGTAAAAAATGGCGTTTCTTGACATACAAGGCTATCAAGGAGCTAACAACGAATTTTATTTTAAAGAAGTTGGTATTGCTGCAGAAAATTCGGATGATATATTACATCTTATATTCGACGCACCGTTTGATTTCAACGAGTTGCCGAAGAAATATCAACGAGTAGCCAGTTGGCTTTACCGAAATTGGCATGGGATACCTTGGTCGTATGGATTTATTCCGTACAAAAAACTTCATACCATATTGAAACCTATATTAAAGAAGTATGATGTTATATACGTCAAGGGTGGTGAAAAGAAGAAATGGATATCAAGTTTGTTTGATGGTACCGAAAACCAGCCGTGGATTCTGAATTTGGAAGAAATATTTGATGTACCGAAGATTTCCATTCTACGAGATGAATATTATTCAAGACGCTGTATGCTTCATTCAGATAAAATTTGTTCATTAGAAAATTGTATTCTTTTAAAAAATTTTTATAGGGAAAATAAATAGATTTTAAGTAATATATAGATTTAAGCAATTTAATTTTTTGTATACATATTCTATAAATAAAATTTAAAAAAAGAAAAATATGTGCGTTTTATTTAATTATTACCCTGCATTCCCCTATTTTTTACAGCAAAAAGTTTCTTTCGTTAACCTATAAGAGTATTAACAAAAATCTTATGAAATTTATTGTTCTAATTGAAAAGCATATTTCATGATACACCCTGTATACTAAAATATTTATTAAAAATACTAAATATACACCCGTTATATATACATGATATTATTTGTATGTTAATGATAGAGTAGCAAATTCAAAATTTTCTAGTCTATAAAAAATTTTGATTTTACAGACTTAAAAATTTAGTAAAACTCAATGCTGTTATCATTTTTATATTAAGCGACGTGTTTAACTTAAAATTTAAGTAATTTAAAACCAAAAATTGAACTTTTATTCTGTTTAAAAATGATAAATACAATACTATTATACCCTAATATAAATATGTATCAGTATTAAAATGATATACATTGATTTTGCTGATTAAACAAATTTTTTGCAATATTTATAAATTATTTTATAATTAGATTTAATACTTATTCATAAATGGCTATACAATTCGTTTACTAGTATTCATAAAAATTAAAATTATATACAAATTTTCTTTCTTATTCTCAATATACAGAGTGTATACATAAAATATTTTTAATATACAGAGTCTATACATATGTACATACTGAATTATTTCAGATAATTTTCGTTTGATATAGAAACAGTTTTGTGCTACAGTCAAATTCAAAAATGTTGTGCACCATAAGAAGTAATATTTTTTGTAACTTGTTAAAATTTCAAGAACTTCTGTTAGTTAACTAAAAAATTGGTCACTGTAGGTTAAATGTTAAAGTATTAAAACTGATAAAAATAATTTCTTGCTTGAGGCCTACAATGGGTGATATTTTTTACTAAACAATTTTTTAACTCATTAATATTCCATGACGTCATCTTTCTTATACCAAAAAAACTCCTTATATGAGTCTTACGATCATAATTCAGCTAAAACAAACATTTAATTATTGGTTGTTTGTTTATGTTAAAACTGATAAAAATTCCTGGAATTTTCCAAGGTTAAATATACAAAAAAAACCTCAAGTACAGTTGACACCCAAATTTCCGGCAGTACAGTAGCGGTCAGAAATCTGGAGTCTGGAATCTGGAGCCTGAAGTCATGATTGCGGCTAGCGCTTGGTACAGTGCCCCCACAAAATTTAGCGGCCACCCCTTGGGTTAGGGTATTCCCCACATTTTTGACTTGGTAGTTCGTTTAAGATGACGTAATTAAGGCAAGCGCGTGTTGGGGTCAAGGTTTGCACGTACAGTACGCTTCAAAAAGTGATCGGATACCTTTTTTGGTCAGGGGGGGCCCGCACTTTTGACACGGCAGTGTACTAAAAATTTAAGTACAGTACGGCGTCAAAAGTTTGGGACCACCCTGGGTTAGGGTATTCCCCACATTTTTTGACGTGATAGTTCGTTTAAGATGACGCAATTAAGGCAAGCGCGTGTTGGGGCCAAGGTTTGCACGTACAGTACGCTTCAAAAAGTGATCGGATACCTTTTTTGGCTAGGGGGGTCCACACTTTTGACACGGTAGTGTACCAAAAATTTAAGTACAGTACGGTGTCAAAAGTTTGGGGCCACCCCCGAGTTAGGGTATTCCCCACATTTTGACGCGGTAGTGTACCCCATCTATCAAATTTTGGCCTAAAATTCAGTCTGCGCATGCGTCGTGTACTTAAATTCAGTCTGCGCATGCGTTAGGTTTGGCTGGTAATGGGTTAACACAAAATGAAATTGTTATAAGTAAATTGTGATGACGCATAATGGGTTAACATAAATTAATTTGGTTGCTGGTGATGACTCATGTGTTTGGAATTTCAAGGCCAACAGTATGAGCGAGTGTTGGGGTCAAATGTCAACAACAAATTTTAAATACATGTACTCGGTACGTGCCGGGTCAAAGGTCAAGGTTTGCACATCGATACAGTTTGATGACTCATCAGTTCGGAATGTGTAGTACCGTAGAATGGGTGCAATAGGACCGTAAGTCACACGCTTTCAAACATCGTCAAAAGGGTTCAAGTTACTCCGTTTTGCGGTGGCCCAGAACCCGCTCAGCTATTCTACTTATATATATATATATATATATATATATATATATATATATATATATATATATATATATATATATATATATATATATATATATATATATATATATAGAACAACATAGAACAGACAACCATAGAACACGTCTAGACTATAAATACATATTTCTCGTAGTTATCGGTTTAAAAATTTATACGTAAAAAAAAAATTATTTAAAAAAAATAATTTAAACAATTAGTGTAGATTATTTTTTATTTAGTAATTTCGCAAATACAGGCATCCACCGAAGAACACGGTACTCGAAGAACACAGGTCTTAAAGAACCCGGGTACCCTTCCCCGAATTACACGGTTTCAAACAACACGATTTTCAAGTACATATTATATATTTGATATAGTTACATTAGTCCTCATAGCAAACATAACTATGGAAATTAATTTGAATTTAATTAATTTTTTTAAGAATCAACAACTTTTTTCCTAGTTATAAGAAAAATGCACAGTTTTTTTCATAGTTACATGACACCCGTTGCTATATAAAGAATGTGACGTAATTGAAGCTAATGAACGTTTTCGCGCAAATTTTGAGAACTAATATTAAATTAATTTTTTCTAACGATTTTCGGCATTATTTTTAAAAATTAAAATTATATACGTGCATAATACATAAATATGCGTATTTGACAATAGTTTCCCAAAATTAGCCAAATTCCCCATTCCGATAAGTATTTTTTAACACATTTTTAAAACATGTGCGTATAATAATTATATGTAGCTTATTTTTCTTTTTGGAGTTGTTTCTTTTAATACTTGTTTAGCCTATACCGACATGCAGCAACAATTTTGTTATTAACCGCAACACTTCAACATTTAACGTCGCTGTTATTAAGCTGACACTTAGATAAAATGTAAAAAGCCCTTGAAAGTATCTTGACAATAGTATAAGTTGTAGTAAAGATTTTACACACTGTAAATCGCATTGTTATAATAAACAGGAAAATAAGTTTTATTTATAAGTGTATGTATTTGTTTAACTAATGAAGTTTTGAATATTATTTGATTGATAAAAAATGAGTTAGTCAGTCCATAAAGCACCAAAACAGAAAGTAGGGTTATTTGAATAATCAAAATGAGATTTATATGGAATCAATGTTGGCATTCGGAGCAGCCAATCCAGTGTCCGCCAATCGGCTTCTTAAAGATTAATTCGATGGTTGCACAAGCCCATTCCCTTTTGTATTCTTGTCAATTTTCATGTAATATAAGCAAACGGAATAGTTACATCAAGTAGTTACAGAGGATAAACAAAAGAATAAAAAAGAAGTTTAGCAGAATCAACTATGAAATTAAATTTAAGCAAATAAAAGTTTCTCCAAGCTAACTCAAAATATCCTCACATGTTTTAACTGACTGGAATAATCTTCTTATGGACCTTATGATCATTATATATGTATATCCTTTTTCTTGTATCCTTAAGTTAAAAAGTTGAGTATATGGACTGCTGATTGATTCATAATCGCCAAATAATTGACTTACTTTTTATAGTTACAAGTTTATATGAGTATATAAACACTAAAAATTGAATTCATTTTCACACTACAGTGGACATTCAGTGATATCTACTCCGATTTTACGCAGTGACGTCAGCGATTTAGTGGGGTTCTTCTTTCACAGATATGTTATCGTCTACCTGTATTGGTGAAAATTTATGTACTAAGTCAGGGCCGTGGGTAATATTGTATGAGGGTCTCGTAGACTAACAATTTTTAAATTTTATTGCATACATATATACCCGAAGTATTATATTTAGACAATTACGTCACAAATTAGTTCAACCCTTCAAAATGACGTCATATAGATTTTAAATCAATAACTGAATACAAAATTTTTAATACTCCTTAAAAATACTCCTTCTCGATTTAACATTACGAGTTAGAAAAAGATAATATAATAATATAATCCAACCTAATTAAACAAAAACAACTGAAATATTAATGATAATAATATAAAGAGGCGACTTACGTCGTTACCTATTTGTAACCACACTCCAGAAGAAGACGTAATTATAATGAGTTGTCTGTCAAATGTTGCTCTTAATAATATTTTCAAATTTGTTTAATTTGTACAGTAAGGCTCAACGTAATGGCAAACTAGTAATTAGATTTTACCGTGCAAATGGTTTAAATAGTTATAAATTATAGCTATTTAATGACAAACAGATCAACCAAACTTTTCAATCTTATACCTAAACTTTTTCTATCAATAACAACTCACTCATATTTTATTTTAAAAATGCCTATTTCTTAGCTTATCGTACTTTTTAACTTGACCTAGTAGTGTACTTTTAAACAGTTTTAGAAATCAGTTTACTTATTACAATTCAAATGTTTGATGAATTTCTGCAAGGAAAATTCAGCTACTACACCATATCTCACCAGGTCACCATAAAAAACGCTTTTATATTCTCTAGCCGCCATATTGAAATCACTGTTGTGTGAGGACAATTTTGCCACGCATATTTGAAAAATAGAGTCCATAACCTTTAATTTGAGATATTGCAGATCTATTTTAAGCAACACCAATTTTTGACAGCAGGGTGTCCCGTTCAGAAAGAATGTCCTATATATATAAGAGCAACATTTGACAGACAACTCATTATAATTACGTCTTCTTCTGGAGTGTGGTTACAAATAGGTAACGACGTAAGTCGCCTCTTTATATTATTATCATTAATATTTCAGTTGTTTTTGTTTAATTAGGTTGGATTATATTATTATATTATCTTTTTCTAACTCGTAATGTTAAATCGAGAAGGAGTATTTTTAAGGAGTATTAAAAATTTTGTATTCAGTTATTGGTTTAAAATCTATATGACGTCATTTTGAAGGGTTGAACTAATTTGTGACGTAATTGTCTAAATATAAAATTTCAGGTATATGCTCATATTCTGCATACGTAATATGCAAAATGCAAATGCAAAATGAGTAACATAAAATTCTAGAATATTCTAATCGACAACTAGCAGAGATATCAAAAAGCAGACTTCACTATTGGATTGGTCACTAAAAATGAGATTAAGCAGCACAATTTTACAAAAATTCTAGAATGTTCTATTTGTTAACTAACAGAGATATCGAAAGATTAATTATACCATTTAATTGGTCATTGAAAAAGAGGTCAAATAGCATATCTTGACAAATCTTCTGGAATGTTCTATTCGTTAACTAGCAAAGATATACAAAAACAGAAGTTGCCATTGAATTGGACACCTAATAGGACATGTTGGCACATTTGGTCACCAAATAGCTCATTTTGGCAAATATTTTAGAATATTCTATATTTATCAGGTAGTAAAGATGTTGAAAAATTGATTGCACTATTTAACTGTTCAACCAAAATTAAACTAATATAAACTAAATGTCCCATTTTGGCCAACATTCTAGAATGATCTGTTCGTCAGCCGGAATAGAATATTCTAAAACGTTTATTAAATTATGATATTTCATCTTTTTTTTTGATGACCAATAAAATGGCGCAAACGGTTTTTCAATATCTTTGTTAGTTGACGAATAGAACATTCTAGAATTTTTGTCAAATTGTGTTGCTTAATCTAATTTTTAGTGACCAATTCAATAGTGAAGTCTGTTCTTTGATATCTTTGCTAGTTTAGGAGTAGAATGTTCTAAAATTTTTGTCAGCTTCCGCTATTTGGCGTCTTTTACGCTGATGAAATCGATGATGGAGTTGGTTTTTCGACATCTTTGCTAGTTTTCTATAAGTCGCCACTTATGTTCATTAATATTAGGTACATTTAATTCCGTTTATCTATACGACTGAATTTTGGGTGGAAATTGTTCCTTAGAATAGTTTTGTTTTAAATAAATTCAGATAAATAATATTTGCCAACACTCCATATAAAAGTTAGCCGATGTTCCTGATCTTCCGATTTCACATACTTCACCTTTTTGCACCGACCACTACGTATCATTGGATTTCTGGTGTATACCAAATAACAAATTAACAATATTACTTTCAAAAGTTTAATCCCAGCATATAAAATTACCTAACTAATGTGTTGCTCTTCTGAGACACTCTGATATCATACTATTTCGAAAACGGTAAAATAATTACAAAATGCAAAGAAAAGTGTACATCAGTTAGCTTTTTATTATTTAATTTCTGTAGGTATCTGAATAATCTTTATGCTCTGCATGTTGTTGAAAATATGGTTGAAGTTAGTCGCATAACGTAAACCGTTTAATTCCTTACGTCAGTGAGTATTTCCTGCAGCCACTTGTACCACGTTACCCCTCAATAAAAGATAAACAAAAACAGATAGTAGAGGTTGAATTTATTTCTATACTACTTTGACGGTAGAAAGCAAAGCAACATACGTTTTTTCTGTTGTTTCCTCAATTAAATATAATTCGCTTCCTTGCGTATTTATACTCAGTCAATTAAGAAAAAAGAATCAGAATTCAGTATAAAAAATAATAATATTTTTAAAAAAGAAAAATGTGAGGAATTAAAAAGAGAAAAATAACCTTATGATATATGAGTTTTGAAAAACGAGAAACTACAGATTTTGAAGACCATTTCATACACAACGTACTTTAAAAGAAAATAATTATATAGGTATTCAACAAATTCAATAAAAATCGATTTATTGAATTTATCGCGAATTAA
The DNA here is from genome assembly GCA_035578155.1 of Brachynemurus nebulosus. NCBI lineage: Eukaryota > Metazoa > Arthropoda > Insecta > Neuroptera > Myrmeleontidae > Brachynemurus > Brachynemurus nebulosus. The sequence goes on along the minus strand of JAPWDM010000001.1, from coordinate 36,334,254 downwards.
ACATAGTTCGTTTTCCAATAACTACTTCGATGACAAGTAAAAAGTATATCTACGTTAAAAAAATATATACATATTTTCCATTCATGTAATGTACTTACCGTACCTACCTATCAGTAGCGTTGTGACGCGGACATGGTAGACAGCACGTTGACAGTTTCATTTAACAACCAATCTACATTTCAATTAGAGCTATAAAATATATATTTACATAAATCTAGTCACAAATAGGTAGGTAAGTGTACAGTCTGTTTTAAAGAAGTACGAACTTACAAATTTTAATATGGGGAAAAATTGTTGGCATCAAAGCATAGTTATTTTTTATAGGTATAATTGTTTAATAATAACGTAAAAGTCGCTATACCGGAACACTATTTTTAGGTGTGTAATTAAAGTGGCTTATAAAAATTGACAAATAAATTAAGCACCCATTTTTTTTTCTTAATAAGCATGAAAGAAAGTTTTTTTAATCCAATGATTATGTTTTTGAAAAAATACAACGCAAAACTTTTTAATTATTAATGTTTTTCTTTTACAAAATGTCGACATCTACATATATCCAAATAGAGAAATATTCATGAAATTAGAAATTGAGAACCGAATTACAAACAGACGTGTAATATGAGTAATATGACACATGGAGTGACATCTAGACCTCAAAGTAGGAAACATGGAATGGTTTAAGTATCAGACGTAAATAAAGAATCAAAATAATACTGTATTCGATAAAAATTGTTTAAAATGTATATATATATATATATATATATATATATATATATATATATATATATATATATATATATATATATATATATATATATATACATATATATATATATATATATATATATATGTATTTCTTTAATTAAGTAAGGAAACATTAAATGCGAGGTGAATTTAAATTGAAAAGTATTCATTCTATTAATAATAATTTTTGTTATCAGAGGTTTCTTTTAGAAATAACTTCATTAATATATAAATGTCAAAACTGTTTGGAGATATGATCGCGCTCCGGTACAGGGGCTTTTACGTTATCCATGGTATTACTAATTTTAAAGTGATATTTGTTGAAAAATATAAATGTAAAAATGTAAACAACAAATGTAAAAGTATAAATATAGTAATGTTCCACGGTTTCTATATATTAAAGGTACAGCTTTGGTAATTCAGAGGAAAAAAAGAGCAGTTATTAGACTGCAATATAGCCTGGCCCGGATTATTTTTGTTTCTATTATGCCATATATTACATTACATCTCTAGCAATTCTTACAATTCTATATCGATCCGTTCTGCTTATATGATCGTCCCATTGCCTTCGTCTTTCAAGTATCCAAGTGCAGACCGGTTGAATGTCTAAAGTCTTTTTCATATCAGTGCTCCTTGCCCTGTCTCTCGAAGTTTTCTCCGAAATTCTTCTCAGTGTTCTCATTTCGGTAGTCTCAAGAATTTGCTTAGTATTTGATATATAGCACCGAATTTCACAGTTTTACGCGAGAACCGGTCTAACCACCGATTTGTAAATTCGACATTTGACTTCCATATTAAGATGTTTTTTGCCATACGTTGTTTAGGCAGCCTGATATTGTTTAGACGCTTTCATTGCCTGTACTCTACTGATACTTCCTCAGGAGTGCATCCATAACTAATTACGGTGATACCCAAGTAACTGTAGCTGGATACCTTTTCTATAATTCCTCCGTCTAGTTCTGATTTACACCGTACTGGAAATTTACCTGTGACCATATGTATAGTGCGACAACGATTAAAAAAAAGTGAGAGTAATAAAACTTTTAACGTTTAACACGTTAACGGTTATAAGAGATTTTATCGAAACACCCAACTAATACACTATTTTAATAATTAATGTACCAGTTACTGTTATACGGTATAAGGTACATATAGTGCCTAGACACAGAATGAGTTTGTTTATATACCGTAATGAATGAATCAGGGAAAGGCGAGTAAATAGGGCTAAAACAAAAAATGTTATTCATGGACTTGTCCAAAAACACTAGATGTAATGCCGAACATATATCTTTGCTGGCGTTCGCCGGAAAATTTTGTTAGCGTAACTTTAACTAACGAAGCTTGCATCGTTACAAACCAGAGGGCTTTGATTCAAAATACCGCTGTCGCAGCATCCTGCATAACATAGCGAATTTCCGTTTATAAAAGTTAGTTTTTCTCGGAAACTAGTTGACATAGAACAATAGTTTAAAGACCTTTTTTACGTAATTTTTCCTCCCCTTTTAAACTGTGTAAAAAAATTTCGGAAAAATTGTTGATTAAGTGGAAATTTTGGCAAAAAACAAATTTTGGCAAATTTTTTGCAAGAACAAAAACCATGTTCCTGGCGTCCGATGTGTCTGGTTAACGAACTCGTCCAACGGTTTAGAACTTCCAATATTTTCACCAAATTTCGTAAACCTAGGACATTCCGTTCGAGAGTTATCGTGCGGACACACATATATATATATACATACATACATGCATATATATATATATATATATATATATATATATATATATATATATATATATATATATATATAAATTTTAGCGAATATTATTTTCGGTTTCTAGGGACCTCAAAACAAATTTCTGCCATGGTCCCGGGCTCAGGTCGCATTATGACAGTGGCTGTAATAGCTGAATTCCATTTTGGAAATTCACTAAAATTAACATACATTAGACAGTAAAAATCATAGAGATAATGCAATAGAGCAGGCAAGCATCAAAAATGCATTGGTCCAATAGAAAGAAATAAAAAATAACTATACAGTTTTCTCTCTTTTTTATTTGAACTATGTACGCAGTTAATGCAGTTGTTTTAAATTATGCACCATATAAAGTCTACTAATACGCATGGGTCATGGAACAAAATAGAAACAGTACAGGTCTTTTCTATCTTTTTTTCTCCGTCCATAACCACCACTTAGGTACAGTGCTGCATAGGAGTTGCCTACTCTACTCGTACTATCTCTACAGTAAAAATACGATTAATTTTCGAGTGTGGTTGTACTTCAGAAATTAAGTATTTATACCGTGAAAAACCAGAGAAGCCATGAACGCTAAAAAAAGTATTTTATCGTATGAACATTTCGAATGCTGCGAAGTCTCGACCTCCGTCGGATTATTGGCCAAGAACGACCGCAACTAGGATATCGGTCGCATTTACAATTGCAACATAATAATTCACTATAATCAGTTTTAACTGTACCACCTTATTATGATTTTTTTATTCCGATAATGATTAAAACGATCGGCTGGAATATTAATTATGTTTTATAAAGTAATTATGTTGTTGGCATAAGTTCCATGTAACCGTATTTTTTTTTTTTTGTTGTTAATTGAAACATTAATTGCCTTGTTACTATGTTAATTAATATTTTTCTTATAAAGAGTCTCCTACTACCAACCACGCCAATACATCTGACAATTATTCTGTATTGCGTACGGAAATTAAAAATATCAGCAGGAGGTCTCTGTAGTAGCAGGTTAAATTAGTACGCTAGTATTTGTAGCTATGTTACGTAACAAAATATTGAGCATGGATATAAGGATGAATAATTTTATCGGAAAACTGTACAGACGGACTATTCAGAAATTTTTTTATAATGAAATAAAACATATGATACACATCTCATAAAATAAATCGCTCCATCCTTCCTTTTTTTTTAGAAGTTATTAAAGACATGTCACTTTGCATTTATATAATAATTTCTTAAAAACATAATTTTCGTTGCCTGCGATGGTGTTTCAGAAAGAAAATTAAAACGCTCTCAAAAATTTTTGAAACTTTGGTGGATTGTTGACCTTATTAAAATTAATCACGAGCCATATTTCGCTCGTGCCCATAAGTGGTTTAAGGGGGTGAAATGGAGCTCATACCTGAAAATTTGAGTTTTTTTTCAATTTTCTTAAATATCTTGGAAATGGTAAGGGCTTTGATAGGGCAACTATATATATTCGTAAAAAGCACCTTAGAATCTTTATTATCATACCAAAATTAAAGTTATACAATTATTGGGGTTTCATCCCCCACCGTCAAACCCTAATTTTATCAGGTATTTTTTTGTAAAAGAGGGGGCTGTTATGTGTGTAAATAAAAGAATTTTTTATTAATATATTTTATATCACACCTTTTATTTCTTTTTTCATAAATACACCTTTTACTAATATCAACTCGGGAAAAATTTTAACTTTTTGATTTAATAATGAGCAAAAATATGGTCAAAGAATCTCGTATTTTAGTAATAAATTGTTACAAACTTACGATGTACTTTAAAGTACAGAATTTAGAAAGAAGAAATATACTGCCATCCCATGCCTTACTGACATCCATACAAATCTTATTTCCTTATTTATTTATTTTTATTTAACTATACAATTGTCAAAATTTTGAGTTCTGCATGTCTATGGATTTCGACTCTGGAAACAATTCATCACAGTATTTTCGGTTAATGTGATTCTAAATGAGTATGGTATCGATTTACATCGCCGTAACAATATTTTAAAACTTCAGTCTCTAGCTCACAATCAGTTTTCGCCGCCTCATTTTCAAAATTTGCTCAAGTATGGATAGTATAAAAGAGGATATACTGACCAACATCCAGAAAGATTTGAAAATCCTGTAACATATTGCTTTTTCAAAGAATAAAGAGAAGCACCAAAGTGTAGTGTATGTGGAAAACCCGCTTTTATAAGATGTGCTTGGTGCGGACAATATTTTTGTTTTGAACGTTTTTATGAACAGTATCATTATTGTGTAGATAACAAACCTTAAAATATTGACAATTGTATGGATAAATAAAAATAAATAAATACCTAAGTAAATAAGATTTTTAAAAATATCAGTAAAGCATACTGCGGGGGGATGGTGCAGTAGATGTTCTCTTTCTGAATTCTGTACTTTAAAGTATATCGTACGTTAGTAACAATTTATTACTAAAATACGAGATTCTTTGACCATATTTTTGCTTATAATTAAATAAAAAAGTTAAAATTTTTCCCAAGTTAATATTAGCAAAGGGTGTATTTATGAAGAAAGAAATAAACTGCTGTGATGTAAAATATATTAATAAAAAATTCTTTTATTTACACATTATGTACACACAACAGCCTCCTCTTTGGCCAAAAAATACCTGATAAAATTAGGGTTTGACGGTGGTGGATGAAACCCCAATGATTTTATAACTTAAATTTTGGTATCATAGTAAAGATATTAAAGTTCCATTTACAAATATATATATATATATATATATATATATATATATATATATATATATATATATATATATATAGTTTCCCTACCGAAATTCTTAGCATTTCCAAGATATTTAAGAAAATTGCAAAACTCAAATTTTCAGCGGTGAGTTTCACCCCCTTAAACCACTTATGGACGCGGACGAAATATGGCTCGTTGGTAGCTTTAATAAGATCCACAACCCACCAAACTTTCAAAAATTTTTGAGAGATACAGTTGGATACCTTTCGTTGTCAGATTTATTGAATTAATTAAAAATAGTGATAAGTACTATACTTAGTGATTATTATTATGTAAAAAGCAATATGTGAAAATATTTTAGTAAATAAAAGGGACTATACAGTGTACAAAATACATTACTTCGAAAATTTATGGTTGTTGACTGGTTTGTTGGTTTGTTAACTTAGACCTTTGTAACTCACTACACAAACTTCCGAAGTTTCAGACATGTATCACATATTTGTTCGTCTCTCAAATATCATATATTGTATTTTTCTCTTGCTATAATCAAAATTTTTTTGAATTAAAAAGCTTATCAAAATTGTGAACAAGGTTTATTTAAAAAGTAATTAATAAAACTAACAGTGGATAATACTATATAACCTTTTTATGCGGTCAATTTTTATATGATATCTACTTGTAGGATTTTTTCCGAAATTGTGAATAAAAAGTCCCAAAAAAAAATTCTACAAGAAAGTATGGTACAAAAACTGATAGCGCATAAAAAAAGGTTCAGCTGTATTGTTTTTAGACCCTCCTGCTCTATGCTGTTCTTGAAGTTTTATCACCATTAAATATGACGTAAAGCCTGCTTCTGTTGCATGCTAAAACCTTTTAGTTCATACTTATTAAACGCTCACTTCACTCCAAGTTTAAATACTTCAACAGTTGGTGACTGCGCATTTCATTTTAAACAGCAAAATTATCTTTTCTAATTTATCTGTGAATATGAGGTAATTAATATATTCTAATGAACATATTTATTTTCTTCCAGTATGTGTTTTTTATTTACGCGTGTTATACACATACGCCCCGCGTGTTATGTGTGTTAATGTACATAGATAGATACATATTATGTCGGATTGTGGTTTGATTTTGTAATTTTGGGCATGATTTACGTGCGTTGCATTTTAAACGGTTTATTTAATCTGTTTGTGTAAATAAATTTTCAATACGTATAAATTTTTATGTCATTTTGTAAAATAATGTATATGTATGATGTTACTAACTATGTAGTGACAATTGTAGATTATGTTTTAATATCTACGTATAGTCTAGGCTCAGATCGGAGTTTATTAATTACAAAATTATTTCTCTAAAATTTGTTTACATAATCTTGTTCTACAGGGTGTAAAACAAATAACTTTCGTCCTTTTGTGGGGTGTCTCATAGCACCGTGTAGACACTAAAACCGCAGGAATTTTTTCGGAATTAACAGTCGCGTCACCCCTCAAAAGGATAAGAGTTATTTCCCTTACACCCTATGTATGTATACACACATATATATGTATATATATATATATATACATATATATGTGTGTATACATACATAGGGTGTAAGGGAAATAACTCTTATCCTTTTGAGGGGTGACGCGACTGTTAATTCCGAAAAAATTCCTGCGGTTTTAGTGTCTACACGGTGCTATGAGACACCCCACAAAAGGACGAAAGTTATTTGTTTTACACCCTGTATATATAGGTAGTATACTTATTATAAATAATTCATGTTATCATGTTTAGATTTTAATTAAACCGATATTGTTTATGCGAATGAGAAAAAGTTACATATTTGTATTTTTTAAAATTGTTTCTATCTAAATAATATAAGAAATTATCCAGATATGCAAATTTTTTGCACATATTTTGATTGCTTATTAATGAAATAAGCATCTCAATAAAGAATTATAACTGAAGTGCTGAATAAAATATTATTAAATTTGGTTTGGCTTCTTGGGTGGGTATGTCTTATCAATTAGAGTCATCAAGTTTTAGCTGAGCTTTCGCTTCAGCTTAAATATTTTGTGACATTAAATCTTCTTGATAAAACTTTTTACATACCTGCAGTCTGTCACACAAGAGCGTCCGGTGGACTGTTTCAAGAGGAAACTATTACGAAGCTCCACTACTGTACCATTCATTGAAGAGTAGGATAAACTACTACGCTTTGTGTTTCAGACGCCAGTATTATTTTGTATTACTATAAGAACTCCAAAATGAGTGCGTTATAGGGGAAGGTCGCCCAAAGCGGGTAAGCTAAAATTAAACGCCCAAAAAAGTGACTTTTGACCTCGATAAGCAGATCTTTTTTATATTATCAGATAGAATGGTTATTGAACTTTAAAATGAAACTTCGCTTAAGAAATGTTTATACGCTATTTATTTTTAATAAAGAAAATACAAAACCTCTGCAAAAACCCGCTTTGCCCGTATAGGTATCCTAAAGTGGGTAACCCCCCTTGGGCAAAGCGGGTAAGTATATTATGTATTTTAATACTGTTATTATTTTTTAATATAAACTTTCTTAATCATACAGAACTTAACAATAATAATAATTAAGTAAAAAAAAATTGAAAAAAGACAAACATAATAAATTTATAACAATTAACTGTAATTTTCTTTACAACCTCCATATTGGAATATATTACTTCAGGTGATTCCACATCAAAATCACCACAAATAAGGCAGAAATATTTTTTTTAAGCTTTTTCTCTCATTCCGTCGTAAAAAGAAGATTATTTATTTTTTTCCCCTTCCAACAGTTTTTTTTCCATTAAGATGCTTCTATTTTGTCTACCCGCTTTGCCCATACCCGCTTTGCCCAAAAAGACTTAATTTTGTTAACTTAGAATAATTTCAAAATGAAAGCCGATACATGTCTACCTTTTTCTATATTAAAAGTCAAATGATGATAACATAATATGGTAATACCAAAAAGATTACAAATAAAAAGGTTTGTGACTTGTTACAGAATATTTATCGTCAAAATTTTTAACAAAACCAACAAAAAAATTTGATGAAGCTTAACTAGGACACTAAACGACACAAGCGTTCAAGTGCAACTGATTGACATTGGTTGATATTCGGTTAATCTCGGTATACACACGATCTGATAAAAACATTCAATACAACGATATACAAGCGCTTACCCGCTTTAAGAGGGGTACCCGCTTTGGGCGACCTTCCCCTATGCAAAATGTTTTGAGGCAATGTTCTTGAGTATTCACAGTAAAAGACTTAAAATGACTTATAAAGCGGTTGCTAGATATTTGCACAAGTCAGAAGACTTTGTATGGAAGTGGATGTTGCGATATAATGGTCAAAAAAGCGTTAACAATTTTCTCGAGAAAGAAAAAACGCGAGAGTCTTCTGAAAAAGAAGATAAAACCATTTTCAAAATAGTTCAATGAACACCTTTTCTAACTCTGCGACAAGGACAAAAGTTATTGACTAAAAAGCAAGTTAATATTAGCATAATGACTCTGAATAGGCGACTAAACGAAGCAAATATTTCTTGGCGTAGTACGATGCTGAAATCTTTTCTCAAACCGTTGTATGTCAAAAAGTGACGCTTGTGGGCTATGCAAAATTTGAATCGTGATTGCAGTAATGTAACATATTTAGAGTTTATGTCGGTATGTGTAGGGTAGTGGATGTTAGTGTGAATTATGTTTGGTATGTTTGTAGCGAGTGGTCCAAGGTGGGAATGGATACGTATACTCGAACAATCGTATGCATGTACCTGCTACTAATGATGTAACAATGAACAGCCACCACTGTGGCCACGATTTAACAAAGCATGTGTACGCTTGAAGAGCCGATGGACGACTAATCAGTAAGCAGTATAAATTGCTACTTATTGCAACTTTCGGATCACACTTTTTTATATGTAGGCTTGATCTGTCTCATCTGTGCCAAAACGGTACTCACAAATTCTAGACAATAATGAAGTCTGGACAACTTACTAGGTAAATGCGCAATAGTGCTTTTAGTGTATTTTAAAACAATTTATTCATTTCTGAGAAATAATAATTTTTCTTTTAAATATGGAGACAACGCTCTTGTGTGACAGACTGTAAGTATAAATCTAGATTTTAATTTCACGGAAGTATGGACTTGTTTATACAATATGACGTTATAAATACATACGGTACAAAGGAGGGGTTTAGATAAGACCTTTTATCCCCCCCCCCCCTGAATCAAATTTTTTGAAATTTATGATCGAGTTCATTTTTGTATTTATAATATTAAAGATGTAAGGTTTTTAAAAATACGTATTTTTTGTGTTATTTGATTAAACTTTTATGAAGATATTTGGTAAATTTGGCTTGTTTTGCAATAATACTCAAAAATACGCTATATTTGTAGTTTTTGTTACATTTATTTATTTATTTTTCGTAGAGCGCAACCAAGTAATAAAAATATTTTCATATATATTGTAACTAACTTATACACTATATAATATATATATATATATATATATATATATATATATATATATATATATATATATATATATATATATATATATATATATATTCATATATATTGTAGCTTATACAATTATATACCATATATATGAAAATCTTTTTGTTACTCGGTTGCGCTCTATGAAAAATAATTAAATGAAAGTCACAGAAACTACAAAAATAGCGTATTTTTGAGCCTTTTTGCAAAATAAATCCAGTTTAGCAATTATCATCATAAGTCTAATTAAATAACAAAGAAATATATATTTTTAAAAACCTTAGGTACATCTTCAACATTATAGAAAAATATAAAATAAACTCGATTATAAATTTCAAAAAATTCAAATCAGGAGGCCAATAAAGGGCCTTATCGAAACTCCTCATTTATATGAAGTATTCGTTAATTAAGGAATAAGATTTCTCGATAATACTCAAGAGTTATCTAGTCTCATTTTATTAAAACCTTACCTGATACCTATCCTATCTATCTACTTCAAATATCTACCCTTGAGTTCAGATCGATGAGTCCAAATACGTAAGCTTTACTTCCAAAGTGGTCTAATTTGGTAGTTAAAAATAATGGAAACAAATCACCATTCTTAAAATTAGTCACAAACAATATTTAATAATGAAAGTGGTAATGACTAATGACTGCAGCAATTGATGCACCAAAGACGCAATTAAAAAAAAGAAGAAGAATATTTGTAAGATTCAAAGTAACGCTATTAGTGTATGAAATAAATCAGTGTATTTCTTGAAACAGATAATATTTAATTTCAAAATTCATTTAACTTAAAATACATTTAGAGTACAATATTAGATTTTTATTGTAATAGGAAACTTTCCTATATACATATTTATATTGCAAAGGGGCTGTCCATTAATCACGTGAGGCTTGAAAGGGGGGGAGGGGTCCCATAAAAAATCACGAAATATCACAAGGGGGAGGGGGGGTAAAGTAATATATCACGTGTATTTATTTTTTCGGCAAGTGCGCGATACTCAACCGAAAAGCGGCGTTACATGTATTTATTTTTTCGTCAAACGCGTACAAAATCGAAAACGGCTTGTAGTGTGATCTTGATTCGCTATCAATATAATAGTCCAGAGATGCACAATGTTCGTCTTTCCCGCATCCTCACGCGACGATCGAACGGTAGATCGAGAGAGATTCTCTGCGTAGTGCGCGAAAATGATGACGCCGAGTGGCTTGATGAAGCCGATGTTGATTTTCAACAAAGCACTGTGGCAACAACTGATTTGCAAGATGCTTATCCAGTTATTGGTGTTGAAGAAAGTCTTGCTAATCCGTGGTCCGAAAATACTGTACATTAAGTAATGTTCATGTATTAGTACAAAAAAGTTTTTCACATTCCTATTATTTTTATGTCAATCAAAAAAAAAAAAAAAAAAAATTGCAACCTTTCTGTCTACCTCTGAACGTTATTATAGTAGTGTTTAATTTTCTATAATAAAATTAGATGATACTTATACCAGTATTTTATAAATATTAAAAAAAATTAGATTCTTTGCAGGTACGAAAAAATACACGTGATATACGGTGGGGAGGGGGGGTAGCCTTAAACCTCACCATGTATCACCAAGGGGGAGGGGGGGTTAAAAAATGCAAAAAAAAACATCACGTGATTAATGGACGGCCCCAAACTAACTGTAAGATTGTTACAATGTTATAATATGTAACCAAGTTACCGACTGTAACCAACCAACATGCGAATCGGTGGATAGCAACCATGAACGGCAACCAATATTATTTGTTAAGTGAACAAAAACTGTTTGTTTAAATAAGTAAATCAAAACATTCAGTCAAATAAGATTTTCCCCTTTCATATTTCTATAGAACGTGTTCACAGAGTTACACTTTATATAAAAAACTGTTGTATAAAAGTGATTTTACGAAAAAAAATCTTTATTTCGTTTTTGTCACAAAAATCTTGAAAATTTTGCTTGACAAAATTTTGGTTGAAAATTTGAGTGACCTTTCACACTATAAATGATGGGAGAAATTATAAATTTCGAAATCAGTAAAAATCATCACCGTACCTTTTTTGTCTTCGTATTTTTTGCTAACATACACCTCAGCTTCTTGACATTACTAAAAGCTAACGTTTATTTTGGGGTTTCTTCGGGTTCCATTTATTATTCCTTCACTGTTTAGATGTTTTACGTTCCTGCTGTAAGCCGGAATATGCTAAAAGATATTTCCAAAGCTTTGAAACTTTAAGAAGACTTGTCTAAGTTTAACTGTTTTCTAAATACTTTTTAACTAATTGTAAGAGTCAAAGCTTACAACATTCTTCTATACCAGGACTTCTTAAACTTTTTCATTTGCGACCCCAAATAGAGATATATAAGTCTTTTGTAAGGATTTATTGATTAGGTACTAATATATATATACATATAAAACATTTATCGCTATGTCCCCAAGATTTCGCTAAGCGACCCCCAATAGGGTTGCGACCCATAGTTTAAGAAGTCCTGTACTATTCAATGTGTACTTTTGAAATACACTGTATGACATAAATCAATTTTATACTCATAAAACAAACAACGCTATGTAGCTGTATCGATATTCTGAAATAAATTATATTGTAAAGTTTTATTCCAGCTTTTTTTTTATAATTTATATATTAAGTTAGACTAGACAGACGTATTTGTGACTTACAAATATGTGAAATTTATTACTTCTACATACAGCTTGAGCATTGCGGGCCTGAAGAAAGTGTTCGCGACGTCTGTGTAGTACTACACATATACACAAAGGAGACAAGGGTGCATCTGCAAAAAGGTAGTAACATTTATTGTTTTCTTTTGCTAAATTCATAATCCATTTTTAAATTAGAAATAAAAGTAGAATGATGGAAGTGAATTGATGTTTATTTCAAAATTAATAAACTGGTTGGTTCAAATTTATCTATATATATAAAAATCAAAACTGACTGACTGATCGATCAACGCACAGCCCAAACCGCTGGGCCTAGAAACGTGAAATTTTGAACAGGGATTTCTTATGTAACGTAGGTGAGAACTAAGAAAGGATTTTTGGAAATTCATCCCCTAAGGGGGTAAAATAAGAGTTGAAAATTTTTATAGAAATCTGTAATTTTTTTAGATAGAAATATGGAAATTTGTGTTAGGTTACTGGTTTGAACACAGAAGTTACAGTGCTTTTAAAAATTTATCCCTTAAAGGGGGATGAAACAGGGGAAGAAACTTTGAATGGAAGTCTGTCACCAAGAAACGTGAAATTTTGAACAGAGATGATTTGTTATATAACGTAAGTGAGCACTGAAAAGGCATTTTTGGAAATTCACCCCCTAAGGGTGTAAAATAGGGTATGAAAATTTTCATACAAAATTTGCAATTTTTTGAGTTAGAAATATGGGAATTGGTGTTAGGTTACTGGTTTGAAAACAAAAGTTAGCGTTTTGAAAAATTCATCCCTTAGAGGGTTGAAAACTTTAATTGAAAGTCTGTCATCTAGAACCGTGAAATTTTGGACAGGGTTTCTAATATAACATAGGTGAACACTAAGAAGGGATTTTCGGAAATTCACCCCCTAAGGGGTAAAATGGGGGATGGAAATTGTCATAGAAATTTGTAATTTTTTGAGTTAGAAATATGGAAATTGGAAAACTTTAAATGGAAGTCTGTCGCTTTTACAATTAGAAACGTGGGAACTGATATGGTATGGTTTGCTGGTGATTTTAAAATTGTTAAAAATTCATTTTTAAAGTGTAAATCCTAATCCTTAGCCTAACTAATATTACAAATGCAAAATTGAGTGTTTGTTTGTTTGACTTGCTTTTACGCTTCAACGTCTTAACCAGTCAACTTGAAACTTTGCACAGAAATAGCTTGGGAGACGGAGACGGTTATAGGCCATCTATGACAATTATGAGAGTTGACTATTAAAAAGCGGGTTACTGGTTTCAAACTTCGAATATTGTTAACAGAGGGGTTGGAAAAGAACATAGGCGACTTTTTACCCTGGAAAAACATCTCATTTCTGTGAGAAATCTCATTTGTGTGGAAAAATGTATTTTAAATGAAACAAAAAATAGTTTATTCGAACTCTGTTTGATAGTAGATAGAACGATATACAGCGATAAACATATATATATGTTACATAAGTTTGTGTATGTAAACATATACATAAGTTTTTATACCGAGAAAGTATCTGATTGCCGTGCTAATTTTAAACCTTAAAATCAAACATAGTCCGTGATATGCAGGGGAAGAACAAATTTTTTTGCTGAAAAATACGCATATAATACATGATTCAGTGTAAAATATCGCGAAAATGACTAGCCGTTTATTTTCTGCTGGCATGGCGTCTTCTGGCTTACTATATTAGTAACAACCACCGAAAGTTTGAACCAAATCCTGTGCGTGGGTTTCAGGCAAAAAATCTTCATATTGAAAAATGCGCGATTCACACTTTAAAGTTTAAAAACACTCCCCTGAAAATATTACTTTTTGTGACTATAATCGTTTTTCCCCTGTACCCTTCACATGTTATTGATGTCATTTTTTGATGTCATTTTTAGTCGAACTTTTCCTTGAAAATATTAGACTTATATAGCCGATACGATAAGAACAGCGAGAGGCGAGACTAGGGGCGCTTCCCGTTTTCGTACCCGTAGAACAAGAACACGATTCTGGAGAAAAAAATTTCTGATATATATATATATATATATATATATATATATATATATATATATATATATATATATATATATATCTACTTAATAAATTTCTAACACTGACTGACTGACAGACAACGCACAGCCTAAACCGTTGGGTTAAGAAGAATGAAATTTTGCACAGGAGTTCTTTATGTAACGTAGGTGACCACTAAGAAAGGATTTTTGAAAATTCGCCCCCTAAGTGGGTTAACTAGAGAATGTAAATTTTTATGGAAAATCGTGATTTTTGAAGTTAGATATATAAAAATATGTTAAAATGACTATTCAAATAAATAATATTTTATACACTTGATTGACAGACAACGCACAGCCTAAACTGTTGGGTTTAGAAGAACGAAATTTAGCACAGAAGATATGAAGATTGATCTTTAGGCATTACTACTTATAAATAAAAGTCAGTTATGTAAACGTTTCTGGAAATTCATTCCCTAAGGGGTTAAACCAGGAAATGAAAGTTCGTATGCGAAGTTCGCCATTTTTGAAATTAGAAACGTGGAAATTGGTATTTAGGCTTTCGAAAAACATTGAAAGTGAGCAGTGAGTACCTTATAAAAAGATGTTGTCGACGGGAAATCCCATCGGGTATACGGCTAGTATATATATATATATATATATATATATATATATATATATGACATTTGTAGGGCCACCCTATGGAAGTTAAGAGCTGAACTTGAGTAAGTGGGGCTCATTTCCGATGCACCTCATGCTATCAAAGTGGGGTCAAATTTTTGATCCGATCCAACATTTAAGGGCGGGTGATGAGGGGCAACAAAACAATGGAACTTTTCCAAACCGGTTGGAAATAATAATTCGGTCAATTATCTACAACATATAAAAGTCCGTACCTAGGTTGTGCTTTTTGGAAGTTTTAGTATTTTACCCCCACCCCCACCATTTTTAAGCTACAATTTCCTGCTTTTTCGACGTTTTCAAAGTTAGTACCACTCGCGCAGGTCACCCAAATAAACCTAGAGGGCTGAAATTTTGTATTCGGATTGAGTTAGTGTCAAGGGCGTTCTTTTTGGTGGTCTCAACTTTTAAACCTTACCCCCACCATTTTTATACTAAAAGAACATGATTTTTCTTGTTTTTTAACAGCTTCGTTCGGGTCAAAATCTCCCCCAGTAGACCTAGAGGGCTGAAATTTTGTGTACAGATTAAGTTAATAGCCAGACGCTGCTTTTTGGAGGTTTCAACTTTTAACCCTTACCCCCACGATTTTTACGCCAATATTTCCTTAATTTTTTTGCTTTTTTTCCAACACGTCTAGAGACTCTCTAAGGAAACCTAGAGGGCTGAAATTTTGTATGTGTATTGAGTTAGTCTCCACCTAGTGCCTTTTAGGTATTCCACATTACCTTTCCCCCATTTCTCCCATTTCTGCATCGGAATTCAATGTATTGTTAAATGTGTTTTAAATGCTTCACTTTTATTCTAATACAAGTAAGCGTACCTATAGTAATTTTAAATACCCCTGTCGCAGCATCTGCATAACATAGCGAATTTCCAAATCTTGGGCACTGGCGGATCTCATCTAAGACCTCTACCTATTTAAAATAGTTTAGCTTTCTAAGAGTAAAAGAATTTTTAAAATCGGCTGGGTAATTAGTTTTGGTATTTTTAGGGACCCAAGAACCCGAACGAATTTTGTGCAGCATAGTTGTATCCATCTAAAATAATTTAGTTCTCTAGCAGTGAGAAATTTTTTAGCATCGGTTCGATAGCTTATTACTGGCGTTTTCGGATCTGCAAGATCCCGGTGGACCTCATTAAAAAATCAGCTCGACTGTATAGGCGGACTTTATGTAATATATATATATATATATATATATATATATATATATATATATATATATATATATATATATATATATATATATATATATATATATATATATGTATTCAAAACCCGTTGTGTAGCATTCTACGCCGCATTTGCATCCGCAGGACAGTTGTGGCTCTCAGATAACACAACCTGTACCTATCTAAAATAGTTTACCTCGGTCGTAATCTATATGTATCTAAAATAGCTTAGCTCCCCAACAGTGAAAAAATTTTCAAAATCGGTCGGTTAGTTTATTTTTGACATTTTTGGATCCGATGGACCCTGGCAGACTTTACATAACGTAATCTATATTTATCTAAAATAGTTTAGCTCTGTAGCAGTGAAAAAATTTTCAAAATCGGTCGGTTAGTTTATTTTTACCACTTTTGGGTCCCATGGACCCTGGCAGACCCTAAATAACGTAATGTATGTCTATCTAAAATAGCTAAGTTCCCCAACAGTGAAAAAATTTTCAAAATCGGTCGGCTAGTTTATTTTTGACACTTTTGGATCCCATGGACCCTGGCAGACCTTACATAACGTAATCTATATTTATCTAAAATAGTTTAGCTCTGTAACACTGAAAAAATTTTCAAAATCGGTCAGTTAGTTTATTTTTGACACTTTTGGGTTCTATGAACCTTGGTGGACCTTACATAACGTAATTTATATTTATCTAAAATAGTTTAGCTCTGTAACAGTGAAAAAATTTTCAAAATCGGTCAGTTAGTTTATTTTTGACACTTCTGGATCCTATGGACCCTGGCAGACCTTACATAACGGAATCTATATTTATCTAAAATAGTTTAGCTCTGTAACAGTGAAAAAATTTTCAAAATCGATCAGGCAGTTTATTTTTGACACTTTTGGGTCCTATGGACCCAGGCGGACCTTACATAACGTAATCGATATTTATCTAAAATAGTTTAGCTCTATAACAGTGAAAAAATTTTCAAAATCGGTCAGTTAGTTTATTTTTGACACTTTTGGGTCCTGTGGACCCTGACGGACCTTACATAATGTATTCTAAATCTATCTAAAATAGTTTAGCTCTGTAACAGTGAAGAAATTTTTAAAATTGGTCGTTTAGTTTATTTTTTACAATTATGGGATCAGTAAATCCTGGCGAAACTCATACAAGTCTAGTACTCTAACAGTAAGAAAAGGGTTCTAAGGATCTCATATAACTTATGGCAGTCCGTAAGCTTCTTGCGGACATCATTTAATTAATTAATTCAAATACTTTAACTTACTAACTGTAAAAAAATTTTAAAATCGATTGGTTAATTAATTTCTGGCCTTTTTAGGTCCCGAAAACCTTGACCTCACATAAAATACCTTAAATCCATTTGAAATGGTTTAATTTTTTAACATTATTAATTATTAGTGAAAAAATTTTCAAAATCGATTCAAAATATTTTTCCGTGCATACATATGTACATTGTACATATTTTGTTTTGTATCATATTTAATAATATTATATCATAACATAATCTTCAATTTCTTGTTTACTTAAAAATTCAATAAAAAAACAAAATTCTTCGTTACATTAGCTTAGAAAATCTGTTTAATTTTCATTTTTTAACATGAGATAGAACCATGCTAATTATAATGCAATAAATGAGAAACAAAACTCTATACATGTATGTGTGTTATAACACATGTATATGAATAGGCTTCACTTGTTCTCACAAAATTCTTTAATAAAAAAGTGAAATATTTTTATACTTCATAAAGAAATGAGATATAAATATAAATTACTTATTAGACTAACAAAGAAAGAAAACTAATAATATAATGGTGAAAATTTACATTTTCTCGAAAAGTTAACGATTGGTTTTTTTCTCTTTCCTTCTCCTAGTGTTTATAATAATATATGACCTCAAAGCTTACGGTGGCCATATTACCCCCACGTTCCTTATATTGATTAACTTTTTGAATTAGTAATTAGTAAACTTTTTGATAAGTTTTTGAAAAGTTAATTTGAACTAAAATTTGATATTCCTGGTTTTAATTGATTTGTCTTGTGATAAATGAAAGAACAGTGCGTATTTAAGCGGGACATTTACTATTTTATAGTAGTACCAGAATTCCTTAACATCCCGCGTTTTTCTTTTACCCTACTGGTACAGTGATGCACCGAAGATACGACTCTTTTGGTGAGTAATATTTAACTTTTAATTTTTATCATATTTTTGTTTGTTGGAATACAGTGCAATTTCGATTTTTGTTTCGTAAATAATTGGTTAGTTCGTAGAACCAGCGTTTACAATACATACAATCTGATTTAAAGAAAAAAATTTCAAAGAAATTTTTAATCTTTGAACAAAGAAATCGTTTTGAGAGTGTAATAAAAAACTGAATAATTAATGTAATAAAAGTTTCAGTTTTACAATGTCGTTATGCATATAAAATTGTAGAAGCAGTTGCAATGTTTCACATTTTCCCAACTGGATTATTAGCGAATTTCTACAAAATCAGCTATTATAACCACTGAACGGATCTAAAAGAGCGAGTTTTTTTTAACTATTTTTCTATATGAACTAGTTTTCAAAAAAGATCAGCAAAATTAATTGAATATTTTAGGCCAGGTTTGTATCCAGCATCCCTTTGACTCGGTGCAAGAATACCGACATGGCCAAATGCAAATGTTTGACGCTCGACATTGGACACTCGTAGGTTCGAACAACGGCCACACGATGCGATGAACCATCGAACGTCCAATGTTGGAAGGTGTTCGTAGCATCGTGTAGAACCGGCTTATTCCTAATGTTTTCCTTGTTAATATAATGATGCATATATTTTCTGTCTCAGATTTTACATTAATAAATTGCACTGAAATAAACAAATGATGTTTATGCAATATGCGGATATTCTCTATGTCATTATAATGACGACAATTTTGTCTCAAATTTTAAAATAAAAATTATCCAAATTTTTTAAGAAAGCGTAATGAATTTTTTTTATTGGATGCAAAACAAGAATATTTTTAAGTGCCATACCCTTATTATGATTAAATATTTTAAAAACAAAATATATGTTTAACATGCCTGGAAAAAAATTGAAAAATTTGAACCAGTTTTGAAAATGTTTTCACTGTTAGCAAGGTAAATAATTTTAAATTGATATAGCGTATGTTTTATGAGGTCCATTATGTCCAGTGTTCCACGGACCTAAGAACGCCAAAATCAAACTACCAAATGCTACGAAAATAAAGTACCCAACCGATATTAAAAATTCTTTTATAGCTAGAGAGCTTAACTATTTTAAATGGATACAGTCTATAATTTATCAAAAGCAAACTATCTAATCAAATGGAAAATTTTTTAAAATTTAGTTCCGCAGTACGCAGACCGCCATAGTTACGTTCTATGTGCTATGCCAAGGTTCTAGGGTGATAAGGGACCAAAAGTAAATTTCCCAACCAATTTTAAATTTTTTCATTGTTAGAGAGCTAATATATTTTAGATAAACATAGGTTATGTTAAATGAAATTCGACAGGTCCTGATGACCCAAAAGCGTCAAAAAATAGTTATGCAACCAATTTTGAAAATTTTCCGTTTTTAGAAAGCTGCTTTAGCCATGTATTCAGTAGAGGATATCTCATATACGGTCCGCCAGTACTTTGGGGTTTCGAAAGCACCTTAAACTAGACAACCTATTTAAAAAAAAAATTCGGCTGCTAAAGAGTAAAATTATTTTAGATAAACATTGGCTATTGTTTGTGAAATTTGACATGATCCTGGCTACTCAAACGCTCCAAAAGTTAATTTTCCAGCCGACTGTGACAACTTTGTCGCTCAATAATCCTTGGAAATTCAACATGTTATGTAGAGTGTTGCGACATAGGTGTTTTTACATTTTATATTTTGTTCTAATTATAAAATAATTAAATAGGCTTAATAATACAAAGCTTTGTTGAAACGCTGGAAACTATTATTTTTCATAGAATATTTTTGATGTTGTCTTTGTTTGATTTTACAAAACAATTAATATTTCTGTTTGTAAAGTATATAACATTATATTTATTACAATAAAACACTAACTGTGTCATTAACGTTTAATTAAGTAAAATATTTTCTCAAAAGAACGGTTACCACCGCAGAAAAATATCAGTGGTAATTATATTGCTACCAAACACTGCAGCCGTAATATTTGTTCAACAAAAGATTAAAACCGACTGCGTTATACATCTAGTTTCAAATTTCTTGAATTTTTTTTATTATAGACGACCAAATTAATTCTTAATAAAAATGATTACAAATGTTCTAGAGGTTGCTTTTATTTTTAAACAATTCAGAATTTTGAAAAAATAAAATAAAAATGCTAACTTTTATTAAATCCCGGCTCAGTATTAAAAGTATCGTTAACATAAAAAATATCATAATATTTTTATTAATATTTGAGTCATAGAGCTACATTTTCTTCTATTTTTTTTAATTTTTTTTTTTTTTTACTTTTTAATTTTAATTTAAATTTTTTATTTCTTATAAATAACTTTTTTTACAACAACATTTTAAAATTTAAATTAAATCGTTCTATTTATCATTACAGCTGACTATTTTAATAATATTATTCGCCCCGAACCGGAAAATGGAATAGTTTTCAATGATCAATCAAGAAAAACCATAAGAAGTAATTTTTAGATATTTCTTTGAAAATTTCAAAATAAAGTGACTTGACAGCGGGGTTACAAATAATTTTTTTTATTATTTTCTAAGTTTGGCAGGTAGACTTTGCAATAAGTATCCATTTTGAAAAATCAGACACAATCATATCAGGATATTTTTCTTTTAGCGAATTTCCAGAATGGAATTCAGCTATTACAGCAACTGTCATGTTGCGACCTGTGCCCGGGACTATGGCAGAAATTTGTTTTGAGGTCCCTAGAAACCGAAAATAATATTCACTAATATATATATATATATATATATATATATATATATATATATATATATATATACAGAACAAATAGAACGAATATAACTATCTCTTTTCTGCAATCACTTATGTGCAAGTATGTGCATTTTACAGAACTATGTTGTCATTGACTTACAAGCTACCAATGGGTGTGTTTCAATTGTTGTCATATTGTTGGTGTTGTGTTACCGTGTATACGTACATCTACGTAGCGCATACATATTATATATTTGTTTAACATATGCGTATACAAGACACGCATACACACAACCATTTAGCGCACTACAACACACAACTCCGCGTGCACATATATAACGTTGTGGTGGTGGATCTTTTATCCTTTAGCGTTACACTGATTTCAGATATATATATATATATACATATATATATATATATACATATATATATATACATATATATATATATATATATATATATATATATATATACACATATATATATAACTCGCGCGATAACTCTCGAACGAAGTATCCAATTTTTACGAAACTTGGTGAGAACATTGGAAGTCCCAAACCCTTGGATGAGTTCGTCAGTCAGACACGTCGGCTGCCAGGAACATGGTTTTTGTTCTTGCAAAAAATTAGTTTTTTGCCAAAATTTCCACTTATTCAAAAATTTTTGCGAAATTTTTTTACATCATTTAAAAGAGAAGAAAAAAATACATAAAAAATGTCTTTAAACTTTTTTTCTATGTCAACTAGTTTTTGACTAGTTGACTAGCCAAACTAGAGAAAAACTAATTTTTATAAACGGAAATTCGCTATGTTATGCAGGATGCTGCGACAGGGGTATTTTTAAATAGTAAAATTATGTACAAACAGCGTCCGGATAAACTGACATTCGTATTCTCTCTTCTAACTATATTATAATCTTTAAAGGACCCCATAGATATAAAAGATAGAAATAAGTATACTATTTTTAATTTGATTCAAGAGTTAAAACTGAGCCAGCCAAACGACTTCAGAAATTATTTGCGACTGGACCAAACACTTTTCTAAAAGTTATTAGGAATGGATGGTAGGGTGTAGGATTAACGTAGTTGTCTACTGCAAATATCTTTACATTTTGAATTCCATAAACATTGGTATAATTTATACAGATTAATAAAATCTTCCCAAAAATCTTTATCTGCAGACATCATTGTTCAAAGAAATAACAATTATTTATTTTTTATTACTCATGCGGGAGAAGTACTAACTTGGCGCACACATTTCTGTACCCAAAATAGCTGTTTGCCCACTGTACTCTTCCCGCATTCTTTTTTGCGTGTGGAAAGTAACTTTCCACACGCAAACTGACAATAAAACACGCAAAATTTAATCAAAACACGCAAAGCCGCTTCTTAATTTTTCATTTAATAAATATTTCATAATTATTTCTATAGAAACCATCAACAGAGTAATTTAAACGATAATTAATTCAGAAAAAAAAGACGAACACTTAAAAATATTATTTTAAAAAGTAATAAAAATGTCAAAAATAGTGATAATAATAGAAAAAAGTATGTGAAATTCGTAATAAAAAATAGTACGTGCAACTCGTGCGGGATTGTCGATTGCCCCACAGAAGTGAATGAGCCCTTCGCTTTCGTGGGCAATCGACAATTTCCCGCACTTATTGCACAATATACTATTATTAATTGTGAAAATAAAAATGAAAACATAGTTACCGCGATACTTGAGACAAGCACGATATCAGCTGATACTTGCTGATACTGATACAGTGATACCGAGACATACAAGACGAGATCTGTATTATGATACTGATAGCTGTAACATGTAGCAATACAGATCCCATCGGGTATGGGGCCTTAACATTATGGAGAATTCATTATTTCGATTTTCTGTTTAATGTTTATAATAAACCTTTAATTTATTAACATTTGTCGTCTTCATAGCATGATTATGACACTAGTAAAGTATCAGTACGTACCAACTTACATGTATGTAAAATGTTGCGGTTCTTGCGGTTATTATACACACTCCTAGTGTTACGCACTCCCACCATCCCCGTCAGTTATCCTCATTGTTGTCGGTATACATGCGTACCTATATGTACCTATGTTTGAATTACATATTATGTAGGTACATAACACAAAGCGTGTTCTTGTATTGTATCAGCGTGTTCTTATGTTTTAACTCATAAACACATACCATAGAGCGTAAAGCATATTATGTACATGTTGTATGAAGTTACATATATGTATGTCGCAATATAAAGGTATCTACATATATTATGTAAAGCTGATTTCATATCAGAAGATAAATCGTAAGATACGGAAAGATGGTGAAAGTTCAATATTGGATTAGGGATGTCTTAAAACAAGTCTCAGAGTAGGGAATAAAGTATAGAAGTATAAGAGCACATAATGGTAAATTCGTTACTCTGGGTAGCGAATTTTTATACAAAATCAGCGTGATTAATATCTTTACTGCTAACTACAAAGAAAATAAAGTAATAATAATTGTATTATTGCGTGTTTTTTTTTTTCTTATTGCGGAACTTAATTTTGTTGTTATAAGACTAATATTAGTGGCCATATTTTATTTAGTTAAAATTATTCTGAATTTAAGGTCACTTAAAGTTGTAATTTGAGGAAGCGGATTTTGGAGCTTTATTTTTGCAGCCAATGCTAAGTCGGCTATCGGAATATGTTCACTAAACCCAATTCTGATACGATGTCAAAATTTCATGAGGAAGTGACTAACAATCTTCAAATTATTACCATTTTTTGTAATTAAAAAATTTGAAATTTTCGATTTCCCGAATATGTTTAGCTACTTTTCCTGTATTTGTTTTTCTATAAAAAGTTTAATATATATGGCGCTATCTATCTATCTATCTATTATATTATACTGTATATACAATGAAGTTCATGAAAACGTTTCAGGTCCGAGCTCAGTATAACGAACAAATGGAACTACTACTATGAGAAAGTAGTGCGTTAAATAATGATAAGTATATTTATAATGTTATAATAGTAAACGATAATTACATGTATCATTGCTTAAGGCACTACTTTCCCACGTGGATGATGGTCTTTGTTCCCAGCATTAATCCGTATCAATAAAATATATTCCATGATTCAATATCTATATGTATATATTGGGCTTGTATATCATCAGTATTATACACCTTTGAACACTTGTTATCGAATTTTTGTGCTGTTTGGAAACACATTTCATTCCTAATCAGTTCAAAAGTCAATTCAAAAATAGGGGTTCCCAATTTTTTTAGACCCACAGCGTCTATAAGGTACAAATTATCAAATAGCGGTCCTTTGGCCGGATTTAACGATTTTCTACCAAAAAATTAGGTGACGAGTAAAAGAGAAAGATTTCTAGCCAACAATAACAGTTTTTCTCTTATTCTTAAAAAATATAAGAAAAAAGAGAAAACCAGTTTCTCACCCTTACTTTCGACATTTCTTTTTTTTAGCGAGGCAGAGCACCGCTCTACACACTTTGGGAACCTGAGATTCAAAATAAGACTTGGTGAAATAATACAATACGTATAAAAACCACTGCGAGAACGATCTACTTATAATTTTAATAGAACTTTATACCTTAACAGTTGAATGACGTCTTCGAAAACTTTTTCGTACCTACACGTGTACGATCACCTTAACTGAGATTGTTGTGATAAAGTACCTGAGAAGATACCGTGTTGGACGTATATAGTAGAATGGGAAACGCGTAGATGGAAAACTTGATGGTTTGAAGTAGATAGGAGATAAGAGAATGTCGGTACGTACCTATATACAAACACATATTGTGACGGGGAGAGGAGAGATGGTTTATTGTAAGTTGTTAATGCCATCTGTTGTATGCAAGAACATTTATTATTAGGTTGTTGTAGTTCGACTAGGTAGGTACCAACTAGTTTAGTTAAAATAGTTTGATAGCTGTTTTGTAAATATAGTAAGTATATAATATGTATGTAGCAAGCAGTAACAAGCAACCATTGTTGTTATTTGTCTGTAAATTAAATCATATTAGTTGTTACTTTGATAGTTACTAGACATAGAATAGTTTGCCAGCCAGTCAGCTAGCTAACTAACTAGTAAACTAGCAAACTGCAGGCAGGGCGCGCTGGCAAACATGACACTATGAGTGTTGGGTTTTGATTTTAGAGCCATAGCTTGTGGTGCCTACTACAATTGGTATTTCCTATCCTCCGTACGTTGGTATTATAACGTGTAGCGCGGAATTATTGAGGTGTAGAATGAAATGTTACAGAAGCGTGGTAAGTGGAAAGAGAAGGAAGTACAGGTGGAAAGAATGGTGGGAGGATATGGTTGTATGTAAGTGATTCAAGTTTATATTCGTATGTATATTATTACCGATTTTCAGATTATGGTTCATTTATTTCAGCAATGTAGATAATGATTAATAAAACAATTAATTTTTATTATTTGCTTTTGTTTCACTTTTCGGGAAATTATTTTTTTCCGTATTAATTGTGTGAATAGTTTATATTCGACATACAAAGGACACTGTTCAGTAGAGAGTGGATTAAATTGGGATCTCGCTCCACACTACCGTGCTGTTTCCAGTTCGTTCTCAATTCAGTGTCATTCACCCCCCTCATATAGTTCAGTTTTGAATCATTGATGGTCGAAGTCGGGGATGCACATGTAAATAATTTAAAAAATGTCATTTCATTTTTCAATCAAGTCTAGAATTTTGAAAAATTCAATATTTGCTTATTTTTACTTCAGGTGTTAGGTATTTTACTCCAGAGCATTAAATAATTTTTTTTCGAAACTATTTTTTCCAAGTTGATTGACATGCTATCTCAAATTCTTTTTATCCATTCGACTTTAAATATGGCACGTACCTTCGTACATGTTGCTTTGTGGTAGAAACTACAAAATTTCGAAATTTTAATTTCCTTTTTTCAGCATTTTTAGATTTTTAAAGTTTTGTTTTTAATTTTAAATTGTAGTTGATGCTATAATGAACCCTTCTAAATCAACAAGAATCTTTTCTTAGATGAACACAAACCCCAAAATCATGCCCTTCAATTTTGATTTTTTTTGTATGCATATTTTTGTATGTTCTTAAAATATCAACAAATGGTAAAAAAAAGTAGATAGTAAAAATATTATTACTGGCTTTTTATTTTTTTAATTAGTCCTTGAGAAGTCAAAGTTGGTGCTCTCTAGACTCAACGCTCGCTCCAGTATTTACATCAACTCGGACAAAAGTTTAAAAAATCCGCCCCAGCAAGAGCGATAATTTTTTTTTGCTCGTCGGTTGTATTTTTACCTTCAAAATACAACTGGTGAGCAAAAAAAAATCGTCTAACGTTTCACAGTTCTCTAGCCGGGGCGGAAATTTTAGAAAATGCCGCCCTTTAAATTTGCCGCCTCTAGAGAGGGCCCTGCTGTAATATATAGTCCGGAGAACGCGACTTTTAAAGAATTGGTAATTACGGCTCTTTTTCTTCAGGATGACGATATCAAAAAAAAAAGAAGAAAATGTGTAACCAGAATATAAAACCATCAACTTAAAAGAAAAAGCATTTTGAGATTAATCAACATCTAAAAAATGCTTTATTCAATTCTCTTTTCAATGCAGTAGGTACCGTTTATCTTGGCTGTATCCATAAGACAAATTTAACATATTATACATATATGTACGTAATACCAGATAACAGGAGAGGGAATAAAAAAGACCAATATGTTTGTTATAAAAGTGCCCCTTTTCGAATAGGTAGTTTGTTTTAAATATAGAAACTTATCAGATTTTCTTATCTGGTACCTGTCATGTATTTTCGAATATACTTATCTTTATCCTTGCGTGGGTTACTAATATAATGTATAGTGGCTTTTACAATATTTACATTAATAGTTTAGTCATATTTCAACGATACATTCATACGTATCAAGTTAGAACGTAGGTATTTCACGTCAGAAATTAATGACTCTTTGTTTTAAACAAGTAAATAAAATCATGTAAAATGAAGAAATTGTTAAAGTAGGTATTTAAGATGTTTTTGCTTTTTACTAATAGGGGGTGTACATTAAAAAAAAAAACAAATAGACAGCTATCGAGATTTTAGTCAATTGCGGATTCAAATATTACATATTTGGTGACACTGTTTACCAGCACATGAATTAGTGTTTTCAATTTATTCAAAATAGACCGAGATAATAAATCTAGTACGGATGAAATTGTTATCCTTTGATTTTATTATCAAATTGTGTAAGTCATCAATATATACATAGTATAGTCTCTATTGAATACACAAAATATGAAATATACAACTATATTTCCACTATAACTGATTCTCTTATATGATTGCATTTCGGGCTGAAAGTCTCGTTGCTAGGTAAGTAGCCGAGCGTACAGTTGAAAGAACATATAGTTTCTCTATAGTTTCTAATCGTGTTATCGCAGATGTTGTTTGCGAACATTGCAAACTTGTTTTCTCTTTGAACATCTTATACTTACACGTGTTATGTAGATATGGTAATGGAACAAGTTCTAAGACACACTGGTAACTTTGTTGTGCACAGAGGTAAATAATAAAAAAAATGAAAAGAAGTGCAACAAACTGGAAATAGAATTGAATTTCAAGGAAACTATTGACCAAATACCGAGTGTTAATTTCACATTTGGGTCTGTGAAATGATGCTTAGAGACTGATGTTTATTTGGACGTAGGTTTTATCTGTAGCTTTCTTCAACTGTTTTATGCGATTTAATTTTTCGGTAAGTATAAACAAAGCGACTCCATAATATCTGTTTTGTTTAAATTCCAGCCCGAGAGTTAAAGACAAAATATTTTACGTGTGAATTCATGATCTCGGATTCTCGGTGGTTCCCTGTTGTGGTAACAGTCTGGTGCTTCTAAACCTATCACTATCTTTTGTAAATTTAAAAAGTACGATTGTTTATTAATTGAAATCACTCAAAAAAAAAAACACACTTCTGGATGTTGTCACTGATCCGCGATCAACCTCCGACATCTCATAGCATCTTCAACCCCCTCACGCCAACTTTTCCGAGGTCGGCCCCTCTTGGGCCTTTCTGTAGGTGTCCGTTTATATTTTAAATTAGGTAAACGATGTTTCTTTATTCTTTGCACATGCCGATACCAAATCAACTGTTTTGTTTCTGCAATTTCTATGATATTTTTCTCATTTGCTACTACCATTAGCTTCCTTATTCTTTGGCCCCGAACCATGTCACATCTGGATACTTTTGCCACTCGCCTCAGAAAGTCCAATTCGGTCACCATAAGCTTATGTTCGGTACTTTCCATTAGTTGCTAGACCTCCGAACCATAATGTTAGTATGCTTTTTATAATGGACTTGTATATTTGGAGTTTTCGATTCCTGGTGATAATATTACTTCACAGGATGGTATTTAAGGCATTTATCGCTTTTTTTGTATGTATAATTCGGGATTGTAATTCGAGATCTTGTGTGCCATTCCGGTCTATATATATCCCAAGATATTTGACACTCGAAGTTTCCCTTATGACATCACCGTTGTCTAACCTTAGATCTTGTAGCTCACAATTTATACATAGATAAGATGTCTTTTCAATATTTTCTTCTAAGCTCCCTTCGAAGTATGCCTGTTTTAATTACCTAGTCATTATTCTAGGGCGTCTTTATCCTGTGCTATTACCACCTGATTATCTGCAAAATGGAGTGTATGTAGATGTTTTTTGTATTTCTATTAATACTTTGTCCCTTTTTCTTCTTCACCCGTTTATATTCCAAGTTCCAAAATTCAATATCTTTTTTCTTAGCCTAATTCGTCGTCGGTTGAAACAGTCCGATTTTTTTCTTGTTGTGGGATTTCTAGCAATTCATACTTTTTAAGTGTGTGGGGAGCTAGTCCATAGCATAACGTTTCTCTTTGTCTGGTTTCTATCCATCGACCAAACCGGCAAGGGTGGCCCTACCAGTAGCTACACTACCGCCGGTATAGCTCTTTGGATCATCGAAACACGCAAGCCTCACCACCAACGAGAAGGTGGAAACGATCAGTAATTTACATTTTCATGTTGAAATAAACATAAAAAATATATTTTCAATCAATAATAAATCAATTTAATCGACCCAATTTTTTCGCCCTTATATGTTTTGAATATCACGCAATTTCGAAAAAACGCAAAATTTCTTATTCCCAAGTTTTTGGTGCTCTTTCTATTTATGATGGTGAAAATTTATACATTGAATCAGTCAGGCTGTACAAGAAAATTTACCCCCATATTCATCCCTCCAGCCCCCATTAAGAATTCGGTTCCAGCTTAACCTCTACAGGTGGATAGGTCTCTCAAAGAGTAGAATTTCGTCAATTTAAAGTTTTACTCGATCTCTTATAGTTTTTGAAATATCATAGTAAATATGATTTCAACCCCCAACTCTAGGGCTTGTTTCATCCCACAAAAATCGAAAATGACCGATAAAAGAAAATACGGGTTTCTTATTTTTGCCTTTTCTACACACCAGCACAGTTTCGTCAAAATTACGAATTTTACTGTGAGTGCATCTCCTTGTCAATTTTCTCGTTTATTATTACACGAGAGGTTTCTATTTTTTCAAATAAATTTGTGTTTGAATATATCGAAAATTTTCTGCTAGCGCTTTAACGAAAACAATCGCCGATTTAAATTCATCCATTCAGCAAAAATTTAAAATTCCAATATAACACGATAAGGCAAATTCATATTGCTATATAATATTTCGTTACTATGAATTTAAACTAAAGTTCCTTGAAATTTTTTTCGCTGTTAAAATCTGTCTTATAAACGTGTTTTTCATTGCAGAAATGAACAAAACTATAATACTTTTATGGGACTAAATTCACATGAGTTGAATTGTCAATGTAATTATGAACGACTAATATTCAATACAAATAATCTATCAATCAATTATAAGTAAAACTAGGAATATATATCACGACTCGTCAAACTAAGGACTTTTCGAATTATATCTTATAATATTGTCTATAATGCTAGGGCTACACTTATGTTAACGTTTCATGTCTATAAACACAATAATTATGGCGCTAATATAACAACTACAACTACGCTGTAAATTGGGCGCCTACACTATAGCATTTAACGTATTATCTCGATAAGTATCGTGCTAAAACAAAAATAGATTCCATAAACTTAATTTTATTCTTATTTTTAAATACAAATCTTATTTTTAAATTTTGTTAATATAAAATAGAAAAAGTTTAATTTTTATTATTTTAAATTTAAAACGATGCTATGATTGAAATGCTTTTATTTAAATGTTGATATACAACATAAACGTGTTCGTTCTTGTTGCCTAAATATATGTGGATACATATGTATGCATCGTATGATTCAGTGTAGGATGTGGTAGAATGTACAAAGCATGTGTAGTCACAATTTTTAACGCGATAAATGACGCGCTAAATCCTTTGATGTGCTAAAAAGACCGCCACCCGAGCTATCGCTTAATGCCTAACGTCATTACTAATGACGTTAATAAAATAACACGTTAAGTTCTGGTCACACCTGCATTTAGTGCCGATTAACGCGATAAGTAACGGTTTTAAGCGTTAGTGTGGCCCTAGTATAATACTCACTCTTTCGCATTATTATTATAACGAACGATACTGTTACATTTTAAAAGACACACTCGGTCTATATATTCTTATACATACGTATATAATAGCTTTTGCTGTAGGTACGTTGAAACGGTTTGGTAAAACTTTTCTTTAAATGTAACAAGAATATTGTTACCTCACCTACTATATGAATGTATCCATCCCCGATAAGCACCAAGATTTGCCAAAGTAAGTATAATAAGCATCCTTGAACAACGAACGGTGAAGAAGGAACATAAAAGAATAAAACTTATGGAATTACTATCGGTAAAATTAAATGTTGACCTAAATATATCCCGTTTGAAATTTCCCCGAATAAAAATCATAATATTATACCAATTTTCAAAAATATTATAAAGATATTAGATAAAAAACATGTGTATACTTACATAGGTACTTTGTTGCAGATATCATTAAATGGGTAGCATGATTACTGTATTATTTTTCTGTTGTACGTATTGTAATGGTGTGAGATTTTTGGAATATTCAGTACGGCGTTCCTCAGAAAGTTATACCCCATTTCAAATACAATTAATCATGAGTCGTCGTTAAAAAATTAAATAATTCTTATATTCTAAAGAGCTGATATTTTATTTCCCCAACAATTCCTGTTTTTCTAACAAACAACAAATTAAAAAACATCAAACATAATACAAAGATATGGATAACTTCAGAACAACCTAATAGGAGAAAAGAAGTCCTCCTTTCTCGGCTCAGAATAGGTCACTCAGACTTGACTCATTCTTATATAATAGAAAAACAAACCCTCCAATCTGTTCCACATGCAATACTCAATTAACGATATCACACATACTCCTAGATTGTATCAAATATACCAGTATTAGAAATCTACTAAATTTCCCAAACGACATAAGTATATTATATCCGATAACCAAAATTAAGTGAATATAGTGATAAAATTCACAATTTAAAACCAAAAAAAAAAAAATGTCACTTTTTTTTTATAAACAAATTGTTATAAACAATATTTATAGTAATAATTTATGCAAAATTTTAAGTATATGCAAAGGCCAATATCTTAGAGAATATCTGTACAAAATTTCAAGTTAATACCTTAATAACTTTTTAAGTTATGTTCCACCGCGAGGAAAAAACCTGTTTGGAGAAAAACGCTATTAAAAAGTTTTCGTTCTTGAAAAGTAGAGTTAAGAGTAGTTTATAGTTATCTAAGATAATCTTTCTGTTTGGATTAAAACATTAGAAATATATTCCTTAAGGTTCCAATGCAAAACAAAAAATGAAAAATTTGAAATTTCTGGAGGATCCCCTCCCCCCTTTAGTGGCTTTGGTTCCACACCTATATATTTTGTCCACTCGAATTCTCCAGAACCTTCGAAACCTTTCTATTGAAAGAGTTTATTTACAAAATAGAGTGTTGAACAAAGATAAAATTAATAACGACAAGACATTATAAAATTTTTGTACAGTTAAGGGGAGGTTTACTTGAGAGTCGTTAAAAAAAATCGATTTTTTCTTTGCAGAAATTGGTAGCTAATTATGTGTAGAATATGTCCCCAAAGTCATTTTGCTGAAAGTAATTTAAGGGAAGGTTTACTTGAGATTTGATAAAAAAAATTTATTTTTTTTTGCCGAAATTGATAGCAAATTATGTGCAGAATATGTTCCCAAAGTGATTTTACTGAAAATAATTTAAAAACAAGATTCTTGCACATTAACCGAATCCAGCTTTCTATAAAAAAAAATTCAAAAAACGTAGTTCACGCAATAATGAGTATTAAATATAAAATTTTGAAAATACGTTTCTTTATATATATTTTATAATATCTCGGAACTACATTTTTGGAATTGGCGGACACGATAACTCAAAAACTATTAGATGGATCCCTTTTTTTTTTAATTTTTTATTTTAAAGATAATTCAATTCTTTGGCACC
The DNA here is from genome assembly GCA_035578155.1 of Brachynemurus nebulosus. Classification (NCBI taxonomy): domain Eukaryota; kingdom Metazoa; phylum Arthropoda; class Insecta; order Neuroptera; family Myrmeleontidae; genus Brachynemurus; species Brachynemurus nebulosus. The sequence continues at coordinate 36,301,508 of JAPWDM010000001.1, read as the reverse complement.
TCTACCTAAGTTCGATACACTTTCAATATTTCTTTTATTTTTAAATTTACTTTAAAGAGCGAAAAATAAGATAAAAATAGTAATCAAAAGTTCAAACATCCGCCAATTTTTTTCTTTCAGCAATTTATTGATATTATAGGTAGAGGTGTCGGTACTCTTCATATATTTTATAAATCTTTTTTGTTTTTGGATTTGGGTGGTTCATTACCGGCGCTAGGATGTCCGCCAACAAGGCATTGGATTTTCGGATCGTCACACTGCAGTATCTATAAAATGGACAATTTTTTATATTTTTCCTCGAAAAATTTTTTTTGTATAGTTTAATACTAAATAAATATGTGTACAAAATTTGAGATTGATATTTATTTCCGTTCTTGAGAAAAAAAATCTAGAAAAATACATAATTTTTAAGGACTCTCGAGTAAACCTCCCCTTAATGTGGGTGATTATGTGATTCCCCATTAGTGTATGGACAGACCGGGATGAGCGACCGTTACAACTATAAAGTGAATATATTGTGTACTTGACATAAGAGAAAAAGGTGACAAATTGATCAAGGTTTGAAGATTGATTAAGTACTATAACAGCATTATATTGCACCAACTTACACTGTGTGGTCGACCGTGTCGTTCCGTCAACACACTTTATATTTCAGTTCAAAAAATTAAACGTCATAAAGTAAACAAATCCTTCTATAATTGGGTCATCGACCAGTATAGCTTACTAGGATCAACTTCAATCAATAATATTGTAGATCGTATCATGGTCTTCACCTTTTCTGGTTTAGGAAATCCCGGCGATAGGGAAATATCCTTACTTCTACTGTTAAGATGACAAGGAGTATAGCCGGGTGTGTATGGGCAATGTGTCCTCAATAGTAAGGCACATTAATAACTATACTAACGGTACGGTAAGGCTATAAGTAATTGTAATAATTTTTATTGGGAAGTAGTGTTTTATGTGTGAAAGAAATTTGGGAATTTTTTTTTTCGCAATTGCAGTTGCCGAGTTAAGTATACTGTATACATACCTACATAAAATATTATACATTAACATATAATATATCCTTACTAATGTTATAAATATGAAAGTGAGTTTGTTTGTTTGTTTTTCTTTCACCAATTGACTTTAAACTTTGAGAAAAGATAGCCGAGGGAACAGAAAATGTTATAGGCTTCTTTTGGTCCGGAGAAATTATATTTTCGTGGGAGAATTCCCAATAAAAAAAGACAGTTCTCAGTAGTGGCATGACAGTTCTCACTAGTGGTAAGATATCAAACTTCAAACGTGTTTTATTCAAAACTGTGTTTTCAAAAACGACACACTAGGTAGACCCCGTAGGTTTTTGTTAATTATAACGTTTGGTGACATATTGAAAGCGTTATAATTTTTCTGGGTTACTAAACCTAAAAAAATTCACCCTCTCAAAATAACAAACGCTATTCGCATCTTTAAATTTCAATCCCTTTTTTTTCTAAAACTTACAGTTTCATTTTTTTTTTTCTAAACTGGTGTAACTTTAGGTTTAGTGACACAGAAAGTTGCTTTTCTTCGAAACCCTGTTTCATTCCCTAATTCCTGAATACTCTCGGAAGCTGTGTGCTTTGCGCGGTAAAAGATGTCTTTTTTTCAAGCGTTGCGTCGCTTTTAACACCATGTAAAATGTATCGTCATCGAGCAAAAGGAAAGTAATTTTTTTAATACTACAATGCTTGATATGCTTGATAATGTGTAAAAGGTTTCAAATCGATTGCACGCAGAAAAAAATTGTTAAAAAGAATCTTTTTTTAACATCTAACCGTAAATAACCCCTTAATACTTGTCAGAAACTGTAATATGGTTTCAAATAATATTTTTTTATTAGATATTTACATATGTAAGATTGTAGGAAAAATATGTTTTTTGAAAATAAATTTTTCTTTTGCCTTTTTTAAGGGAGTTGAATATGTATGAAAGCAAAACAAGGTAAGAAACATGATAAATACAAGGTAACAAACATGATAAATATTTAATGACGACATCATTTTTTGAATACAGTTTTCGTTTAGATGAAAATTATGTGTAAAATCTAAAAGATGAATTATCATTGGGACCGTTGTCATTAGTGTGATAAAAAATAAGTAAATATTTATATCTTCTTCAACTACAATTTAAAATCTGAAAGTTACGTAAAAAATATCATAGAAACAAAATAAACAACCGAAATTAATCACTAAAAATTTTCTCAAAACGATCGATCTCTCAAATAAAATTTTATCAGTGTCATAGATTTCTTTTCTCATTTCTTTTTTTCAATATTCTTTTTAGAAAATGAATTTTTAATTTTAAATTTAAAAATTTGAATCCTACCATTATTTCTGGATGTTAATTTGCATCAATACGATCATAACCTATACTAACTAAACGCCCAACTGGTACACTATTTTGACATTTAATACACTTTATATGGAATTGTTGATATCCTACGACGTGATTTGTTACATTAAATGTTGGTTCGCTGCTAAATCCACTCAAACCTAATGAGTTATCGTCCCTAGCAATAGAAGAGGGTTGATAAAACTCGAGTGTACTGCGTGCCACATATTTCTGTAAAAAGAAGTGTACTACAACATTTAGTGGAAAATGGTTTACACCGCTAAAAAGCTATCATTATTATTTAACTTTGAAAGTACGCAACTTATAGCTCCAAGCAATCTTAAAATAAAAGCTTCCTTAAAGTATCATCTCGCAAAATCACAATATTTATATTACGTTCTGTTTTGCTTTATGACGAAAATAGAAAAACCATTGCAGAGTCATTTGTTGCAGATGGTAAGGTCCCATTTTATTGTAGTTGGTGTCGAGTCAGTGTATAATGCAGATAAAAATGGATTTCAGTTGGAAATACACTCTGGTCGGACGCTTGCAACTTTCGGAAACAAAAGTATTAAAATATCTGTGCAATCCACAATAATAGTAATGACACTTCACTGGCGTTAACTGTCAACAATTCACAGTAATACAGTAATGCCACTTGTCGTGCAAGAAGCTACTAGTGACATTGGTCCACGAGTAGAATAAACGCTGTTTCGACCCACCAATTTATATATATCATCTTCCAACTCAGAAAATTAACGACACAACACTTAGTTTCAAAATATTTATTTGCAATACGCAGGAGTGCGAAGTATGCTGGTGTTGTTTGATTCGCGGTCTGGACATTGCCCAGACCAATTACAAAAACTAATATATAGGAAAATAAACATGTAAAAAGATTTTAACTATCACTAAAAAAAAAACTTCTAGATGTCTATGGTTATCGACTCTGAAAATAATTCATCAGTATTTTCGGACAACATAATTCTCAATGAGTATGAGATTGATTTATATCGCTGTAATAATATTCTAAAGCTCCAGTCTATAGCTAGCTCAAAATTTGTTTAAGTATACGTAGTATAAAAGTTGATACATTGGTTAACGACCAGCAAGACTTGAAAATCCTGTAATAATTTTAAACGTAACTCACTTTTAAATTTTTTACCGTAAAATAAGCAAATCATCTTAGATATGCTTACTGATCTATAAAGAATTATATTATTACACAGCAGATCCATTTTTTGCATACTCCAAGAAGTGTAACAACATCAACTGAGGGGGGCGGGTGACACATCTCCGTATACACATACAATACGTTCTTAAGTATGTGTTATGTTCAAAGCAATTACTCGCCATAGACGGTCCCTGTGCCTTCAAGTTAGTTATACGCACATGTAATATTTAATTACATATTGTTATAATTACAACATGTTTTAGCTGAATTGCCATACATTGTTGAAATATTTTATTGCAATTTATTTAGTTAATGTTCAATTTTCAAATATTATTGAGTGCTTGTGAAATATTACTACGTATGACAATCTTTTGTTTGCATTTAAACACACGCAGTATTCATATATTCACTTATCGTTCAGTTAAGCTGAAACTTTAAGCACTCGATTTCTTTGGTTAGTATGACCAAAATCCAAATGTAAATTAAAAATCACAGTGATTGAAAAAATTATCCGGATCGGCCGGGAAACGAACCCAGGATTTCCCGGTAACTAGCCAGATGTGTTCCCCATTACACCAACGATCCTATGTTCGACAGCCACACGAGCCAGACAATCATTCAATCATCTATGTGTATTGGTACTCTCTCTAATACGAGAAACAGTTACAACTATTCAATTTTCAAATATTATCGAGTGCTTGAGAAACATTACTACATATGACAAACTTTCGTTTCCCGGGTTCGATTCCTGGCCGATCCGGATAATTTTTTCAATCACTTGGTGATTTTTAATTTAATAGATAATGTTCATTACTATTAAAACAATATAAAATTCGAGACATTGTAGTTATTATTTTTTTATTTTTATTAAAAAAAAATTGTATAATACTTATTTTATAATTTTCTTTTTTTTTATTTAAAATTTTGATGCATCAACCTTTTCGGTTATTAGCATCGGTATGATGTATTACAATGTTTGCTTAATTATTATGTTACATAATTTTGTTATAGAATTAAAGTATGGTATATTGTATAAATATTGAGAATACTTAATCTGTATTTTACATAATTATAATGATTGTTAGTTTTATAATTTCATACTATAGAATTTTTGTTATGTTGAATATATTTTATAATTTTTGTTGAGTTCGATGTAATTTTAATTAGTAAGTAGCCTGGGATAATTATTGATTGTATTTCAAATATTCAGATTCATAGTAAAATTAACCTTAAAAATTATTTTTTTTTATAATAGGTTACGTAAAATATATACTTTCTGTTGACCGTCATAGAAACTCCAAGAAGTGCAACTCAGAAGGGGAAGGGAACCATTATTTTGCAATTCTTGAAGTTACACTGTATTTAGATGGTATCTTCCTTCAAAAGTAGTTTACAGTTGTAATCGTATTTAATTTGACAATCAATATATCTCTGTGTAAACGTAATAAATAATATTTTTGTCATTTTTCTTTCTAGAAATATTTTTTTTGAAATATCATTGCGGAAAATGAAAATAAAAATCAGATTTTCTACCGTCTTTAGTATAATGACTCGTTTTGTTTGACTATTTGTTTATTTTTGTTATTTTTATTATTTTTATTTTATTTCTAAATTAGTATTTCTTAGTCATTTATTTTCTTTTTCGAACGTTTGTTTACGTTTCAAAAACAACAACGTCAGTAAAATTTCGAGGAAAAATTGTTGTGCTTTTAAAAAGGCAAGACGAAAAAATACGTATTTTCGTTTTGCGTTTTCAGTGTAAATTAGCTGTTTGAATTACTTTAAAAAAAGAACATTTTTCTTTAAATTTTTAATAAGCACTTTAAAATTATGATTATTTGCGGAGAGAAAATATTTAATCTTTACTTTGAAAATTTATGACACATTTTGCTTTTTAAATAATATATCAAAGCAAAAAATAAATTTTCAGAAAAATCATGTCTCTAATATAATTATTGAAATAGCAGGTAAGGTACCTAAGGCATTTAAGGCCCAGCGGGTAATAAGGCCCATTAGCTATATTTTTACCAAGAAAAGTTCTCTAACTTATCAACAAGTTTAAAATGAACTTTCAATCATTTCAAAACCAATTACAAAGGTGGAGCTACTCAGAGTAACAAACTCATGTCATGTTTTAACAAACAAATTTAGAGGTTACATTTTCGTTCGTTGATATAAAACTTGTGTATATTGTGGGTGTTATATTAATGATTTTTTAAAGGTATGTTTCTTTCAAATTGTTATCAAAATTGAAAAAAATTAATATTCTTTAAGTTCTACGTCAATTAATTTAGTTTATTTCTAAAGTATTTATATAAATTTACATAAGCATAAATATTGACATGTTGATAATAAGGTCCATGTAAAATTTGTTTGGGCTTTATTACCATCACAATTAAAATCAAACACTATAAAGCCAAATCAATTAAAACAGGTATAAAGTCATTAACAAATGAAGCAAAATTAGACGCACAACCTTAAATTACTATAGTTACTCTAATATAAAATTAACAAAAAGGAAAAAGACAAAAAACGAGGTACATATTTTAATTTTGATTTATTTGTTGCATTTGTTTAATGATGACAGATCAGTTTTCGTTGGTTTGGTCTACTTTTTATTTTTATTCCTTAGTGTTTAGAAGTATGGCTGATAAAAAGTAGTGATGGGCCACACATGTGCGAGTCACTTCAAAAGAGTGACTCTTTTAAGTGTGCGGTGTGCTGTGCGACTCTTACAAAAGGAGTCATTAGCACAGTCCGCCATTACTACATATGGAACATAATTGAGTACATTTTTTTTCTGTACATGCTATACTCAACTGGACATCAGATTAACATATGTTGCATATTATGGCACAAACAAAAGATTTCAACTTTTACAAAAATGAAGAAGATACATGTTATGCACTAATTTATGGGTGCCTACTTCCTGGCTTGACATTTGACAAATTGTGTTCCAGTTTATAAGGTTTAAAAATATTTCATATGAATTGAACAGTATAATTTTTTTATGTATTATATGTTATTTTATTAATATGTCCGAAATATTGTACAGAAAACTACTCCCGCAGAGTAAATAAGTCGTAAATTTTATTTTATTTAATACAGACTTTAAAATGTACCTACTTAAAAGGACAAATAAAAGACAATAAAAGGAAAGGACGGAAAGTACAATAAAAGAAACGACAGAGCAATAAAAGAAGGGACAGCACAACACTAATACCACAATAAAACACTGTGCTATGTGCTCCAGAAGAGTTGTGATTCGTTCCAAACTTAATCGCACACAACATGACACGCAACACAGTATGCGAGTGTGCTTGGTACGTTGTGTGCTCCAAAAGAGTCGCTCACTCTGTGCGGCACACCTCACTGTGCGGAGTCATGTGTGCTAGCACACATAAAAGAGTCGCTTCGACCCAACACTAATAAAAAGAAGAGAGCGTTGTGGTCTGAGGAAGCACTGGCATTAGCCTTACGCTATGTTACTCGACATGGGAATCAAAGAGAGGCTGCAACGAGATTCGGAATTCCAAGAACTCTTAGATTTAATATTTATTTATTTAGACTTAATATATTCATATACCTAGAACTTGACTTATTCGAAAAATATGATAAAAAAATTAAAAATTAAAAATAATGACTTAGGTAATTTTTTTTATTGTTGTTTTCAATAATAGTCACGCAGTCAAGCGGGATTCAAGAATTTTCGAAACTTTTTGAATGTGCAAAAATAACAAAATATTTTGATATATAAGTTCAAGTTATTCTTAAAGTATTTTCAAGTTCAAGTTATTCTTAAAATAATTAAAATCCCCCAATTAATTTAAAAAAAAAAATAAATAAATGGACTATCTCAAGCAGTTGTAATAGGTGAACCTTATTTTCTACACCAGTCGAAAATAAGGCCCAATTGCAGACATTTTTTAGAATCAAATTTTTGACTTGTGTAATTACAAATTCATTAATTTTTTTAGGAACATTTGTCAAAAGACAAGTAAATTTTTATAATTAAATACTATATTTTTGATATTTTATAAAATGTATAAATAATAAGCATATATTGCTTAGGTGGGCCTTAAATGCCTTAGGTACCTTATATTGTGCAAGTGCGGGAAATTGTCGATTGCCCACAAAAGCGAAGTTGAGCGCACGAATGTAGTGAGTGCGCTCTTTCGCTTGAGTGGGGCAATCGACAATCCCGCACGAGTTGCACATATATTTTTTATTACGAATTTCACATACTTTTTTCTATTATTATCACTATTTTTGACATTTTTATTACTTTCTAAAATAATATTTTTAAGTGTTCGTCTTTTTTTCTGAATTAATTATCGTTTAAATTACTTTGTTGGTGGTTTCTATAGAAATAATTATGAAATATTTATTAAATGAAAAATTAAGAGGCGGCTTTGCGTGTTCTGATTAAATTTTGCGTGTTTTATTGTCAATTTGCGTGTGGAAAGTTACTTTCCACACGCCAAAAACTATGCGGGAAGAGTACAGTGGGCAAACAGATATTTTGCGTACAGAAATGTGTGCGCCAAGTTAGTACTTCTCCCGCGTGAGTAATAAAAAATATATAAAAATACGCTGCCAATGGAGTTTGGCACACAGCTTCTTCGTCCTCGTAATAGACCTTTATACAATATTTTATGCCTCATTTCTTCTTAAAATTTTGTGTTTCATCATATTATTAAAGTGATGTTTAAAATGAGAATAACTTTAAGGTATAAAATTTTCAAGTTTTCCATCAAAGCACAGTTCAAAAAAATTTGTTGTAACTCAAAATATTTAAAGGCTAAATTATCAAATAATTGCAAAATATATTTTACAGACTAATCCCTAAATATTCTCAAAATCTGAGCGAAGTGGGACCAGTAGCAAAAAAATATCGACATTTAATGGGAATCTAGTGGTAGCGCCGTGGCTACCATTGCTCTGCGATGAAATTCGTAGGGGACCAACTATGAACCAAACCGCATAATTTCTGAAAATTTTATCAAAAAGTAATCGAATGATTCAGAAGGTATGCCACTTGGTATACGAACTAGTATCTAAATAGAATGTCACAATAGCGGCGTCGCTAGTGTTACTTCAACTTCAATGAAATTCGTAGGGGACCATATAGACACCAAACTGCATAATTTCTAAAAATTTCATTAAAAACAATTGGATGGTTTGGAAGTTGCTTATACCACTTGGTGTAACCTGGCGACACACAGACGGACAGACAGACAGACACCAAACCAAAATTGTTCAGGAAGCTCTAATATGTAAAATGTGAGTGAAAATTTTCATTTTGGGGGAAAAAAATTTTTAAATTTCAGAAGTGATCACAATGCTTTCGCTCGTTTGGTAGTCTCGGAAGCAAAAATAAATATTATTGTGGATAATTTTAGAAAGATTTCAGCTCAATTCTAAATAAAAAATTTTTAACTTGTGTGATAACAAAACATTTTTAAACGAAAGAGCCACACTTTTCCACTTCATTGGCCTTCTCTTCCCTTGTAATACCAAATATCAGGCATTATGTCTAATAAATTATACTGCATTATGTACATAATTATACGTCAGGCAATGTTGATTTGATAAGTACTCAGGATACTTTAGTTCACAATCGTATCGGAACAATAAGTACTGACCAGCATGACATTCAGAACTTTAATTCAAATCTGCAGATTGTCACAGAATAGAGTATAGTCCATTTTAGTAAAATTTAACCATGCTTCATCACTTATGAATTTAAATAATTTCCGTTATATATATATATATATATATATATATATATATATATATATATATATATATATATATATATATATATTATATATATATATATATATATATATATATATATATATATATATATATATATATATATATATATATATATATATATATATAAATCTATCAGGTGTGCCTTATATTCTCTATGTTACAAGGTTTTGAAAACCTTGTAAAAAAAATCGATATATACGAAAAATAATATGTTAGCATATTTTATATTAGGAGATATTATAATAACACATAAAAACAAGATAAAAACATGAAAATAATTTTTATCCAATAAAAATTGGTAGTCCTTTTAATATAATTAAATGTTTTAATTAATTTTCATTTAATATTGTTATTTTTAAAAGCTTTTATTTAACTTGCCATGTTAGTATGTTGGTTTAGATCAAATCTTGGAATCAAAATTTAGACAGGTTCTAATTGAGTTAGAGGTTTCAAATTTTACATACGTGTCTAACCTTGATGACAATGCAATATTGTATAATTAGTTATGCCCTAAATTACCCCAAATAAAAGTTTTTGATTTTTTGTCTTGTGCAACTTTTTGACATTTCGAATTGTCAAATATTGTCCATTGATTTTACATTGCAATTTTTTGTTTCCATAGCATAGATATACAATCCCAGTTGTGTACAACATACTTGCTTCAAAAATAGGTACATAATTGGCCATCCATGTATATCCCTGTTCCATAGTTATATTTAATTGGGGTAAGTTAACCGATTAAAATATAGGTAAAAAAAACTCTTCTTTAATTTTTTTTTTAAATTAATTGTGATCAGACTAAAAAGTAGGCAATAAAGTAAAAAAAATGTTTTATGGGCTAAGAAAAAAATAAAATAACTTTTTAGTAAAGTTTGAAGCAATATGCAACATAATTTATAAAAGCTTGAGAGTTTAATTAAGTTTGGTAACTACTGAAAAATAAAATAGCTACACTGATATCCAAAACAGAAATAATTAATGATAACACCTCAAGCTTTTATAAATTATGTTGTTTATATTGCTTCAAACTTTACTAAAAAGTTATTTTATTTTTTTTCTAGCCCATTTTTAAATAAAAGCTTTTTCTTATAAAACATTTTTTTTACTTTATTTTTTATTCAAAAAGTTTTTCTTGTAATGATCTATTCTTAACTAACGAAAAAATTGATATAAAATGTATTTTATTGATTGGTTCCGATGATTGCTTACAGGCGTGATGAGAGGGACGGGCATGCAGGGTTATAGCTCCGAGACCCAGATTTAAATAATGGGCTCGGAAGTTTTTGTGGAGGGCTCAAGGAAAAGTAAAAATCTGGCTGCAAAAGTGTTTTCTTTCTTTTTTTGCTCGTCAGTTATATATTTTTGAGGGAAAATAAACTGGATTTTGTTTTTACTCGTCATCTATATTTTTAGGGAAAAATTTTTGAATTTGAATCTGGTTTATTCCTGAAGTCCGACATTTCGCTCCACGGGCCTGGTTATAATAAGGCTACATTAGCAGATTGGAAAATACTTACTTTTGTACGAACCAAATAATTTTTTATAGCCAGTCATAAATTGAAAAGCGTTCAGATTATTATTGAATTCTCCTTGGCTTCACTAGTTCTAAAACACACATTTCCGTAGGTACTGTACTAAAAAAAATAATAAAACAAATGGAGAAACTGATTTCATTTGATGAATGAAATTTCCATCGCAGATAAATTCCCAAATCTGGTCTAATTTGCAGTACGTATAGATTAAAAACTAAGGGAATCCAACCTTATGCTCAAGTTCTAATTTTTATTTTTTTAATTATTTTGTTAAATAACTTTGTACCGTAGCCTCCAAAGTAATGTCGAGGCAACACTTAGAGGTGCGCGAAAAATTTCTAAGGTACATAAGAAGTTTTTAAATTGGACTAATTGTTTGAGTTCATAATTAATTTTTAAATACTTTTTTCCGGGCTACACAATGATTTTTCGATCATAAATTGATTAGGCGACCGGAGAACTTTTAGAGATTTCTCACCAAGTTCTTAATCGTTTCTGTTATATTTAAAGAAAACTAAATTTAAAAGAGAATAAATGATATAATTTTATTAAATAAATTGAGATGCTAATACGGTTATGTGAAAATATATTCAATCATAATATTTTTCTTCTTAAATTGCTTCTTGTACATATCATATACCTACCTACATACATTTTGGCCATACGTACATACATTATATGCCTACTTTAGATATTTATATGTGACGAAAAAAACATTTTTAAAAATTGGTCGGATATTCGAGTAGTTTTTTCTATTTCCTGTATTGTTACCTTTTTTATCCTCTATCTACTGTTTCGCACTCTCTTGTACACGCACATTTCGCATTTGGATTTGACTGTTGTATGAGAGTGATAAAGAATGGTAAACAGTGAGTAAGAAATTATTTTTATTACATCTTATGTACAATTTATTAGGCAATAATGTTAAATGTGTTTCAGTCGTACGAAATTGGTGGGTGTTTCTAAGTACAAATGGTAACAAAAAATTCTTCGTTTTACATTTCATTTAAAAAGTATTTTTCTTAATGTGTTTTCAGAATATCTATTTTTGGAGTACCTATTATTTAGGTATTTTCATGAAACATGGTCTTTTCCTTTTATGATCTGACGAATACAGTTGTTTGAACTACTCAGGTCCTCTGATGGCACGGTTCTCTTCTAAATATTTCTTATCCACTTCTTTGCAGAAGAAAATAAAATCACTTTTGGGTTTATAAAGTTTGACTGCAGTCAATTTTGCGTTGCAAACTCACTTAACACTCAGTTTTATAATAACGTTAATTAGGTTGTATGTAAAAATAAAGCGTCTCATTACTTTATTTATCTTTTTAGTTTTCACCGCGACTTCCTTCCTGCAGCCAACAGAGCATTTTTTAAAATATTTAACATGAAAATTAAATCCCATCAAAATTGATTTTGTAATTTCTGTATTGTGTCATTCCAAGATCATTCTCGACGCGGCGCAACACTAAAATTGAAAGTTTGGGAGGTCCCTTTAAAAATTTCATTCTAAAAGAGAGTTTTGTGAGATCCCCTTCTTTGATTTTTCAACAATTTTTTTCATAAAGTATAGGCGATGAGCAAAAAACTTTTTTCATTCACTTTCATTAAGTTTTTCTAGGCCTTGGGACGGTGCAAAGCTAAAGGTAAACACGGGTTACTTGAGCCCAGATTTGCAAATCATCTGATAATTTCTAAAATTGATTTTGGTTCGAGTTAACCTCAAGATCGGGTTACTTAAGCCCAAATCTAAATTTCCAGGTGATTTCCATTTGAAAACAGTTTGAGACCATGTAGGATGTTGGTTACGAACTAAAACATTTTACAAACATATAAGGAATTTTATTTATTCAAAAAACATGAAAAGGTACCAAAACTGAATAAAAATTTTCAAACAAAAATTGTTATGGATATGAAATGATTTTTATGAGTTAGAACGTGTCTTTGTTTAGTTCACCTAAAGAAAATAAGCCTCTTTTGATTAGTGTAGGTGGATGTATTTTCTTAACTACATCTTCCCATTTATAGTACAAAACGTCCTTGTTCTTGGACCACTTCCATGTCTTTTTAATTGGCTCCATGCAATCTACTCTTGCACCATTTTATACCAAAGTTACAATGGGCTCAAGTTTCCCTAATTTAAAGGTTATGCTAACTAGTTTATCAAAACCATAAATTAAGGAATTAAGGAAATAGCTGGGATATGAACATGTCTGAATTTGCTTTAGTAACGAACCAAATATGAAAATTATACACTACTTTTTAAGCTATCGCAATAGTTTTTACAGTTGAAAATTAGCAACATAACAAAACAGCAACTTCTAATAGAGAGTAAACAACACTCGCCCGACACTTAGTGTCAATTTTCAGAACTACCTAAACTTAAACACAGTGAATCTAGTGTTGTTACCTATCAGATAAACATGTAACTTACTTCTACTACAGACTAAAGTAACTACAAAACAAACAAAAAAATAATACTTTTTTTCATTTTGGGCTCAAGTTAATCCTAAAGGTTCAAGTAACCCGTGTTTACGGTATCAATAGTATTCTAAACGGATATCTCCTTGATATTCTTTCTGTATCTTTTGTTTTACTTTATAGCGTTACTAATAACTCTTAATCCACAGTGAATTTTATTTACCTACTCACCTTGGAAATAGCAATGTGTGTACAAAATTTTTTGAATCGAAGTGTATCGCGAATGTCTATGTACATAAACATCGAACAAACGAAAGTTTTAGTCAAGTGTTGTTGTAATATTATATCTTTATTAGGTGCTTGTGAAAATTGGCAAGTAATTCTATTTTTTTTTTTTTTTTTTTTTTAGGTTAGATCTTGCGAACAGTTTATATGTGTATTGATGATAGCTTTATTTATGTTAAAAAAAAATAGGGAAAAATGTTTTGAGAAGGAAAGTTCATATAAAATAAATTTTGGAACTTTGAAGTATTTTCAATATAATTTTATTGTTAAAATTCCAGCGCTCTATAGTATCCAGATACAAATAGCTATTCCATTTAATTTAATATATTGTATCGGTACCTAAATACTTTTTGAAGTGAAAATTTTCATAGTAAGGATAACTCTGCGTAAAAGTGTAGTGAAATCTGTAATGCGACAGCTTGTATTATTTGGCCCAGTTCCTTATCAGCGGTATTTTTAAAAAGTTGATTTACTATTTAAGTGAAGATAAAGATTTTTTCTAATTTTTTGCTCACCAATTATATTTGTGTTTTGAACTAGTGTTTCGTATAACCTTTAAACCTTAAAAGTGTTCCACTATGGAAAAAGTTTGAGTAACGCCGGAATCTTATTTCTAATGGCAAAAAATGTAAATGGAGCTAATATTGTCGATAAAATAAAGCAACTTCAAAATAATAAAACCAATAATTTCTTACGAATTTAATTAATGTTTATCTCTATATGAATTAATATAATGTTAAAACTATTGTCAATTTAGTACTCTTTACTTGGTGGTTGTGCCTTTGTAGCTATTTACATTGTTAGATACGTTCTAGGTATATCCGTGAAAGAGAATTTGAATAATACAGTACACCATAATAGATATATGACAGATATTAAGATTGTAATTTGTGTTATTTCTGTTTATTTGGTTGTAACGGTAACGAATTGTCATCACCACTAATTGTAAGTGAATATCGACTTCAATCATCTTTATATCAATTAAGAATAGAATGTAAGATGCTTGTAGTATATTATATTAATTGGCATTGATATACAGGTATAAGAGTCGAAACAGGATTTTACGAAAAATAGTCGTGGGAACGGGTGAGGCGTAGTAGTTAGCGGCATAGTTATGTAGAAAGGATATTTTTGTGGCTATTAGGCGAAGAACTTACCCTTAAAAAGCTGCCTAAAAATTGGAAAAGTGACCACGAGGGTTCTAATGGCTGTTTTTTTTATCGTTGCAAAATTTAAAAAAAAATGAAAAATTCAAGTACTATTTTTCAATAAAATCACGGTTTTAATATTAAAAATTGATTAACATAAATAAATTGACAAGTATTCTTATATACATTTGATTTTAGTTTAGGTATTCATTCTAAAATATGATACTTTCAATAGTTTTGCCTCTCTCTAAAAAAATGTCATAAATATCTTTTAATGTATCAATTGTACTTATAGAATACTACTAATACAAAATTTATAAATGCATCTTACCTATTAATTTCAACTTTTCGCAGTGACGCCGGCATTTGATAAAAAAATAGTATTGGAATTTTTTTATTCCCTTTTAAATTTTGAATCTATTAAAAGAAAAATCAGCCACTAAAACGCTTGTGGTCGCTTTTTGTTAAAAATTAACATTAAGTTCCTCCTATACATATATGACTTTGTATTACTATTTGTATATGAAAAAGAATTGTAAATTTACATGAAAATCATATAGATAAAGGTGAGATTTTGGACCGTAGATAGACACGATAAGTAGCGATTAATGACTACTGCTTAATTTCAGATTACGCCAGATTCGCACAAATATATGCTAGCGAGGTCGAAACAATTGATAACCACTGTATAAAATCTTGTATCTACATATGGCCAAAAATCTCACCACGTACATACATACATAGCTGTACGATTCTTATTCGTATATGAATAGGAATTTTTTTTATCCTTTGCCTGAGGCCGCATTGTTATTTTATTATATAGAATCGCAATTGAATATTCGCTTCTTACACAATTGGTAAAAAAATTGGTAAATTGATAATAGATCCCTTAAAAGAGTAGAATAGAAGAAAATATAAAGGATAAGTTTTTTTTGCTCGCCAACTCTGTTTTTAGGGAAAATTTTAGTTATAGAACAGAGAGTTATAGAAGTTTAAGGGAGTTTAGTTATAGAAAATATGTTTTAGTTATAGAACAGTATTTAAAGATACTAGGGAAACATTTTTGCGTTTGAACAAGGCCTCTGTCATTAAAAAAAATACACAACAATATTTTATTTTTTTTAAGCATGAAATACCCTTTTTGAAATTTAAAAAAAAATATACGTTACAAAAAAAATTTTCGTTATTGTGTAGGGCAGGTAAGATCCTTAAAGACAGTACCTAAAATATTTTTTTCTTGCTGTTTTAATCATTCTAAGTTTTCTAAAATATTTTCTAAATATATCCCAACAAACATTATCTAAACATTACAAAAACTGTGTAATAGCCAACGGCTGTTGGTTATAACCGGACCCCCCCCCCCCCCCCGGATAAATCGCGTAGAAACCGGATGATTATCGAAACTGTCTGAAATACATGCATTTCGTCACACATTATCCGACGTTTTTGGCTGATCGGCGATTTGCCTACCTAGTACGCGTAATTAAAGTTTTCGCATATTAGCCGTAACATACAGTAGCCACTATGAAACTGAGCACTACCAAAGTGTTACAACCAATATTACTTTCATCACTCTGGTGTGACAAACACAATCAAACGCTGCATGTAAGTACACGCAGAATGTTTGTTTTGTTATTGTCGCAGTACAGATACATAGCAATAAGTTAGTTACTGGCGTCTAAATATTTTTTTATCTCACTATAAAACTGTGATTTTAGTCCCATGCGGTAACACTTTCATAGTGTCGACTGTACATACCTGAATACTGCTAGAAGTGTAACGGGAGGAGGAAAAATTAGAGCTCTTGTCATTGGCTGTGGTATTTGTTACTTACTTACTCACTGAATTAATTATATTAATAATAACAAGATGTAAATGCAACTAAATAATAAGTGTTACAATTGAACTTAAGCACTGCAACAATTGATCCTCTAATGGCGAAGATTGTAACAACACATTTCAGTCTACAAAAGTGCAATTATAGGCCAATATAGAATATTTTTGTGCAGCTCATTAAAAACCTGAAATATGTCCGTATTTTGTACCAACAATTTTATTCTCTCTTCTACTTACTTTCGGTTTAATAATTTTGAATTTTCGTAATTATTAAGAATAAGACAGATAAATGTACCTGTGCGACAATATTAATTACCAGCAATTTTTGTATCCATTCATTGCTTGTGTTATTACGACCAATTACGTTTTTAGCACAACAGATACTAGTTCATCAAAAAGTGACCTAGTTTGTTCTTTGAAAATTACTAGTACAAATAATATTTCTAATTGATTGGACGAAATCTTCGACACTCCATTTCCATTTTCAATAAATTGATTATATTTTCCTTCGCCTGACAACATCCGGCATTTCAAAGCCAATAAATTTACTGTGCATGATTTTTAATTTTTTTTTTTAAACAATCACAAAGATAAATCATTTTCATTGTATGAAATCATACGTACATAATATATACATATCAACGTATGCATATCAACACATGAATAGCTAGGTTATGCTTGAAAATAGGAAACGGAATAAGGGAAAGCCGTTCGTAAATAATATAAATGATTATTGATGTATTATTATTATTTTTTTTTGTTTATAATTTTTTTTCTCCCGTACCCGATGTTACTCACGTGTAACTTATTGATCCCCGGAATTATCGGTATTTGCATATTCATTAGTATTATAAATGTATATCATTATTAACGGTTTTTGTTTTCATCGTTATGTTGTTGTATAAATAATAAATACATTGTGAATGTAAAAAACAATTTATATATATATATATATATATATATATATATATATATATATATATATATATATATATATATATATATATATATATATATATATAAATATTATAGGGTGTTTCCGTGAATTACTTAATCGATCTTGAAAGTTTTTTCACTGTTACGCAGTTAAACTGTTTCAAATTTGTCGTAGGGGCCCCAAAAGCTTCGAAAAATTAACTGCTCAACTGATTTTGAAAATTATTTTACTGTTGGGTAGCTAAGCATTTCCAGGCTAATATAGGCTCTGTTATATCAGGTTGCTCAGGATTCTGGAGAAAATTCTTCAAACCCGTCAACTTATTAGAGCTTCACAAAGCGTCAACAAAGAGCTTTAAATAAACAGTTAGATCGAACTTAGGTGGTAAGATCACAGCGACTATGGGTCACTGAGAAGGAAAGGGCAAGAAGTTGAAAATTCAAAAAAACCTGAAACTTTATCAGTATGTAGAGAGTGGCTACCTAATAACATAAAAAATATCAGTTGCTGCTAAAAAACTTTTTTAAGGGGTGAAACACCCCCTCAAAGTTTGAACTCAAAAATTTAAAATTCGATGAAATTTTGTTTATAAGTACCTTAAAAAGTTCTAGTAACAAATATAAAATTATTTCTTGCATTTACACATTTTCAAGGGTTGAAACTGTGTACTTAAAAATTTAAAAAATGATATTTTGTTCGTATATACTATACAGAGCTCGAATAATAATTATAACATTATTTTTTGCATCCACATATTTTTAAGGGGTGAAACCACCCCTTCAAGTGTGTGCTTAGCAAATTTAAAATTGACGAGCTATTTGTATTGCTAATTTTACACATTATTATATACATATGTACACAAAATTTTGTCAGTTTTGAAATTTTTAATTTACAACTTGGAGGAGGTGTTTCACACCCTAGGACTGTGTGAAAGAATATATTTATAATATATTTATCGTTAGGTCTCTATGTAAACACAATATCACCAATTTTTCAATTTTTAGGTACGCACTTGAAGGGGTGGTTTGAAAATTTGTGAATGCAAAAAATAATGTTATATTTATTATTAGAGCTCTATATAGTATATATAAACAAAATATCATAAATTTTTAAATTTTTAAGTACACAGTTAAGGGGTGGTTTCAACCCTTAAAAATATGCAAATGCAAAAAATAATTTTATATTTGTTACGAGAATTTTTTAAGGTACGTATAAACAAAATTTCATCGATTTTTAAATTTTTGGATTCCAACTTTGCGTGGGTGTTTCACCCCTTAAAAACGTTTTTTAGCAGCAACTGATATTTTTTATGTAATTAGGTAGCCACCCTCTACATACTGACAAAGTTTCAGATTTTTTTGAATTTTCGACTTCTTGCCCTTTCCTTGTGAGAAGTAATGTCATATTTGTTGTGGACCGCTTGTAAGATTACAATAATTATGGACCACTGGGCAGCAAGATCATAGTGATTAAAGATCACTAAAATCGCAAAATGGATTTTGATTCTTTGTACCGTCTAATCGGAATGGTGCTTTCTATTGCGTTTCTTTTTTGCTAATATTCATAAATGCTTATATATCGATCCATTAGCAGCTACTGACCCCAATTTTTCGCTTTTGGGGGGAATGCGTCAAAAAATTACTTTTGGTGACATCTCTATTTTAGAGTTGTTTAACGAGCGAATTCAATCACTATAAATGGTATTTTATACAGAATTTTGGAATGTCTGATTTAAAAATAATTGAATCCATAATTCAAATATTCTTCATAGATAAAATCGTGAGCTACAGCTACAAAATATGCATAACGGCTGCAAATTTTTTCTGTGGTGATAATAAAATGTGTATTATGTAGGAAATTATATAAAATTACCAAAATCTGAACAAACTAGACAGCTGAGCGAAGCCAGAATAGGATGCTAGGCCTAATATACGTATGCAAGGCCGGACCGAAGTAGACGCAAATTGTGCGCCACACTAAAACTCGCGCTATTGACTTATTTATAATGGCTATAATTATGACAATATTGTCAATGAATTTGCCATAAAAGGTGTAAAATAGTAAAACAAAATTCACATTATTATAACCCTATACTCTAGTAAGTTGCCTGGGAAACTAACTAAAGTTTGAGTTCAAGAGCTTTATAAATGGATATAATATGCAGTCATGTCTAAAAAAATAATTTATTTTTAATTTGTCATTACTTGAAATGTATACAAAAATTAAGTTAAATACATTTGAGTGTTTTATTTTATTTTATATTGTATTGCCTGTCCCTCGGATTTTTGCAGGCTTTCAATAAATTTTACATTCGGAATCAACAGTCATATTTTAGTTTCTTGGTCTGTAATATACGTACAAGGAAACATTCCCAGGTGTCCGTGTCCGATTTTGATGATACCGATATGTTATTTTTTGTTGGAATCTAAGAAATCAGTATTTTTTTATCTTCAAAAATTGGAGTAAAAATTTAAGTAATTTTGCAAATATCTCGAAAATGGTATGAAATAGAGCAAAAATTTAAGTTGGCAATGTTGTTCTTTTTAAAGAGCCATCTTTCGATATGCAATCTGTTCAAATTACATCAGCAGTGGTGGTTGCTGGGAATTAAAATTTTGGGTCTAATTTTGCGAAAAGGCGTTTCAATTTTAACCCACAATTGTTTTCAAACTTTTCGACGGTAGTGTATATATGTATCTATGCACATGATAAGATAATAATGAACATAGCATTAGCGAAGTTTCTAGTGTAATATTTTTAAATGATATACACTCTAAGAAAGGACGTTCATCTGTAAACTGGCTGCAGTAGCTTCAGAACATCTGATACGATACATTAACCTAAATTATTAACTATTACCCTAGTTAGCCAATGTGTACATACTTCGTGTTTTCGTGGTAACATTTCGACCATAATATATTATAAAACATGTATTAATATACACACACAATGTATATAATAAATTAGTATTTTTATTTTTCGAAACTAATATAAAAGAAAATGTACGTATGGTATAATCATTAATCCTAGTATTAGTTGGTAAGTTTTATAAAAAATCCGCTTTTTTTTCAAAACCTGCTACATAATAAATTGTAGATATATGCATATGAAAAACTACTTTCGTATATAAATATATATTATAAACTAGCGGAAAAAATTAGAGGATCAAAACAAATTTCTAAATTTTTAGCGATTTTTCGAATGGCTGTATCTTTGTGAAAAATAATCGTATCAGAGTCCTAAACAAAGCAATTTAAAGCTGGAAGTTTCTAGTTTTAAGATCTTGCAATGAAAAAATTTTCAAAACAACGTGTATCGCTCAATCCTAATGAATACAATAAAAAAAAAATTTTCGAAATTTTTTTGGTTCCATTTTTTGTTCCACGGACTGGGAAAAAATTTTTTCGACTTAACCACTATATGGACCGGATAACTTGTTGATTCATCTTTAATTTACTTTTTTTAGACCTTTATACGACCACTTCTCGCTGAGATATCGGACTTTGAATGCAAAAGGATCACTTCGTCTTTAACCATCGATATCTCAGCAACCAAATGATAAAGTTTAAGAGCAAAAAAATGATCCCTTAATTTTTCAAAAATTCAATCGAATAAAACAAAAAAACGGCTGGATGGCTCAAATTTAAACTCTGGGGAGTTTTGTGGATATATTGAGCTATAAAAGGCTCGAAATTTTTAACTTAGCAATTGATTTTCCAAAAAGCCACAAAAAGTATACAAATTTTTTTTTTCGAAAAAACAATAGCTATTCCTTGCAGAGAATTTATTCAAGTTTTTAAAACCCATCTTCAATTTTCTGGACGATTATTGGTTGCTGAGATATCGATGGTCAAAGACGAAATGATCCTTATTCATTCAAAGTCCGATATCTCAGGGAGAAGTGGTCGTATAAAGGTCTAAAAAAAAGCAAATTAAAGCTGAATGAAGAAGTTGCACGGTCCATATAGTGGTTAAATCGGAAAAATTTTTCCAAGTTCATGGACCAAAAAAAGAAATCGAAAGAATTTCGAATTTTTTTTTCAATGTATTTATTAGGATTGAGCGATACACGTTGCTTTGAAAATTTTTTCATCGAGATCAAAGATCTTAAAACTGGTAACTTCAAGCTGTAAAATTGCTTTGTTTACGACTCCGATACGACCATTTTTCACAAAGATACAACCATTTAAAAAATCGCTAAAAATTTATAATTTGTTTTTTGATCCCTTAATTTTTTCCGCTAGTGTAGTTTATGGTATTATAGTAGGGAATAAATGCATACAAAAGAAAATTTGACATCAATATAGTGCACGTTGGAAATGGAATAGGAAACTAGGAAGCGAAATAAAAAATGGGAACAATGTAAAACAGGAAATAATAATGAAAATGAATAAAAAAGTAAGACAGTCGGAGGCATCAGACATTTTTGTTCAAGTTGGTATAACACGTAGGTACTCGTGTGCTTGCGATTGCTTTTCCATTTATTCATTTTCTTTTTTCTATTTCACCTTGTTGGAGCAAGAAACAAATCAAGAGTTACCATAAGTGGCTTCTATCGCATACTGGACTAACAAATGCTAGTGGTTTTAGTATCTTCTTACCTTCATTGTTGGTATCAAGTTTGCAACCTCCATTTAATACAGTCACTCCATCTTACGATAACTTAAAATCTCAAGCAATTGATTATAATTTGAAGATGCAATTTATATAATTCAAGTGAACACACTTGCGAAAATAAAATAAAAAATATCGTGCTTGTTATAAATAAAACGACATAAGGAAAAATGTAATTTAATATGTTTCAAAATTAGACATTCTAGTCACATGTAGAAAGATAAGTGGGCACATAACTCTAATATGTTACGATAAGTTGTCTTATCACGACAGCAAAAAAGAGACAAACAGAAAAAATGACATCAACATGTGAAACATTTTCCGATGGATACATCTTGGGACACATAAGATTAGAACTACACAAAAAAATGAATGTTAGAATTATTATAAAACTTATTGGTGGTTTTTCCCATGTATTATTATGCACTAGTTGTACCCGCGACGTCGGTCGCGTGACACGAGTCGCCTTGTCAGATCGATTTGGTATTTTCTCATTAGACTAAGATATTTTCTTGCAGAAAACAGTATCCTAAATGTTAATGTAGGTAATTAGTAGACCAAATTTCGTCAAAATCCGTTCAGTACTTTTTCGCGTAATGCGTATACATGCTCCAATTTTTTTTTCAAGTTTTCCTAACGGAATGAAACATTTTTCCGCAATGAATAGTATCATAAGCCGTAATATCTTTCATATTTTCCGGAGGGAAGGAGATATTTCCCGCAATAAAAAGTATCTTATATGGTGATCCAGATTCCAGGTAATAAGTTATTACTATACCAAATTATATCACAGACAGACACATAGACAAAAAATTTAAAAATGGCTGTTTTGATATCTAGACCAATCTACAATATCAGTACAATTTTCCAAAAATATTCCATGTCCAGACACGGTCTCGTTAGTTTTTTTTTTTTTTTACCAATAGATTATGAAAACAAAGACTATAAGAAGATAAGCATGGGTAACTGCTATCAGTGCTATCGACATAAGATTGAAATTTAAGTTTCAGTCCTTAAAAATTTACCCCTTGGGGTAAGAATTTATTTTTTGAAAATCGAAAAAAAACTTTTGAATGGCTTGACGGATTTGGTTGAAATTTTTATATGTTTCAGATATTTCTATAATATATGTATCTCAAAAAAATTATTAGTTTCAAAAAAAAAAAAATTATGACCTCATAAAAAAAAATTTTTAATTTTCCAACATTTTTTTTCATCAACTTGTAGCTATGGTACAATCACCAAAATTTTTTTACAAGGTTTTTACTATGATTGATACAACATAATAATTTTTTTTTAGAATTTTCTTCCGGGTACATGATATGTTAAAAAAAATTAAATGCCTGAAACGGTTTTTCTTCAAGCTTATATCCGTGGTACAATCTTCAAATTTTTTTATATTTTTGGTTCTATCTGAGGCACATATAATTTTTTCAGAATTTCTTTTCGGGCGCATCATACTTGGAAACAAATTAAATGTTCAATTAAACTGTAACAAATATACGTAAACTTAACGTTTGTGAAAGCTGTGAGAACGTTATAAAACGTTAGATACTTTCCTTTTCAACTATATCGTAAAATATGCAAAGTTTAACAAATAAAACTTCGGTTCATATGTATCTATGGATAAAGCAAAAGCTGATATTGTAAAACTAAATTCATAATCAGTTATCACACATAATTATACGATCATTATCATAGGACTAGTGGGAGCGCTGACGCCTTATAAAGATGTTTGATATTTTTCTATTCATTTATATAATAATAGTGTCCTCAAAAATAGGAATTAAACTAGGTCAACGAATCACTCGTTTGGTACATGCTTTTGAAAATGACAACTTTACCTTGTATACTCGAGTGCGTACTACGGAAAAAAATATTTATTTTTGAATTGCATTATGTATGCTACTGTGTAATTATATGAATACTATTAAATGCAATTAATTTTCATTTATATATTTTTGATTTTATTAGTGAACGTTTATATAGTTTAGAATTTATTTATTTTATAATTTATAACATTTACAAAAATATACAACAGTGGTGGAATTATATAATTTATAAAAGTTACAAAAATATACAAAAGTGGTGAAATTATATAATTTATAAAAATCACAAAGATATGTACAGTAATTTCAATTTTTTTATACAAATTTATTCACTGAAATTTCTTCTGAAGAAGTGTCATCTACCGAAATAATGAAATGGTCTGTTACATTGTCCACTTTTTCATCTAAATTCCACATATCTTCTTCTTCTTTAAGTACATGGCTAATGCATTTTTGCCAATTTTCGGCCATAAAATATGTACAAGAAATTAAAAATTATAGACAAAAGATAAAAAATAATACTAATATTAAAATTTAAAAATGATTAATAAAAAATATAAAATTTAAAAATTTAAAACCGAAGAGAATTATAAATAATATTAAAATTGAAAAAAATTATTAAAAATTACACAGAAAAAATATATCAGAATTTGATAGCAAAACTTACGCGTTAGAAAATAAACTAAAATTTAAATATTATTGAATATTTTATAGGTACCTAATATCGCACCCCAGTGGACTAGGTCATAAAATTTATTGTCACACGTTTTCATAAGAAATATACATTAATAACTTAAAAAAGGAGATGGAGTATGCACTATTAGTTCAGGTACTGTTTTCAAAAAACGTGCTTTCTTTTTTTATTATATTTTATTTTAAGGGGTTGTTCACGTGATTTTTTTTCAGAAAGAGGTTGACCTAGTTTAATTTCTATTTTTGAGGAATCTATACATAACGTCTAACAAATAGTGGAAGCGCTATTTATTCATACTATCATTATCATAGTTTTAGTAGGAGCGCCGGGAACGTTGTAAAGATATTAGATATTCTTCTCTTCAATAGACAAAGTTGACTTTACGGTACGTGTTAAATTACTAATGCGGCTAAAAATAAATCCTTCACTTCCAAACATTTAAATCTTTGTTATATATAGATATTATTTATTTCTCGGTTATTACAATCTTAACGCCAGTATAAAAATGTTTATTATTTTCATTTTTATCATTACATAACTCACTTGCATACGTTTATATAACAATTTACACCGTGAACAAATAAGTTAAAAAAATAAAAATAAGTACTTTACCCAACCTACCTCTAGCATAGCCTGTTGTACATACCTAACTTAAATACTTTACTTAATTCTACACAGAAATGCGAAGATGTAGACCAGTTATAGGCAGACCTATTGTTGTGGTCTTGAAGCCATAGGACTGGTACGTCGTAGACTGTTCTGCTTATTCTCGTTGTCGTGTGTAGATTTGCAATTTTCCACTGCAATAACCATCATCGTCATCATTGCTTGGCGCGGCACTCGCTCGCTGCACAGCGCCACTCTGTTGTCGACGGTGGTAGTAAGTTGTACAGAGAAAACTGCATTAATAAATTTACAAAAGAATACCGTAATAAATTTTAAAGAAATATACACAATGTGTATTTATAGTAAGGAGTACATAATACATAAGTACAGTTAGCAGGATAAATAAATTAACAAATTGTTAGTAACAACTACAGTGACTTTATAATATACAACTTGATAAGAAAGTGTGACAATTGGGAGTAAATCCGTTATAGACGAGCGACTTAACCTTAATTTTTAACAGAAAGTGATAATGAACGCTTAAAATTTAAAACTTTAAGTATTATTTTTTTAACCAAATTCCGGCGTCACTATGACAAGAAGAACTAATGAGAAATGTAGCTAAGTTATAATTAAATTATAATTTTTAAATAAAACACCCTGTAGCTCAGCAAGGAATCACATTTTATCTAAGTGATTTGAGTTAAATCTTCATAATATGCTGAGCCCAGGATTCTTAAGTTAAAATATTCCCAATTATTGATGAAACTACCCAAAAGAAACTTCATAATACAATAAATAAATTTTTTGTAATAAACAAAAGCCTTCAAGTTACATTTTCTTGTTATTTTTTAATTTTACGCATAAAAAGCTAAAAGATAAATACTGTTTTATTTGTGGGCCATTGGGGAAAAATTGTCCGTTTTTTCACTCTATTCGTAAAAAAAAACTTAATACATAAACTTACGTCTAGACGGTTGACATCACAGAACACTATAGAAGTAACGTAAATCATACAAAATTATGTGATTCGTGCGCAGTTCTGGGTCTTGTCACAGATTATTTTCACAAACTGTGACATGACGTTCCCAAGCTCCGCAAAAGTAACATGGACTGCTGAGTCGTTGTTGTGTCATTGTTATCACAGTAGATACACAATACTTATATAATAGTAGCGATGACTCACACACTCTACACATATGGCACATATATGAACAAGCACAAGCTCAGTGTATATTATACTTGACATGTGAGTGGGCAGTTTACGTCATTTTTTGACCACACTGGTATCGCTAGTATAGAGATAGGAACTTCGTCTCTATACAACTATATTTGACATCATCTAATATAAAAATTTCACATAAATGATAAGCGAGGCACATATTAATGTGGCCTCTAGTTTTTCTCGAAGAATGCGATGGTATTTGGTTTCTTCTATTTTTTTCGAACCACTATGATGCTACCTCATACTTATAGGTCCGTCTGTATATTTGTAAAATATAATACATATAATAATTCGGTAGTCATGAAACAAATTTTTATATATTTATGTTTCAAACTGAACGACTCGTTTGAGTAATTATTACCACCTCAGTTGATTATTAAATATAAATATTGTATAGTAGGTAGAATCTGTTAAAATGTATTTGATATAAATAACACAATATTATTGCATTTTTTAATATTCATAACTGCAAGAGAAGATGATGATGAGAAAAGCGAAAAAAAGCGGAAATAGATCAGGGATTCTCAACCTGTCGTGTACGTGTATCGCTAGAGGTACGTGACGGACTTGCTAGAGATACAAGAATACATTATTTGGTAAGGGTGAATGACAGTGTCTCAATTAATACACAAAGAAGTTTTAATTATCGTGTAAAAGTAAAATTAAAGAAGAAAGTAAACCAGTCATTTTAGTTTTCGATTAGTTGTCACATAATTATAAGTACTAACTTTCATGTAGAAACTGACTGATGCAGTAGAAAAAATTTAAATATCAATTGAAGACTACAGTATGTTTATTGAACGTACATATTTGACAATCTCCAAAATAAAATAAGAATTGCAATACAAGAAAGAAAAAAAAAGCAATTTTAACATTAAGGGGAGATTCGCCAAAAAAGCATAAAAAATTGACTTTATTATTATTATTATTATTATTATTATTTTTTAGCAAATTTCCAGAATGGAATTCAGCTACTACAGCCACTGTCATGACGCGACTTGAACCCAGGATTGTGGCAGAAATTTGTTTTGAGGTCCCTAGAAACCGAAAATAATATATACCAAATTTTATATATATATATATATATATATATATATATATATATATATATATATATATATATATATATATATATATATATATATATATATATATATATGCCCGCGCGATAACTCTCGAATGAAATATCTTACATTTATGAAATTTGGTGCAAATATTGAAAGTCCCAAACCGTTGGACGAGTTCGTTAACCAGACACGTCCAATGCCCGTACCGTGGTTTTTTTTGGCAATTTTCGTGAAAAAAATTAGTTTTTTGCCAAAATTTCCTCTTGTTCAAAAATTTTTGTGAAATTTTTACATCATTGGAAAGAGGAGAAAAAATCACATAAAAAAGTTCTTTAAACTATTATTCTATGTCAGCTAGTTTTTAAGAAAAACTAACTTTTATAAACCGAAATTCGCTATGTTAGGCTGATCGTCCATTGGTTGCGGACAACTGCGGTATTTGATTCAGACGACTACGCACGTTTGTCGTTCGTCCGAAATGATATGTCTACTGTCCGTCCACTAGCCCAATATTCGTCAGTATTTTTCTTTTTAATTTTCTTTATTTCAAGCTATAAATGCTATAAAAATATGTAAAAAGACAATTTATGGCACGTAATATGCTAAGGTGCACAGTTGTAATTGTAATTTACCTTCAGTTTCATTTAAATAAAAATAAAAATCTCATGGAACGGACTTCTTCGCGCGACGAAATCCAAACAAAATTGGATCTATTCGCACGTCGCAATTATACGCACGGAAACGGACGAACGAGGGGCATTCAATGGACGAGGATGTATCGCTACACAGTTGTTTGGATCGTTCGTCCGTTTTCATGCGTATGCATCCGAAGTAAATATCGCACGTTTCCGCATCCAAAAGACGACCAGCCTTAAGTAGGATGCTGCGCAAGGGGTATTTTTATTTATACAATAAAATATTTGATTATAAAACTAAATATACAACATTATTGCTACATGTCTTGAGATTACAATTTTCTTTTTATTTTTTTTAATTAAAAAATGAGTTGTGTATAAATGGTGTTGAAGTCGACACGGCGAAATTTTTCTGCCTTTCCGTGCATTCTGAAATCCCCAGTGAAAGAAAATAAAAAATATGAAGAATTTTCTGAAAATATACATACACATGTATGTATATACAGTTATAGTATTAACTAGAATCTAAAAAACAATAAAGAACCAGCGAAAAATCGCATTTTGAAATAAATTGTTAAAAATCACCGTTTTTATCGACTATAAACAGCGCCATTTTGAAAATATATTACGGAATCAAAAAATTCTAGCTCCTGCCAAAATGACGGCATTGAGGAATAATATACTTTGACTTATATCGATACCTTAAATACTTTTTGAGATACACGCGGAATCATGTAGAAAAACATTGTTTCCAGAGAAAAGTATTTAAAATTTTATAATGTCAATGAATTATAGCACTGTGCGCGCACAAAAATAAAATAAAGAATAAAAACACTTTAAAGAACATAATTATGAAAAAAAAGGATTTTTTTTGGCGAATCTTTCGTTCAGTTAATCTTTCCTTTTTTTAGGATGCTCCAAAGCTCCAATTAAAACTTGCCTATAAGATATATACCTGTTATGAGACGATATCTTATATCCTTAATATTTAAAACTGTGGATATGATACAGCCTACTGTAATTACAAATACCCCTGCCCCAGCATCTGCATAACACAGCGAATTTCCAAACATTGGGCACTGGCGGATCTCATCTAAGACCTGTATCCAATTAAAATAATTTAGCTTCC
The DNA here is from genome assembly GCA_035578155.1 of Brachynemurus nebulosus. Taxonomy (NCBI): domain Eukaryota; kingdom Metazoa; phylum Arthropoda; class Insecta; order Neuroptera; family Myrmeleontidae; genus Brachynemurus; species Brachynemurus nebulosus. Next base: position 36,272,240 of record JAPWDM010000001.1, on the reverse strand, counting down.
TAACAGTGAAAAAATTTTCAAAATCAGTTCAGTTGTTAATTTTTGGCACTTTTGAGACCCTAACGAATCTCATATAGTGTAGCATATATCCATTTAACAACATATTATTACATTACATAACTATAGTTTTCGATTTTTTTTCTAGGTATGCAAATATATATAAATTATATTTTCTCTCTAAAGGAGGACATCATACAAAAATTTCCTTTCCAAAACATACTCTTAAAAAATCTGACTAATTTTAATTTAAAAAGATGAGACAGAGCTATTGTTATTATCACACATACATACATCTTGAATAGCTAACTAGCACTTGTTTTATCTAGAAAAGAATTGCTGAAACGATGCAACATTTATTGTAAAAAATTTCAGCAAATTTCTTAATTTTTCTTAAAAGCTAGTTCACCCTTAGTAATGTTTTTAAAAGCTTATCTTATGCAATTTTTTTACGCCCTTTTCGATGTCGAAAAATATTAAAGAAATTTTTGAATTCTAGCCAAATTTTGCAAAAAAGACCCTAAAGATGGCAAAAAATGGCTTAAATACCTACTTTTAGGCATCCGACGTATCTGGCTAACGAACTTAGCCGAGCCAGTCTGGATTTCAGCTCGCATACCAAATTTCATGAGCATTAAAGGTTTCGTTCAAGAGTTATCGCATACACACACACACACACATATATATATATATATATATATATATATATATATATATATATATATATATATATATATATATATATATATATATAGAAGCAGCTTTTCGGGTTCTAGAGGCTCTAAAACAAATTTCTACCATAGTCCCGGACTTAGGTCTTACCATAAGAGCTACTGTAATAGCTTGAATTTCCAGAATGGAAGTTCGCTAAAACGATTGTGAAGAAATTTGTAATAAACCAAAATTAATAGTGGTGACAAAAGTTTGAAAATTCCATTTTAGGAATTAGGGAGTTCTTACCCCAGTCAAGGGGTATATGAAGAAGGAAAAGTTGGGAACCACTGCACTGGATGATACGTTTCCGACGTAAAAGAAGTACATAAATAGGCAAACATGTACCCCTACACAATATGTAAAATACAACAGCATTATTATTAATAATATAGAGCGTACACAATACTACCCACCTATGTTCCATGTTTTCCAATGCATTGCACACTTGTATATGCATAACTTAATGTTTACTAATGCTTAGATGTTGAGCATGATAAGTATGATGTATTCAATTCATGTACTTAAAAGATATATTTTTATTTTCTCACGAAAAGAGCAACGACTACAAATAATGCATAAAATATTGTGATGAAATTCTTCTGTTAATTGTTAAGGACATTTGTGAATTGCGATTTCTATTTATTTTTATTTATTTTTTTTTCTCTATCTTATTTGTGAGACATTTTTAAATAGACAACCACATATTTAAATTTATACTAAAGTATAATAAAGAATGTTTAGAATAACTAACGTATAAGCTGAACAAATAGCTGAATTTCCAGTTTTGAAAATTCGCTAAAACAAGATATCAAAGGTTATTTTATTGCAATCATAATTCTTAAGCGCGTTTTCTATTCGCGTACGAAATAAAGGCGCAAAATCAACTCTGTGCAATTAGCGCAAAGAATATTTAAATCTGAACTACTTAATAAAGTCTTTTATTCCTAGCTTATTTCGTTTTTATAGTCATTATCTTTTAGACACTATCGTTCTACGACCTTCCCAGCAATGCCGGTACTAGTAGCTATAGAAATACTTTAAGTACACTACTAAGAGTAAAAATAAATAATGTGTTTTGGGAGGTATACCTCTTTTAAGATAAAATTGACGATGAGTTTTCGTTAAAAAATTAAATAATTCTTATATTCGAAACAAATCGATCTTCTATTCTTTCTAAAAATAAACTGCAAATTTAAAATTTGCATAAATGCAATAATAAAAGAGATAAAGCCAAGAAAACGGAAATTATTTAAATTCAAAGTTACGAAGCATGGTTAAATTTAACTGAAATAGACCATACCTACTTGTATACAAGTATAAACAAACAAGTCTTGCAAGTATACTGTGATAAAAATTTAGCCGCGCTTCCTCAATATTACTTTTATGTAAGCACATTTGCTCGGGGAAATATATCTTTACAGGAACGCCCGCTGATGGTAAACGCACTTCAATCATTTATAGACCCAAACCAACAACACAAATCTTGTGTAGCCAGTATCGCGGAGGAGCCATTACAGTTTCCTACTTAGCAGCGAAGTCAAGCAGGCAGTTCAGCAGCGCAACAAAAATCGTATGATGCCTGTTTTCTTTTTTTTTTTTTATTTTTCTTTTCTTACATTTGTGTTGAAAAGGAAAGTATCAAGTAGTGAATTCGGTTATAATATTTGATTGAAAGACCTTCTCCGTTTTCTTCTGACAATAATATTTTGTGTGAAAACATTTTTTCTACAGATGACAAAATTTCAATTTAATAATATATATATATATATATATATATATATATATATATATATATATATATATATATATATATATATATATATATATATATATATATATATATATATATATATCTTATCATATCTGTCTTATCATTCTACAATAAATCCATAATTATTAATGAAACACGACGTTTTGTAATTTAAATTTTCTGAAATAATTTCCCGACCTTGAGTATGTTCGTCAATATTTTATTAATAAGATTGAAAATTAATTTTTTTTTGTAGCGTTCTCAAAACAGTTTCTTCTAGTAAATAATACAGATAAACGAACAAAAAAATATCAGCTAAATTCGTTTTTCATATTATTTAGTGTACAACTTCTGACAACACAATGGAAAATGAAAAAATTGAATTTTATAATAAAAATTAATACTTCTATTTCTTTATTTACGATTGAATAAATAACTCAGTTATCTTACATTGTTCAATTTGAAATAATGAATAAAATGTGATAATAAAAAAGAAAAGATGCGAAAAAATTATTTTATTTGATTATGATTTAAAATTTAATTTAAATTGAACAATGAATTTTCAATAAATGGAAATATCAGGTAGAATCGCTGAATCCTTGAATCGATGTATTTTTCTCTATTAATATCCGCTTTTTAAGAATTTATTATTAACCTTTATGTTCTTAAGTTTTATTTTACAAGTAACTTCTGATAATTGCCGTTTCATAGTAGATTTTTTATTAACTATTTTTGAATTATTTATGAAAAAGGAGTCGATTCTCGTTTTCTCAAAATAATTTTGAGTCTCTTGGTACTGTGTATCCTTCTGAGATGTTTTCAAAAAATTATAGCTCGCTTATTATGTGACCTTTATCCTTGGTAAATTATATTTATTTTACACCTACTATGCTCTATTAAAAATAATGTTTCTTAATAAAACACACTTACTTTTAAACTTAAAAAAACATTTCTTTTTCTCTGAAACAATGTAAAATACGAAGTTTTCCAAAAAATGTTAATAATGAATAAATCTTCCCCTTGAAAAATCTTAGAACCATATCATCATCCTTAAGAAAATTCTTAAAAAATTGATATGCTCGTGAGGGTGGTTTCAACTCTTTTTCACTTTTATTGGAGTTTCTTTGATTACTACCAAAGTAGTGACGTCCTCTGAAGTGTGCAGGCGTCAAATTGGATTAACATTGGTTCACGTGTTTTTGAAAAGCGTATAAAAATGTGATTTTTTAAGTAAATTTTGAACTTCTCTCACAGTACATTTTGATACAGACATAAATTGGGTCTAATCGTTTCTTTTAATTCAGGAATTTTGGCACACCCGTATGTGTAAATAACAAAAAATTCATTTTCCCCATCTTGTGCCACCTGTAGGGCAAAACGAGGTATCGAAAACGTTATACATATATAAAATCTGGGCTCTATAGTGATAAAAGTATATATTTCGTGAAGAGTGGTACTTTGAAAGCAACTTGAACGGCAGAATTGAGTATTAAGTTCTGATATTTTTCTCCTTTTACTAACAAAATGTATTACCTTTTATTAAGAAGTAGCGCAAGAGTTCTGTGGAAATTGATCTTTTTACTTACCTTTAACAAAATTCAAAAAGATCATTTTCTTTTTCACATTTCACTAATTGTAACTAAAAAACTGGCAATAGCAATTTTAACAATTCCAGTAAAACTATGCATAGATAACAAAAACATTGTCAGTTTACAAAAAGTACTACATATCTATATTGAAGACAGTCGGTATATTGTAGTGATTAGGCTCGTTTTACACTATAGTGCTGCTTTCAATACATTCTCGATCCACTCTCGTTACAATAACATTGTGCTTTTCTCATATTATAGTGCCGGTTACTGTTCATTCTTCATCAGCATTATAATGTCACTCTCACACTATTGATACAAGTAGCAAGTCTAACCTCGCTAAAAAACGATATTGGACAGCGATCGCAACCGTAACTTTGATTGTAGTAATGATATGAATACTCTATATTTCTATAATATATTCTTTCTTCTACAAGAATATTTTATCGAACAGTGAGCGAATTAGGAGCGTATTGAGAACGAAATCATAATGTGAAACGGCCCTTAAATAAATGTAATTAATTTATCTAAACATTTTAAATGTATTTTAGGTTTTAGTGGTCAAATTGTAAACGGAAGATCACCCGTAAACCATTAAAATAAATAACAAGTTAGTAGTATCATGTACTGACCTAGAAGATAGATACATGACAAGTATAACTAATTCTATTACCAACGTTTCTCTGCTGGTTGCATGTTTACTTGTCTATTTGTTAAAAGATTCTTGTCGCTTTTATTATGTTTGTTTCAGGTTTTACAGCAAAATATGTGTAAATTAAACCGCAAACATTAGCTACTTTGTAACGTACAGTTTACATAGTTTATTTACTACAGGTTGTTTCAAAAGTCAAGTTGAAGAGAGTTAAATAATTTTATTGGTGTTGATAAGTAGTTTAATGTTAGACTGTTTATAAACACACAGAGTGTGTCAAAATAACTCAATTTTAATTTTATTGATTACACCATCATGAACATAGTGTAAGCAAATGGTAACACTAATAAAACCAATTTTGCGGAAGCTCATTAATTAGGATTATTATAAAGCGTGAAAGGAAGATTTAGTATAAAAATTTCAGTTTACTGTAAACAATAGAAATATTTTTTCTACATTCGTAATAGAAAGTAGGATTTTGCACGTTGTGAAGAAAGCGGAAAATATGTGTTTGCCGAAGACTGTTACTTTTCGCTTTAAAGCGAAAAGTAGTACTTTGTCGCTCGCTTAAAATATATTTAATTACAAATCGGATAGGCGTTGTTTGTATTTTTTATGGCATCAAATTAACAGATTCTAAACTTCATATTATTTTTATCGTGATAAAGTGAAATATTAATTTTATTAAATTTCAAAATAACTACAAATGTAAATAACTATACCTAAATAATAAATAATAAGTTGATAAATAATTTAAAACAAAATATATACAATATACCAGGGGTGGCCAACCCAAATGATCTTGCGGGCCACTTTGAAAGCGGATCATAACTCTGCGGGCCGCATATAAAATTATGCGTTCCCATATAGGTATTATGTATTCCTTTTAATACATTGGTTTTCACTACCTTGGTTATTATAAAATAAATATATTTTGTATAAGTGTGATGAATCTCGCGGGCCAAAAAAAGTTCAAGGCGGGCCACATGCGGCCCGCGGGCCGCGGGTTGGCCACCCCTGCAATATACAAATATGATGGAAATATGCAATAGTGATAGCGATTTCTCAAGTACACCTCCAGGTATTTTTGAATCTGCAAAAATTATAACATTAAAATAAATATTAAGTAAAGTATTTTTTAAGTATAACGAAAACATTTTACAAGATAGTAGAAAAAATTATGTGTGTAATTCGAGCATTAAGTAACATTGCCGCTCTCATGAGAATGACAGCATTCTCATTCGAGCGGCAATGTACCTACCATTTTGTTCTCTTAATACACGAATAACTATTAGATAATTAACACTTGCAAAATTTACTTTGTAAAAATCCATATTACAAAATACGAGAATAATTACTGTAACGAGCCAGCTTTAACAGTTAACTGATCCTCAGGTCTAACACAATTGAAAATTTTGTTAGAATCCACGATATCTTATTATGCAATGGATGGATGGTGTTGTACGAGTATGTGCTACAGTATTAACACGGGATATATATATATATATATATATATATATATATATATATATATATATATATATATATATATATATCCTTAATGTATGCATTTATGTATCAGCACGATAACTCTGAGCGAAACATTCTGTTGTGATGAAATTTGGTGAAAATATTGAAAATCGGAAAATCTATGATGAGTTCTGCAGCCAGACACGTCCGATCCCTGGAACATGGTTTTTTGGGCATTATTCATGAAGTTTTTTTGCCAAATTTTTTATGAAAACTTCCCCAAGTTTAAATCTTTTTGCGACCTTTTTTACAACATTAGAAAGAGAAGACAAAATCACATAATAAAAATTTTTTTCGAGTGTCATGGCGACTATAGCGGGTTAGAGTGAATTTTTTTAAAGATTTTGATTTTAGCAAAGTGTTATTTTTATCTAAATTTCCAAATTACAAAATTTGTTTGTAATAAATATTGTTATAACTAAGTCTTGTGTTGACTTTGTGAAATATACTTAATAATTAACTTTCTTTTGCAAAAATCGTTGACTTAAAATGTGCTGTCGTACACACAAAATTTCATTTATTCCATTCAATACATTAGATACAATGTTACATAAATGACCACGAACTGTTTAGGTTATGTAAATTATTGTCAAATTTTTAAACGTGTTTATAAGAGAATTGTCAAATCAATTAATCTTTTACTTTTGATCTTTCATTGTTCATAAACATACACAAATATAAACTAAAATGGATCAGCAAAACATAACTGATTTTATTAATGTAATAAAAAACCTAACCGAAAACGTTAGCAAAATTAATGAAACTTTGAACGATTTAAAACTAGCCGTAGAGGATATACACAGTGACACGAATTATTTAAAATCAGAAATCAATACCTTAAAAAAAGAATGTGAAGAAATGAAACGAATTATTAATAACCAAGAAGATTTCATAAAACAACTAATGCGTGAAATAAGGAAAAAACATTTAATCTTGCACGGCTTAAAAACTGAAAGTGATGTTGACGTCCAAACTCAAATCCTGGACATTTTCAAATTAAAAATGGATATAAAAGTATCTTCAGCTGATATAGAAGAAGTTGTAACAATGGGTTTTAACAAAAAAATTTACCTCATAAAATTTTTAAGAGAAAATATACGTCAGGCTGTCATGCGGCGTAAGAATCTATTAAAGGGAACCGATTTGTAGTTCACTGAACACTTCAGCCGAGAGGTACTCAGCGAGCGTCGCCAACTGTTACCTTTTCTCAAAGAAGCTAAGACGAAATTTATAAATGCTCGACTGAATTATAACAAGTTAGTAATTAATAATGAAAGTTTTTCTTTTACGGACACAACACGAATCAATACAGTACAAATTCCGTACACTCCGAAGACGAAACTATTACTAATAGAACACCACATAATTCTACACCGAAACTGGAGATCAAAAAACGAAAAACCTTATAGTAAATTGAACAAACCAGCTGAAAATGCAATCGACAAATTTTTCCCTAATAATACGCAAGCTCGGAAAGCGTCTATATAGCAATTAGCGAGCGATTGTAACAATAAATCCAATATCATAGACAAAAAAAATCAGCTTTTTAAAATATATCACTGTGGAACATATCAGGATTTAAAAATTTATTTGAAATAGAGAACCAATACATGAATATTGTTAGAGATTCCGATATTATGCGCCTGGTCGAAAAGTAGTTAGCCAATCAACCGGTCACTTTACCATCTTTCCTATATAATTTCGAACCTGTTTATTGCAATGCGATCAAAGATGCATCCAGAGGACGTGCTAGCGGTGGACTAATGTTACTTATGAAAAAGTCTTTAAATCGCACATACCAGGTGGTTGCATTATCTTCCTGCTTCATAACAATTAAAATCAAATACCCCCGAAGCACATTAGTTGTAAGTGTGATATATTTTAAACTTGATTTGAATCCCCACCAATGTGACATCCTGCTAGCGGAAGTATTATCTAAAAAAGCTACGTTCAACGAAAATCAGCCGTGCATAATTCTTGGGGACTTTAATGGTAGAATAGGTGAGCTAAATCAAGGATTTGAAGAAGCTTTTTTTGGATCAAGTTCATGTAATTGGAGAACATCCGTTGATAAAGTTGTAAATAAGCGTGGGAAACACTTAGTTAAGCTGATGGAATCGAATGACTTTATAGTTCTAAATGGCAGATCTCGTAGTGATCGACCAGCAAATCCATCTTGTTTTACATATAATGGCTATAGCACAGTTGACTTGGCCTGGATTGATATAGCTCATGTTGACGATGTTGAAGACTTCCAAGCGCACCAATCAGGTGAGTCCGTTCACATGCTAAGCACTATGTATTTAAAAGATATTTTTCACTCGCCTCGATTTTCAGTTGACCATCAAAAGACCCGTCCAATATCGAGCAACTGAAATGGAATGATGAAACTGCGGATCACTATAGGAGGTTAATGGATTCTTCCAATAGAATTTATACTGCCAGTCGGTGCGCGGATGTTTTATATAATAACCTAGTAACAGCTATCTACGAAACAGCCGATCTAACTGGAATGCGCTTTTTTAACGAAAAGCAAATACCGGTTAAGCCTGTAAAAAGATTCCAGAAACCCTGGTATAATAAAAACCTTTGTTTAGTGAAGAAACATGTAAATCGAGCATTGAAAATTGCATGAAAATATAAGTTCTTAAAATCGTCTACAAATACTTACATCGAAGTTAGAAATATATACCGTAAGTCCACAAAAATAGGGAATATTATAAAAACATCGCTAATTCAATTGCAAATACTAAAAATAATATTAACTTTTGGAACGTTATTAATTCATTTTCAAAATTCAACCAACCTACCGATATAGATGTAAATTCATGTTTTAAATACTTTTCACAATTGTACTACGGCACTAAAAGAACGAACAGTCTCCCAATCTATGACACCAGTCACCCACTTCTTAATGAATCATTTTCAATAGAAGAACTGAATGAAGCTATAACTAAATGTGGATCTAAAAAAGCTGCAGGGACTAATCGGATAACCTATGAATTTTATAAACATATTTCAAACAATTGGGTTTATTACATATGTTCAATGCCCGAAATACAATTTATACTATTGTACAAATCTGGTGATTCAACTGACCTTAGCAACTATAGGCCAATCGCCTTACTAAACAAGTTACTAAAATTGTTTACATCGATACTAAACACTCGTTTAACTACCCGGGTAGAAACGAACAATCTCCTATCCGACACACAAAATGGCTTCCACAGCAGTCGTAGCTGCATTGACAACCTGTTCATCCTCAACACGTTACTTACAATCCAACCTCGTATCAAAGGAAATTACTTGTATGGAATATTTATCGATCTGAAACGGGCTTTCGACAGTACCGATTACCTTCTTTTATGAGAAAAACTACATATGTCGGGACTATATATATGGGAAATTGTTGGGAATTATGAATAAATTATACTTTAATGCTAATGTGAGCATAAAAGTGAACAATGAAACATCGCGACCAATTGACCTAACTAGCGGGGTTCTTCGGGGTGAAACACTCTCGCCTACATTTTTTAACTTATTTGTTGCTGACATTGATGAGTTTTTCTTTGATGTTGGTTTCGATGGTATCTTCATTAACCAATTACCAAAATCATCAAATTCTAACGTTATGTTATGCAGATTGTTTGGCTACTCGGCAGCAGATGTTCAAAGGAAATTGGATCATTTGGGACGTTACTGTTCAATAAATAATCTATCATCAAATACATGTAAAACAAAAGTGATTGTGTTTCGCAGATCCAACAAATGTAAAAAAATGCCGACATTTAAATTCAAGAACGACGAAATCGAAATTTCACAACATTATTCGTACCTAGGAGTTACAATTACATCTAAGTGTAAATTTTTCCAAGCTGCTTCTAATGCTATCAGAAAGGCAAGTGCAGCTAGTGGTAAAGTAAGGAAAATCTTAGCTAATACAAAATCTGACACATGGAGCTCGAAAATGACCCTTCTCGACAGCACAACTAGTAGCACTCTTCTGTATGCTTCAGAAATTTGGGGTTTTAACTTTATGGACTTAATCGAAAATGTTCAGTCAAGATTTCTTAAATCCGTCTCTGGTCTGTGTACAAACACTCAAAACTTTCTTCCCCGTCTAGAATTTAATAGACCACACTTGAAAATTCAGATTTTTAAACGAATGATCAACTATTGGAAACATATTTTATCGTTACCACATAACAGCACAGTACGAGTATGTTATGAGCGATTGCGCAAAGTTGACTCTTCTGAAGAAAATACTCCCCAGTATAATTGCTATACCCAGCTGAAGAGTATACTATACGAAATTAGCATGAGTGATTTGTGGGAGGAAGAAATTATCTCAAGAAGCAAACTAGAAGATGCAGTTTGAGCTTATAGTACGAAATTACACCACCATGATATCAATTCGTTGAACCAGTCACATTACAGTGCAATTTATAAGATTTTGTTTGAATTAAACAATTATCGTTATTTATACTTAAACATATGTAAGAATCCCGATTGTCAAATTCAGAGTTATTAGTCAGTTGAGAACTTATGGTTGCTACAGTTTCCGATTAATTTATAAAAAATTTCGTTATTCATTATACCTAAATGATATATTTTGTCCTCCGTGTAACACAAATGAAAAAGATGATTTATTTCACTTTTTAGCAAAATGCCCTCTGTTACGGCCGTATAGAGCTCATTAGATCAGTAAATACTTAACAAATACGATCTCGATGCCCGATATAATATGTAAAACTCTTCTTGATATTAATTCAATTGAACAGTCAAATGATGTATTCTTCATTATACTGGAGGCATTTAAACTTAGAGCTTTTGTTTTGGATCAATAAATTTAACTTTACATTTAAAAACAGTAATTATAGATCCGAACAATTTGCACTCCTTTAAGGGATGGAAAGAAGAGGAAGAAGTGGGAAGGGGGAGAAAGGGAGTTTTTTCTTTGCTACTGCTAAACCTTAACGAATAGTATTGTAATTATTAAGTGTACTCATAACTTTTATTTATTTGTAAATTACAAATGTATTTAATGTGATTTTTTTTAACATGTATGTAACCGCAAAATAAGATATTGTATAATAGGCACTGTCCATTGCTACAATCGCAATGATTACATCAATAAATATTATTATTATTATTATTATTATTATTATTATAGACTTTTACGCCAACCTGGCGCTCACTACTCAGTAGGACAGTACTGGGTAACATTCACCTATACCGGCATTATGCAAGGTATTAGGTTCTGTGGAAGGGTAATGTGCCAAACCAATCCGTAAAAGTACCGTCGTACATTTACGGACGGGCTTGTCACATCACTCCTTATATTGTTGTTATTGTTGCTTGAAACGAGGTGTTATGCGTCTATTTTGGTGTACACTGGGTCGCACGACGAGACTTTTGTGGGAGCGTAGATTATTATTATTATTAATAAAAAATTTTGAATCATTATTCTATGTAAATTGGTTTCCGAGAAAAATTAATTTTTATAAACGAAAATTCGCTGTGTTATGCAGAATGCTGCAACAGGGATATTTTTATAGACGCCTACTATTCATTTTTATTAAAATTGCATTTTGTATTAATTTTATTTTTTCTTTTTCAATTTATTCATCATTTTTTCGGTTTCAACCTCGAATTATCAAACTGCATCCGAGGCCACAAAAATAACACTTACGATCCTCGCTAAGGCATATACTGTTATATTCTAACCCTATTAGAAAACATTTTTTCGTTATCTCTAGTAACGACGTTTAAACTTTCGGCGATTGTTAATTTTCAATAAATAATTGTTATTTACTCAAATCAGCTAATGGTTACAGTTTTATTTACAAAAGCAACTCTAAGCGGAAATTAATTATTTTCATTATTGTAACATCACGTTCATTTAATTTATATTTATTCAATCTCTTTGTTTAATTTTATTGTAAATTATTGTTAATCGTTTATTTACATTTTAATAATTTGATTGGCGTACTATTAATAAATTTACATAAACTAAATCGAGAATCAACTTTCAAAATTCAGAGTTTCTGTTTTCAAAATTTTCACTTTTAAATGTACGTAAGTATTTATATTTTCATTTCGAGAAAATATTTTATTAAAAATTTACTTTTAGTTCAGTCGATTTATTTTATCAATTTCACTTGGAAACCTAACCTTATTTTTAAGTTACGTTTTCGAGAAATCATTTTTTTATATTATACATCCCACACCATACGACCGGTAATGTATCCATAGGGATATTTTTTTCTTTTGAATATTATCATTTTGGAAATTTCGTTCATAACGTTATCATAGATTATTCATATTCATGTGTTTCTCTATAATTTCTTACTTTTTCCTCCACTTGATTCCATTGCGACTGATGTTAAATTGCTTAGAAAAAGTAAATTATAATATTTATTTATGAGGCTTAGGTATATAATAGGGTAAAACAAGCAAAGAGTACGCATCTAACAAATATTTATTTTCCAAAAAAAAAAACTTCATTCATATTGTTAACAATATGAAATATTCTATCAGATATTATACATAAGAGGTAAGAAGACGCATATGTTACCGCTGTAATTTCAGTATGGATATTGTTTTAGTATGGCTGATGTACAGTTAAAAAAAATTCAAATTGGTATCAAAAAATGGTAAAGAAAATTGATATGAAAAATCAATTACTTACGCATAATCAAGTACAGACTATGTATAATTTAATTAAGTACGGGGTGACAGAAATCAAGTACCATTAAATTATAAAAAAGAAATAATAATATAATATAAAAGGTTGGCAATGTTTGCTAGATAATGTTTAAATACTTATTTGAAATACCTAATAAACAAATTTAAACAATTAGATAAACATCAAAAATTATTTATTTTATAATTGGTCTACAATATTTGTCATTTTCTTACTTATCGAGATTATTATTGTCATTATCTTACTTATCGAGATGATAGTGTAAATGTTCCAAATGTGCTCCATTGCGCTGTAGACAGTGTTCGTAACGATCACGCAAATTTTACAACATATTCTGGAACATAAGTTATTGCAGAGTCCCAAAGAATGAGACGATCTTCTGGCTTCTTTCTTGCAGCATAGCCATAGACTGCCGAGCGGTGTAGCAAGTCGCCCCATTTTGTTGGAACCACTGTCTATTCATCTGTATATTCCCGGCACGACAAAACCTTTTTAGATCCTGAATAAATGGCCTGATCACCATGTTCCTATAGCGTTCCTGGTTAACAGTAAGAGGTGTACCATCATTGTTCTCTGTGAAATACGGACTTGGCACACCGTTTACACGCAAAATATATAACGATTTCTGGACTATAGTGTTTGACCTTTCGAAACCAAGAAAGCGAGTTGTTTGGCGATTGATAAATGATTACTGTATATTTTGACGCATACCGTATTTCACACAATTTAATTTGTATTTTAATTTTATTTAAATCTTAACATGAATATTTTCCCTGGCTGGGGTACAGATGATCATAAGTTGAACTATGAAACATATTGTGATTCAATATTTTTCCGGACAGCGGAGAAAATTCTTTTACTTTTTTGAACAGTTATCGCAACTTCGTAACTGATGAGGGTCAATATATAATTTCAGGCGAAGAATTTTTTAATTCTGATTTTTTTTACGTTTTGCTTATATTCACATTCTTTCTTCAATTTTGCGTGAATTTAAAACTTAATTTTTTTTGAAAAAAGATGAGGGTTAGTAATTACATTTGAAGAAGGTGTAAAAGTCGTATATAACAAGAAAGAAAGACAATATAAGCTAACAAAACAATACGTACAGTAGGTATAGCAAATGTCCAAATAAGTATAACGTCAAAATTACCAAAAAATGAAAACAAAAATAAATACTTTTGAATTTTTTTGTTTAGGGGACATCCATAAGCTACGTCACGCAAAATTTGACTATTTTGTTGATCCCCCACCTAATATTACGTCACGGTGACTTGGATGCTCTCTCCCAAGAGGTTGATTAAACCTATAAAATGAAATCTTTTTTTTTTTTTTTTGCTCAGTAACTGTAATTTGAAATATTTTTTTATTCAGCGACTATATTTTTCGAAAAGTATGGTTTTTTTTTGTTCGTCAACTGTAAGATAAATTTTTTCAAACGTGACATCATGTTTCTTGAACCCACACCTGCCCAGTCGTCACGCTCCATCACGCTAGGTTCGTACTAACAAACGTTTTATGTTAAGGACAATTAACTAAATGCATTGTGTCGTCTTCACTGCAATCCTTTTGCTTCTAAATCACAATTTGTATTCTTTGCGCGTACTCTCCTACCTGGATTTACCCTATGTTTATTTGTAAGTATAATTTTTTTTTTAAGAAATCCTCTTGTAGCCAGATTTTTTTTGTTTTTCTAATGGTTATTTTTGTGATTTTGAAATGTCTATGATGGAGATTTAATAAACAAATATCCGAATTTGCAGGAGTTGCATAGGGGCACTTGGGGCACGTGTCTCGGGATCCCCGGGGAAATCGAATAAAATCTCAAAATTAAGGAATAGAATAGAAAGAATAAAGCCAACCTTATTTTTCAGGAAACTTTGAAAGATTTCGGAAATTTTCCCAAGAGGCCTCCATAGAAGTACTCACAAGGAGATGCACCCAGAGTGAAATTCGGGATTTTGATGAAACTTCGCTGGTGTGTAGTATAGGTAAAAATAAGGGACCCGTGTTTTTTTTTATCGGCCATCGTCCACGTTTAGGGGGTGAAGCCAGCCCCTAAAGTTGGGGGTTCAAATCTTATTTCTTAAGATATCTCGAAAACTATAAGAGATAGTGGAAAACTTTAAATTGATGAAATGTTACTCTTTGAAAGACCTATTCACCTGTATAGGTTAAATCAGGGCTGGGTTCATACGGGGGGCTGGAGGGGTGAAAATGAGGGTAAATTTTCTAGCACAGCCTGAATGGTTCAATGTATCAAATTTTTACCACTATAAATAGAAAGAGCACCAAAAATTAGGGGATACGTGTTTTTGCGTTTTTTCGAAATATGTATGGTATCCAAGCCACATAAGGAAGAATAACATAGGGTAGATTATATAGTAATATTATTGATTGCAAATACGTCCTATATTTTTTTTATTTTTATGTTTATTTTCATCATGAAAATGTAAATTTTTACTTTCCGATAATGATTCATGTATTTTTCAGTACTTACTTAATTGGTAATTTAACCATGTGTATATTTGGTTACTCATATTCGATATTTTTTATACCTATTTCTGCGAAAGCTCTCTGGTCTGCAAGTTTTAATGAATGTTCGATAAGAAGCAATAATCTTCCATTCAACAACTGCCTTTGTCTTTTTACAAATTCGTTTTTAACCAAATAAACGCGGTTTATTTTTTTCTCAACATTCATACTACTTTTCGTATTCTTTTTTGTATGTTTTTTAGGTGTCAGCCACCTTTCCTATATGGAAAAATTTATTACAAAGCACTTGAACAGCGAACGAAAGAGATTACTGCTTCTTGTCGAGCATTCATTAACACAGCCACACCAGAGAACTTTAACTTTCGCAAAAATAGGTATAAAAAATATCGAATATGAGTAACCAAATGTACACATGGCTAAATTACCAATTAAGTTAGTACTGAAAAATATATGATTCATTATCAGAAAGTAAAAAAATACATTTTCATGATGAAAATAAACATAAATATAAAAAAATATAGGACGTATTTGCAATCAATAATAATACTATATAATCTACCCTATGTTATTCTTCCTTATGTGGCTTGGATACCACACATATTTCGAAAAAACGCAAAAATAAGTACCCCCTAATTTTTGGTGCTCTTTCTATTTACTTATAGTGGTAAAAATTTGATACATTGAACCATTCAGGCTGTGCAAGAAAATTTACCCCCATTTTCACCCCTCCAGCCCCCCTTATGAACCCAGCCCTAATTTAACCTATACAGGTGAATAGATCTTTCAAAGAGTAATATTTCATCAATTTAAAGTTTTCCTCTATCTCTTATAGTTTTCGAGATATCTTAAGAAATACGATTTGAACCCCCAACTTTAGGGGCTGGTTTCATCCTCTAAACGTGGACGATGGCCGATAAAAAAAAATACGGGTCCCTTATTTTTACCTATACTATACACCAGCGAAGTTTCATCAAAATCCCGAATTTCACTCTGGGTGCATCTCCTTGTCAGAGGCCTCCACATGGGAAGTGTTCAGGGGCCACCACGCTAAAAGTGCCTCGGGGCCTCCACAAAGGTCGATCCGACCTTGCTTGAAGCTGAAACGAAACTCTTTCACCAAAATATATGGTGTTTTGTTTTGAATGTATTTTGTATATTTTTAGAATTTCACATATGCTTGCAAAATATTTTTTTCAGTTTTTCTTCGCAGCTCTATATAAATATCAATTTTACAATCATAAAATAACTGCAAGATATGTAACTTTCAATTTTAAAAAATGAAAATGCAAGGACAGCCTGCCAAGTACAGGGACAGAATTTATGAAGGACGGAATGATGTTAATTTCCAACTAATCGACTTTTTAACAATGTTTCGACAATTTAAATGACCATTTGTAGGAAAAAAGTGATTACCCGAGTGGATATGTTATCAAATCATAAAGGGACAAAATCAAACTTTTGAAGGTAATTTCATATTTTCCTTCCCAATAAGCTATAAGAAACGAAAAATTAACGAGCAGATGCAGATTCAAGATTTGTGTCAATTGGTGTTATTAATCTTTTTTCACTTTTTTCCGCTAATAAAGAAATGTTTTTGTGTTGAAGAGAAAAAGTTGAGGGCTATATTTATAAATATATTAACTAGAAACTATAGCTCAATAATTTGCTTCACAAGTTAAGGAATTAGGTGTTTGAACACCGACATTAATTATTTTTTATATTTCTACTCCCTTTTAAAATAGTTTTTAAAATGTTCTGTTGTAACATTTTTAATTTCTGTATTAGTATTTCGAATAAATTTTGGTAAATAAATTCATAGAAAAGTAATTGTATTAAAGAGATAACCTTTATCTAATATAAAATAAAACTTATTTAATTTAATGAATTATTAAAATATTCTTTTTAAGATACAAATATTATATTAAATGCACAATGATATTATAATAAACTACATTGTCTTTAATGCAATTCTAAAATAAAATATCAATGTCACGTACCTTAGAAACATTACTTCTAATTATTTTATAAATATGTTATATTCATCCTTTTATATATACATTACATGCACACTGTGTACAGGATGATAAACAGGAAGCTGCCTTAACTATACTTACATCTGGTCTATTCAGATGCTGTAGAAACCAATTTATTTACGTAACTGGACTGACCAAGAAAAGGTACACTTCCCGAGAACCACTTCTCAAAGGAAAGCAAATAGAAAAAAAATATAGGGAAGTGTATAAAGCAAAATAATTTCGAGTAAATAAACTCCTAGAAGGTGAAAATTCACATAATTATTTAACGGATTCTTATATAATTTTTAAAAATATTTTTGACGCAATTAAGGTTTCCTTCCAGAGTTACTGACAAATTCTTTTCCGTATCTGAATCATTTGTCATTTTCTCTTACAAAGCTATCTGAAAGATAATTGCTAAGTGGAGAAGCCAACGATAAGGTTATTCTATAAAGAATATTCAAAGAGATTTCAAGTATTTCGGACGATAAATTAGAATAAGGTTCTCATAGTTGTCAGATATGATTATTATATTCATTCCGATAGAGGTTATTTTAAGGGTTAATTCACGGAGTTAATTTGATCTCGGCCCGGTAAAATTTTATTTTGTTGGTGAATTTTTAATTTATTAAAAACAACAATTAACCTTTACATACCTAATATAAAATATAAACGTCGCTCGCCGCGATTGTCTATCTGTCTGTGTCTGTGATGCTTTCAAAAGATAATTTCTCACTCAATGTATTATGTCTTATGTATTATGTCACTAATGAATCAAGTGACACGAAAGGAAAGTTTGAGGGTTTTTAATTGACTCATTTATGACTTTGAAAATCAATAAAGTTGGAAAAATAATAGAGGGATGTATTGTATGTAACGCGAGTAAATAGGGATAGGCGAAAACAATGTTTGCCAAAATTACTCGCATCAAACAGTTTTACAAAAATCTCTACAACAATATAAATGTTTATCCACTAAAATTCCACTTAAACCATTTTTAAATCCTATCAAATAATAGTGTAACGGAAAAAGTCAGGGACTACAATCAGCGAATCTAAATTTCTTTTAAATATAATGTGACGATCTATAAAAAAAAACCAATTTCCGTACATTTTAAACATTCTAGAACACACTATATATTGATTCTTCCATGAGTGTATAATGTAAATTATAAATATCATAATATCAAAATCAAAGGAGATTATTATTATGAATTTTCACAGATATTAGATAGAATATAGCGCCACGTGTAAAGTTTATAAATTTGATGTTAATTTAAAATACGATAATATATTATAATGTTGTTATACATATTATACGAAACGCGTATTGCAAAAGAAGTAAAAAACCATATTATAACTGTAAATATAAGTAATAATGATAGATAAAATTCGCTACAGAAATAGTTATTAACAAACGCCTACTATTTATTTTTTGTGTTTTATTAAGGGGGGAGTTCAAATAAAAGAGCAACTTTTTTATTTATGATTATTTTGATTGTTGAATTTTTTTTCAAATAAGGGAGGGTTTCAAATACAAAATTTAGTTTTTGAAACATTCATTACTCTTCTCTGTGGGGGAAGGGGGCCCTTTTTCACAAGTTTTTAAGCGTTTATAAGGAACGCCATATCTCAAAAAGTACCTAAGGAATATCTTTTAAATATTTTTTTATTATTTTATTCCTAAAAGACCTGCCCATAAACCTGAGTATGGGTTCCAGGTAATTTTAAAAATTAACTATAAAATTGTATTCCCAAACTTCTAAAAATTATAACACCCATTTTTTTATTTAAAAAAATGTTTAAAAATAGTTACAATTGTTCAAATGGAAAAAGCGTACTCCACTTTATGCGCAATATGTTTATGAACAAAATTTAAAAAAAAATAAGTCTCTATCTTTTCTAGAACTTGAGATATGATTTTCCTTGTCGGGAAAAACACAACTTTCGTGAAATAAGCAGATGACATACAAAGCAGGTGTTGAAAAAAATAAATCAACTTTGAGAAAATACGCCTACAAAAGCATATAAGTAAAAGAACATTATCTCAGTGCATACTATAACTCATGTACACACCAAAACTAAATATTACTGAACAAACCACGAGGGAAGGGGGCGAGATTTGTCTGCAAAGGAGCAGCGACTTGGCTGTGCAGTGGCTCAAAAATAAATATTTTTCTACTTGAAAAAAAATTTTTTTTGGCCATGTTTTATATATCACCGTGTTTGTAAAGAACCACAAAACAAAATAAAAACAAAAAACAAGATTCGAAAAAAATTAGTTTATTAGCCATTTCTGACGTGAACTCCCCCCTTAAAGTACCACCACAGTGTGACCGGCCGAAAAATAGTCAATGGGGATGAATTTTTTTACGATTAATACAACTAGTTAAAAATACACAAATATTTTTTTTTTTTAATTTTTATTATTTTTATAATTACAATTTTTTGAAAAAAATGTTTTTAATAAAGGGCGGCTATTGGTGCCCACGATAGCGGCCGCAGTTTTCATCGGAGAAAAAAAATCCAATAGATTATCAATCTGTAGGCAAACCCCTATGTTCCTATGGAGGTTTTTTTTTCTTTTAAATTTGAAAAAATGGCGACAGTTTGAATAAAAAGTACAAAATTTAGGTTGTTTTTTAACAGTTTTCGATGTAAAAATATAGGAAGATTTCAAAAAAAGCTCCATAAGTAGGTAAGTGGAGAATGGAGTAAAGAATATTCTGTCAAAATTTCAAACTTATAGCTTGGAAATTTTCCCTCTGAGAGTAGGTACCGTTTTTAAAAACGGCATTTCAAGACAAACAGGTTTAAAGTTGTTCTCGAAATTGTTCCAAGTAATTCAACAACAATATGATTCTGTGGTGATAACAATCGATCTTATATGTTCGCTGGTTGTGGAAAAACTGAATGTTAAGTGGTATAACATTCTGCCAAAAGACGCCGATCGATCCACAGAATTTTGTATTTAGACTGAATCCATTGATCCATGGTCGTAGCGACCGTAATAATTCGAATTTCAATTTGAAAAATTTTAGACTAAATTTTACTGTAATCATAAACACAATTTGTTAAATTTTGAATAATATAATGCAATAAAACCTATACATGCGTCAAATTTAAAATAACAAACTCACATTGAGCAAATTTAAAATGGTACGCATGCGCAATTTTTTAAAATAACTTTTTAATTAATTGTGCTTTATCAGGCGATCCTACGAACATTTTACCGTTATATTTAGACACTACAAACGATAATCTTTCTGTTGTTACCAAAAAAAATTACATTTAAGATTGCTTCCGGCTAACTTCAGTACAAAATTTTGATTGTCAATTACAAATAAACTAAAGGGCTACAAACGAAAATAAATATACTACAAACATCTACAAACGGCCTACAATCGATTGAAGTTATTAAATTTTGACTACAAAAAAACTTCCGGCCAGCGTCATGATGCCAAAAAATTGATTTTTTCAAAATTCTACACTGTGATAGTAGCTTAAAATTACAATTTCAAAAAAGTTTGTCATTATTATTCATTGCTTTTAGTCCAGTAGGCAAGGCAATATTTAGTATGAAAACTGAAAAGAATTCTGACCTAATTTTTTTCTAGAAAATTGTTAGGTAGCTTAGATGTCACTAAAAAAAATACGAAATACTGGGTACAGTACTCGTTAGCATGGGAAAACTTCATACTTTAAACCTCGAAATCTAGTTAAATAGCTATAGAGAAAACGGTTCAGAACGAAATGAATTGCCTACAAAAAGCATTTATATCCATTTTCCGTCAATATTTATTTCTTCAAGGAAGCAATTCCAGCAATTAAGGTCTACTTGAAGAATAAAGGGCCGTATTAAAAACTGAAACTATTTCAGTTCAAAAGTTCATAAAAAGCTCTTAATTTTACCACAAAGATTAATTCGATTAGTTTCTTTTTTAAGCGACGGGAAGGCTAAGTCATTCTCGGTTCAGTTTCGCAACTAAAAATATCTATTTAAATCTGTAATTTATTTTAATTATATCAAAATTTTGTTATTATTCTGAAAATTATAGTTCAATTTCTTTATGAGTCCGCTTAAGGGGCTGTAGGAGAATATAATTCTAAGAATTCCTGTACCCCCACTTGTGCTTAGTAGTCGACCGCCGTAACTCGCAATTCCCCTACTTTTCAACCGTGTGAGTGTGTACATATTTATAATCAAAAAGCTCGGACGTTTAGTGTAGTATTAACATTCGTTAGAAGCGGCACAAAATCTACCTATTTTTAATAAATACATTCACTAATATTTTCTAAATGCGTTCTCTAGTTTGTGTGACAGAAGTTTAAACGATGCTATCAACAAATATTTTGTTTAAATTTTTTTTTTTTTAAATCTTTTGTAGAAATTGTAAATAATATTGTTAGTTAAACAACGTTTGTAATATAATCTGCGCGATGAACGAACAAAACTTGTTTTTGTCAACTACACATGTATCATGTAAACACAGACATATAAAATAATTTTTTTAATGAATAAAACGATTCTGACAGGATGATTTATGAGTTTCACTATTAAACACCAACACCAATGTTCCGGTCTTATAACGAGACACTGAAATGAATTTTTTTCGGTCATGGAGGGGGAATGTTTACAATACAAGTATAAATCGGCGGACTCTTAACGAGAGTCGGCTGTATTTACTAATTAAACTATTATCATTGTAACTATAGAAAGATCTGTTTCAGAACTCAAGGTATTATTATTTCGGATCTACCGTTAGTCAAGATCGTTTTACCTCTTCAATAATTTTATCCATCAAATTTCTATACCAAAAGTAGTAAAACTGCAGCAGTTTTATACCCAAAGTAGCAACACTACAGCGGTTTTACGCCAGAAGTAGTAAGGTTACAACGTTTCTACACCAAAGTAGGAAGGTTACAGCAGTTCTGTACCAAAAGTAATAACGTCATAGCACTTCTATAGCGAAAGTAATAAAGTCACAGCAGTTATATACCAAAAGTAGCAAGGTTACAGCGGTTTTATACCAAAAGCCGTAAAGTTATAGTGGTTCTATACCAAAATACTTAATATATGAAAACGAAATAAAAGTCCCATATTAATACACATTTATTCATTGTAATTGTAATTTTATGATGCAAAGAAACGAGAACAACCGTGCATTTCGCTCTAAGGCTGACGAGCACCAAATCAGAGAAATTCACTACTTTAGTTTTGTAAACTACTTTAGTTAGAACTAAAGAAATATTATACTACTTTTGTATTTTACTACATTAGTTTTGCTCGGAGAGCTCATTCACAAGATACTTCTTTAGTTTCAACTACTTTAGTTTTCTCCAAATACTCTTTTAGTTACTAGAAATGTGTGATGTAACATAAAAATTTTATCAAAAAAAGATAAAAATAATGATTTGGGTGGCATCCACTATAAACAAAAAATCTTCAGAGAATAAATTTTTAGTTTCTTAGTTTCTTTTTTCTGAAAATTTTGAAAATTAATGCAAAAATTTAACTCTTTCATTTTTCGCATACCCCCCACCCCATATAAAAAGCTTGATTGTATACACGTCCGTCTTTTCTGTTTTGAGCAGTTCGTACATTATTCGGTGTAGTAATAGGCAGAACAAGGACGGACAAATCAAAATCATGGTTAAACTAAAATTAAACTGAAAAAAATTGTTTTTTGTAAAAAAACTTAATTAAAAAAATTAAAAAACCAGACTAACTAAAAAGCAGACTAAAACGGTTGAAACAAGATGAAATAGAGAAAAAGAAAAATGAATAAATAATAATTGTACCAAGTTAACTAGAAATGTCTGATGCCTCTGACTGCTTTACTTTTTAATCATTTTTCTTTTTCTCTACTTGATTTTTTTTAATTGTGTTTAAAAATTATTTAGAAGAAAAAATATATAGGTACGCATGCAGCGGCTGGGTTTTAACATTCCCTGGTTAATTTGCCCCCAAATTATCGAAAACTGACTGTAATATTTAATATCATTTTATGACCATATTACAACATCTAATTAAAAACCCAAAAAAATGTTCAGTTACGAGAATAAACCGAAAAGAAGGCACAAAATTGCAAGTCGCCAATGTTTTTTAAAGATATTTTTTTTACATACTCCTGCTAGCGGGTAGGAGTATATTTTGGCTTTGTTTAGTCTCTTACTTACTACTTTAGTATTATACTCCATAGTGGTGCACACCAGCAATTGTTTACTCTCAAGAGAATATTTTCAGTACTTCTTTAGTAAAATTCTCCACAACTGAAAATACTACATTAGTATAGAAAGTAATTGAAATCGTCAATTTTTCACTCTTTTAGTAAAATACTAAGTTAGTTACAAAATCTCCTAACTGGTGCTCGTCAGCCTAAGAGTTTTTATTTTTAACTAAAATTTTGTATACAAGAATTTTGTATATATCAGAAGCATATTATGGCAGTAACTTTGTTTAACAATCGCCGTTTTATAAAGATCGAACATTTGTTCAATATAGCCAAATTGTTTCCATTTAGGCTATCCTACCCGCCTTAACTATACAAACTTGTGCAACATAAATACATTTTTATGTTATTTATTTCTAGGGTCTGTAAATCAAATTTGCATTGGGCCTTACTTTTGATCGAACCGCCCCTGCCCGCATCCACAAACATAATTATAATCGTATAACATAATTTTGAATCAAACTTTAATAGATATCAATTTATTAGAATGATCAATTATGTATATTATATTTGGAAATATTATTTGAATTTAATGATGATGTCAATTCCAGGAAATATTGGCATTTATAATATTAGATATGTTATAGTGAAGATTATAATATTATCATCTATTTTATGAGATCATATATTATTAATATTAATGCCATCATGATAAATTATATAAAATGATATCAGTACAATAGAGAAGGCGGAGGTGTTTTAGAATTTAATGATTATTTCCTTTTTTTTGAGGTGTTAATAGGTCAATGCAGGATGGACGGTTCGGTTTTTTGAAATATTAATAACAACTAATATGTATAATAAAATATGTACTTGGTACATTTCGAAAAAAATTTTATATAGATCACCCGTCCGACAAAATTATTTCCTTTTTTTCCGATACGTAAAAATAACTTTATATGTTGCAACTAAAAAATACCCCTGTCGCAGCATCTGCATAACATAGCGAATTTCTAAATATTGGGCACTGGCCTGATCTTATCTAAGACCTGTACCAACCAGCATACATTATTGTATAAAGGTAAGCTGTTGTACGACGAGTTTACTTCGTTTAACAATTCGTGAAATTTTCTTTTATTTAGTGCTCGTGCTGATATAAAATTGACTAATTCTGTTACAAAACTCAAAATATAATCAAACATTTTTAAACCTGTTTTAGCACATAACGCTTGTTTGTGAATAATGCAATGAAAATCAAGAATTGTGTGTCTAATACGTTTTGTAAATAAATTTATAAATCCATTTTCCCGTCCAGTTAAGCTGCAGGCACCGTCAGTTGTAACTGACACAATTTTAGAAGGACATATTTTTCTTTTTTCCAATGCATCTATAACTGCATTACAAATGTCTGATCCTTTTGTTGTTGTTGTTAATGTTGATAAACTTATTAATTCTTCTTTAATATTGTTTTGAACAAAATAACGTACAAAAATTGCTAAGCGAGCAGAGCCTATCACGTCGGTAGTCTCGTCAAGACAAATGGATTTAAAATCGCAAGACTTTATATGAATTTTTTGTTGAAAATTTACATTTTCCGCCATACCCAAAATTCTCTCTTTCACTGTATTCCTAGCTATCGGCATGTCTTTAATTCTTTGGATAATTTTTTTATTTTTTTTCGAAATCATCGAATAAGTATGGTGTATATTGCAGCCAAGCATCCTTTAAAAATTCGCCTTCATTAAAAGGTTTCGTATATTGAGCAATAGTTTTTGAAACTTGATAACTAGCAGCAGTGGTGTTTGACTGAGTTTCAATATATTTCATTAAAGAAGTAGATTGAGCTTTTTTATTTTTTAAGGCACGTGATATTGCTCCATTTGCTCTTCTACACTTCGATCGAGAAGCAATTTATGATTGGTTTCATAATACCGCTTTACTGAAGATGTTCTACAGACTACAGTTTTAGAACATAAAATACAAATTGCTTTACTTTCCTTTTCAATCATACTGTATCTATCGGTCCACCAAGCTTGAAATTCTCTGCTACTACATATTTCGGATAATTTCGATTTTTTCATTGGACTAGCCATAATAAGAAATTCTAAAAAATATATATTTTAATAATATTCTTATAAAATAAATAATTTATTACGCATTCGATTCCATGAACATATTTCGTCACATATTAAAGTACTAAAAATATTACCCACACAAGAGCATAATAAATAATATATTAATTCAAGGTACTTTTAATAATTATTTCTATATTTTACACGGATTTAATGGTAAAATAATTTCTCATAATATTAAAGTATTTTATTGTTCAAAAATAAGCAAAATAAAATAAATGTTTCGTAACTTTTAATACCATCAAGTTGTTACAGGTTAAAACTTCAGTCGTGACATAATATGTTCTTGCAAACGAATGCAGAATATAAAATATGAAATAATATGTAAAAATATTTACCTAAAAATAACACTATATCTGTTTACAATAAACGGTTTTATTTTTTAACAAGTCACTGAAGTTTCAAAGACGACGGTCTGCTAAAAATGACTAAAGCAATCTGTCCTCTGATTCGAGCGCTCCGGCGGCAACAACATGCAATAACATTAGAAGGCGAAACTGGACACGCAAAAAATTTTATCTAATGCGCATCTTTATATACTTCGAGAGAATTCGTGCGATATTTTAATAATAAAATGTATAATTTGACGGTCCTAGTTAACATACTAATTGTAAGTTAGGTATTCAGTACTACAAATTTATATCATAAATTATAAATTAAGTTTAGATTAATAATTTTTAATTCATTTCTATCAAAAACGATAACTTATAAGAAAGATAATTTTTTGTGCGTGCCATCAAAATTTTCAAACGTGCCACTTGTGGCACGCGCGCCATTGGTTTGCGAACCCTGTTCTAGGCGGACTTTATGTTACATATACAAGGTGGTCCAGAATTAGGTACCATAATTACTAGAGCCGATAATACGTATACATCTATAAATAGGACATTTTACCTTTCTAACAGTAGAAGTATTTTCAAAACCCGTTGTGTAACATTCTACGCCGCATTTGCATTCGCAGGACAGTTGTGGATCTCAGATAACACAACCTGTACCCATCTAAAATAGTTTACCTCTGCAATAGTGAAAAAATTTTCAAAATCGGTCAGTTATTTTGTTGTTGACACTTTTGGATCCCACTGATGCTGTCGCACTTTACATAACGTAACCTATATCTATCTAAAATAGTTTAGCTCCCTAACAATGAAAAAATTTTCAAAATAGGTCGGTTAGTTTATTTTGCGCTTTTAAGAGCCCAGGACCCTGGCCGACCTCATACAACATATCAGCTATATTCATCTAAAATTGTTTACCTCTGTAACAGCACCAAAATTTTCAAAATCGGTCACTTATTTCATTTTTGACACTTTTGGGCCCCATGGACCCTGGCGGATCTTATATAACTTAATTTATATTTATCTAAAATAGTTTAGCTCTCTAACAGCAAAAAATTTTCAAATTCGGGTGGTTAGTTTATTTTTACCACTTTTGGGTCCCATCGACCCTGGCGGACCCTACATAACGTAATATATATCTATCTAAAATAGTTTAGCTCCCTAGCAGTGAAAAAATTTTCAAAATCGGTCGGTTAGTTTTTTTTGACACTTTTGGGTCTCATGGACCCTGGCGGACCTTACATAACGTAATCTATATCGATCTAAAACAATTATGGGATCAGTAAACCCTGACGGAACTCATACAACATAATCTTTATTCATCTAAAATTATTTTAGTACTCTAACATTAAGAAAAAGTCCTAGGGGTCTCATATAACTTACGGCAGTCCGTAAGGTTCTTACGGGCATCATTTAATTAATTAATTCAAATACTTTAACTTACTAACGGTGAAAAATTTTCAAAATCGATTAGGTAATTAATTTTTGACGTTTTTACGTCCTCAAAATCTTGACGGATCTCACATAAGTTACCTTAAATCCATTTAAAATTGTTTAACTTTCCAACATTATTAGTGAAATAATTTTCAAAATTGATCCGTTTAAAATTTTTTCCGTGCGTACAAACATGGTATTTATATATATATATATATATATATATATATATATATATATATATATATATATATATATATATATAATTTAATAATATTATATCATGACATAAATTTCAATTTCTTGTTTATTTAAAATTCAATAAAAAAAATATCTTCATTACATAAGCTTTAAAAAATCTGCTCAATTTTAGTTTTTCAACTTGAGACAGAGCTATGGTAACTATAATGTAATAACATGAGACAGAACTTTGTTTATTATGATACAATATTAATATACTGTATTTCAGTAACAATTGATCATCAAGTGTTCTTATATTCGAAACAAATCAATCTTCCATTCTTTTCTAAAAACAAACTGCAGATTTAAAATGTACGCAATTGCAATAATGAAAGAGATAAAGCTAAGAAGGAATGTTCCATTGTATTTGTATAGGAGACGTGCGGAGACGTCAAAAACGTTTGCCAATTCTAACGTTTACGTTTTACACGTTTTACACATTTAAATCTACTGTTCAAAGCGTTGCCAGTTTTCAGCTTGTTAAAAAAGTTCGATTTTTTTATTAATACCTCTTCTTATTAAAATTAAAAGGTAAATTGCATTATTTTTAAAAATAAATGATTTTGTTAATTGTAACTTTAAAATTTATTTAGCTGTATCGTTTTTTATTCGAAATTTTTTCTTTATTTCGTTAAGTTTGGCAACAATCAAAAAATTCAAAGAGATTATTTCTATTGTATGTACTTTTAATTGTTTGAAAGTTGGAATATATTTACGAAATAATGGCCGGCAAAGTGTCTTTATTTTTGAAATTCGTGTTATGTTTTATTTATATTTTTTAAAAACTTACAATGTTACATTAAAATTGTCAAATAAGTAATCTATTCATTAATGATGTTCATTTCTTACTGTTAAGATTATTAGAAATTTTAGTAAATAGTGTATTCGTGTTCGATAATAGTGTATAAATAGATACATTTTTGATTGTGTACGCTTGTGGTAAAATTTTGTGTGTTTTTCGAACTGATTAATAAACATTTTGTGTTCTAGTGAATTTTTTTTAGTTTTGCAACACAATCCTGTATAATTATTTATTAGTGATTAATAAAAATTTATATTTTGTATTATTTCATATTGGTTTGTTTTTGTAACATAACTTCATATCAGTAAATTTTGTATTACTGTATTTAAAATAAAGTTAAAATAAAAAATATGTTTTGTTCCATTTAATTCTTAATATAATTTCTCGAATATGATAAGTTTTATATTAATTTATTGAGAAAGTACGTAGGGTTCTACTAATTGTTGACCATATTCTTGGTTTGTGCAGTACTTATTTTAGAAAATCGTTAACGTTTTATCATATAACATATATGTCTAAAACCTATACTTTTATTTTATAATTACAGTTTTTTTTGTTGAAAATTCACCTTATTTTACTAATTTTGAATTTTATCAGTGAATTAAAATTACTGTTATGACTGACTGCCAAAATCAGTCTTATAAAATGCATATGTATTATTAAATTATGTTTAAAGTTTTAAGTATTTTAAAACCGTAGATTTCCAAAAATAATGCAAAATTAAAATGAACTCAGTAGTGATAACAAAAAGATGCTATAAAAAGTAAAAAAAAGTCACATCAAACGGCATCTACATCATCTACATAGCCAAAATGGCCAAAGACATAAAAATACTAAGACGATTCTGACTTTAATTAAGCTTTTTACTTCAGAAAAAACTGTCACTCTAATTTTAAGTAACTATATTTAGTATATTTGAATGTAAAGAAATACATTTTGACTCAATAAGTTTTATGATTAATTTTATTAATTTAAATAGGTATGTATATTTTTTTTTAAATTTTGAATTGTCCGCTTGTTAAATTCTATTTTCTAATTGGTTGTTGTAAAACAATAACATTATCAAAAATACTTTTGGTATATTTTATCCACAGAAATTATGCTATTACCTAAGACAAACGTTTTCTTAAAGTTGTAGCACTGGAATTCCTTAAATTCCTAAGTAATGAGTAAAGCTTAAATTTAACTGAAAGCGCCTATACATACATGTGAATAGATATTATTTGTTTTCGTAAGAGATCCTAAAAAAAGAACGAATTTTTTATATTTTATAATGAATTGAGACAGAAATATGAATTACTTATTACACTGACAAAGAGAGCAAAGTGGTTCAAATGTGAAAAATTAAAATTTTCTCGAAAAGTACTAAACATAGAAAGAAAATTATTAGAAAACATTTTCTTCATAATTTTTTTTCCTTTTCAACGATGTAAAAATCGAACTGTCTAATGATAGGATCGAATGATAAAAAATGATAAAAAATGGCTAGAAAGCCTACTTCTGGGCATCCGACGTGTCTGGCTGACGAACTTAGCCGAGCCAATCCGGATTTTTGTTCGCACACAAAATTTCATAAACAAGGGTTCGAAGAGTTCCATAAGGTTAGTGCATGGAACTGTCCAAAACACGGTGTTGAGAAAAAGATATTTGCAAAAATTTCTAAATGACCTATGAAAACATACAAAACGCGACCTTGGATCAAATTGAGACATAGATAGACGCCTTTGAATTAGTAAATATACGTCTAAAAATATTTCGCAAAATTGGGTCAAGTAAGGTTAATTTGAGGATTTAAATACAAGGGGGCGCTAATGACACTCAGAGTTGTAGCCGCATTAATGAGCTTGTTTAGCCATAAAATATGGCAACGCCTTCCTCTCACCCTTAAAAAAGTAAATCTGTGCGATTAAGACTCATTACCAGTGTTTTTATCAATTTGGAAAGGTCTCATAAAATATCATTGACAGATATACAATATATTGTACATCAGTAGTGAAGAGGTTAAACAAGTTGGGTTTAAAATCTTTGCTACAGCGTATAGGTTAAACTACAGCGAGCAGCAACTAGTCAGAAATAATTTTCAAAACATTTTCAATTATTTCGATGAAATTTGTTTAATTAATTTTTACAACTAATTGATGCCGTCCACACAACAACAGGATTTGAGTACCCTAAACAAATCATAATCACACACGTCCTTCTACCCGCTCTAGGCGCAACGTACCTATCAATGAATATAAACAAAAAGCAATCATTAAATTTTAATACTGTTTTTATTTTACTAAAAATAAAATAATTTTATATAATAATATTATGGACAAAATAAATATAAATGAACTTATTTTAAATTATCCATTAATAAACAAAATCGACACGGCGTGATGTAGGTACATTTAGATAATTATTGTTAATAATTATTTTGTTTAAATAAAGAGTGATAAATTGACAAATTGTAAACGACAGAATAGTCTGATTATTGTTCAATATGACCGGGACATCCACAATTGTGGGGTGGGGGTTTCAGTTTAAATTTAGTTTGGATAATTTTAATAAAAAATTTAAAAATGTAAAAAATGTATTTTGTGGGTATAATACATAAAGTCATTATTTATGGTATTTATTACACGGAAAGCCAATTTAATGAAAATGTTTTGTAAAAATATTTTTTTTTTGGGTTGTTTATTTTTAATGCAATTTTGTTAATGTATTATAATAAGTTCTAATTCTGATTCAAAAAAATGATCCCATAGACACGTTCTTTAGCCCGTTTGAAAGTCCGAAATTATTATTTAATTAACCTATAAATATACCATTTTGTGCCGAGGCAGTCGTTACAATTTGCATTAATTTTTTAAATGCAAAATAGACGAATATTTCATAAAAATTTCGTGCCCGCCATTTCGGAATTTGTGGAGTGAGACGTTCGAATAAAAGACTACTACAGCCATCATTTATTTTTATTTATAGGGTCTGAATTTAAAAACAAGCCAGGCCTAATATCTTTGGAACTGTAAAAGATAATTAAAATTTCTCAAAACCGTTTCTATAACCGTTTCTATAAGTGGGAACCATTATGGTTCACATGGGGATCCTCCACAACTAATTCCTAAGGCTCCAGCTACCTCAATCCTATTTTTTTAAATTTTAAGATCTTACTTGTGGTACATCATTAAAACGCTCTTAAAAAATGCTATTCATTAGTAACAAACATAATGCTCATTTATCGACTACTAGCTGCGACCCGCGGTTTCACTCGCATAAAATTATCTTAATTATTGGTCAAATGATTAGATCAATTTTAAATTAGACATTCGGAAATTCTATACAACATCAATTATTTATAATGCCTGGCTCCGCTCGTCAAACAATCTCGAAAGTAACAATCTTCAAATTTCAATAGCATGGCTAATTTCCGCACCTTTATGTACCT
This sequence comes from Brachynemurus nebulosus, assembly GCA_035578155.1. Lineage (NCBI taxonomy): Eukaryota > Metazoa > Arthropoda > Insecta > Neuroptera > Myrmeleontidae > Brachynemurus > Brachynemurus nebulosus. The sequence continues at coordinate 36,240,249 of JAPWDM010000001.1, read as the reverse complement.
AGATACCCGTATCAATAAGGTAGGAGAGTTTCCATTTTAGGCCTTACTTGGGGCACCAAGACCGTAGGGGATAATTTTAATATCACAATTAATTTGGGTCTTATTAGATGGCCTTGACGGACAACTATGACCCCCAGGTTCATTCAAATTTGATATTCTAAAATTCTGAGCATAATTCTCGCCTAAAAACCCTAAATTAATCATATTCATATTTCCATAGCATATTTAATTTTCATAAAATATTGTCAAAATCCAACCGTTTAATCTTAATCCTATCAGATAGTGATGGGGGTTAGTTTTGAACTAGATTTAAATTAGATATTCTAAATTTCTTTATAAAATCAGTTTCTTCTAGTGTTCCGCTCCGTTCGTCCAATGATCTTAAAATAGATATATATGCATATTTATAGTGTACAATGGAAACTCGTTATTTCGTCATTCTGTAACTCATGATATTCTATAACAATTCGTCGCTCCTAAATAAAATGTACGTAGTGTAGTTGTTTTTCTAATTAGCTTTTGAAATTTAAATAGAACAGAATTAAAGTGTATGGTACCTAGTTGTAAAAATTCCATTAAACAAAGAAATACTCAAAATAAAGGGGTATTTTTCTTTAAGGGGGGAGTTCACGCCAGAAACGGCTAATACACAAATTTTTTTTTGGAATCTCGTTTTTTGTTTTTATTTTGTTCTGTGGTTCTTTACAAACACGGTGATATAATAATAATAATAATAATAATAATAATAATAATAATAATAATAATAATGCGTTTAACGTCCGTTTTTGAGACTAATTAGTCTATAAAACATGGCCAAAAAATTTTTTTTTTCGAGTAGAAAAATATTTATTTGTGAGCCGCTGCACAGCCAAGTTGCTGCTCCTTTGCAGACAATGCTCGCCCTCCCTCGCGATTTGATTAGTAATATTTAGTTTTGGTGTGTATATGAGTTATAGTATGCACTGAGCTAATGTTCTTTTATTTGTATGCCTCTGTAGACGTTTTAATAAACAGTGAGGAAACCGCTTCTTTTGTTATTATTTTTGTTTTTTACCGTTTCCCGAAAGTTGTATTTCTTCCGACAAGGAAAATCATATCTCTAGTTCTAGAAAAGATAGAGACTTAATATTTTTTTTATTTTGTTCATAAACATATTGCGCATAAAGTGGAGTACGCTTTTTCCATTTGATCAATTGTAACTAATTTTAAACGTTTTTTTTTTAAATAAAAAATTGGGATTTATAATTTTTAGAAGTTTGGGATTATAATTTTATAGTTATTTTTTAAGATTACCTGAAACCTCTCAGCTACTCAGCTTTATGGACAGGTCCTTTAGGAATAAAATAATGAAAAAATATTTAAAAAATATTCATTAATTTTTCAGATATGGCGTTCCTTGTAAACACTTAAAAACTTATGAAAAAGGGCCCCCTCCCCCCACAGGGAAGAGTAATGAATGTTTCAAAAACAAAATTCTCTATTTGAAACCCTCCCTAATTTGAAAAAAATTTCAACAAGCAAAATATTTATAAATAAAAAGTTGCTTTTTTATTTGAACTCCCTCCTTAAATAACTAAAAATATTTAATTAATTTTTCTCTGTATTTTTCATTTTTTGACATATTTCATAATTCGTCTATTTCTGCAGTTCATCACCCCTCCGGTCCCGAGCGTGATGAATTGTCGAGTTTCTACTGTATTTAATTTTCATGTTTTGAGACTTTCCCTAGACACCCATATTGACAACTTTAGAAGCATTTGAATTTCGAAAGTTTTTTCAAGTCCGAGTGTTTTGGAGAACATTTCTGAACCTGCATTAATTCGTCCACCCATTAATTTATTGAGTTTTATATTACTCCAGAATCCTAGGCAATAATTTTAATCTCACTTAATTTTTTCAAAATATCAATGTTTAAGTAAAATTTAGTCAAGATTCGCCGTCTTTTTTAGACCATTTTTGGGTCTCCAGCACCCTAGGGGGTCATTTCAACTTCACATTCGTTTATTTCATGACCTCGGTAATGTTTGAGCAAAATTTGGTCAAGATCCATCCATTCTAGAGAGCTTTCATTTTTTAGGATCTCAGTATTATTTAAGCAAAATCTGGTAGAGTCCAACCGTTTACTTTCCAAAGTCCAGCCGTTTACTTTAGAAGTCTATATTAGAACATAAGGTATCACGTATCCACCAGTGAACCAATTGTTGAAAGTTGCTCTGCTCGTCAAACGACTGCAGCGTAGCCGTATTCTTATATTAGAAATATAGTTACCTATAATTTTAACAGCTTATGACTTTTCTGTAGACAACCATACTTATTTAGATTTTTAGGAGTGGAGTACGTTTGGTCATTTCTTAGTTTTGCGTAATTTTTATTGCTTCAGACTCCTGAGCCTCAATTTTAAACTGACGTTTATTTATTCCGAGATTTTAAATGGGTTTGTGTAACACATTTAGGAGAGAATTGACTAGAGATAATTCTGTGTATTACAAATACATTAAGAAGTTGAAGCAAAAAAACTGACTGATGTGAGCAAAAAAGCTGATTGATGTGAGCAAAAAAATTGACTGATGGGATTACTTTAATGGCGGTCAAACCATTTGGTTTATCTAATATTTATAAACAAGTCTTCATGGTTACAAGTTGGGCTTACAAACATGGAGTCATGCTTCAAAATTTAATGCCTGTGGTATCTCTAGGAAACATATTATGTTAATACTAGCTGCGACCCGCGGTTTCACTCGCATAAAATTATCTGAATTATGGGTCAAATGATTATATCAATTTTAAATTAGACATTCGGAAATTCTCTACAACATCAATTATTTATAATGCCTGGCTCCGCTCGTCAAACAACTCTAAAGTAACAATCTTCATATTTCAATAGCATGGCTAATTTCCGCACCTTTATTTACCTAGATACCTGTATCAATAGGTAGGTTTAGGAGTATTTCCATTTTAGGCCTTGCTTGGGGCATCAAGACCGTAGGGGATAATTTTAATATCACAATTAATTTGGGTCTTATTAGATGGCCTTGACGGAAAACTATGACCCTCATGTTCATTCAAATTTGATATTTTAAAATTCTGAGCATAATTGTCGCCTAACAACGCTAAATTAACCATGTTCATATTTCCATAGCATATTTAATTTTCATAAAATATTGTCAAAATCCAACCGTTTAATCTTAATCCTATTAGATAGTGCTGGGGGTTAATTTTGAACTCACTTTACATTTAAATTAGATATTCTAAATTTCTTTCGTTCAATGATCTTAAAATATATATATATATATATATATATATATATATATATATATATATATATATATATATATATGCATATTTATAGGATACAGTGGAAACTCAATATTTCGTCACTCTGTAACTCATCATATTCGTGTATTTAGCGCGACAAAAATTGAAAAATCATTTTGGTATTTTAACACAAATAACTATGAATTCACATTCTCTAATAACCCTTACACCTAACCCTTACCCATAAACCTATTGTTTGAAGCTAATACAATAACTAAAAGGCTCCGTAAGTAGAAGTTTTTCTGTTTCAGCTGGTGTGTTTAATTCTTTTCGAAATTTAAAACAGATTTAACAGTAATTTTTTTGAGAATTGTACCAAATATTATTTGAATTTTGATAATGGATGTTGTAGCTTCAGGTACGTGCTACAAATTAATAGTATTATTTTTAATGTCCGTTATATTTTGACGCTATATTACATTAAAAAATAAAATTTTGATTTTTTTTTAAATTTTTTTCCATATAATACAACTTTGCATAGAGTTTTAAAAAAAGTTCCATCGAGTACCGCTTTGTTTGCTATTTTACTTCTTTTTTTAGTATTCCAGTAAACTATAAAACAAATTTAGCTATCCCAAATAATCCTTTTTTAAATTATGACCTTTTATTTACAGGGAGTCGCGATGATCTAAATCAACCACGAGGACTATTGTGATGAGAGGATTTAATTAAATTTTCAGAAGACACTGATACCGAACACCAATTACATGGTGATGAAGACTAATAAAACATTTACTGATACGTTACTTCATTACAATTGTACATTTTATTTTATTAAATTTTAATTATCTATTTTTTTGTCTTATTTTTTTACTCTTATTGAACCCGAAAACTTGGCAATTAAATAAAGTAGGGCAAAATATCACAATAATGATTTAAAGAATGTTATTTTATAATAATTAGTAAGAAAAACATTTAGTTTTTTTCATACTAAAAAAAAAATACTTTTGTCGCGCTAAATGGGTGAAATTGCCGTATGTGCGTCGCTCCTAAAAAAACTGTACGTAGTGTAGTTGTTATTCTAATTAACTTTTGAAATTTAAATAGAAAAAATTAAAGTGTGTCATACCTAGTTGTAAAAATTCCATTAAACAAAGAAATACTCAAAATAAAGGGATATCTTTCTTTAAATAAGTAAAAATATTTAATTAATTTTTCTCTTTGTTTTTCATTTTCAGACATATTCCATAATTCGTCTATTTCTGTAATTCATCACCCCTCCGGTCCCGAGCATGATGAATTGTCGAGTTTCTACTGTATTTAATTTTCATGCCTTGAGACCTTTCCGTAGATACCCCCCATATTGATAACTTTAGAAGCATTTGAATTTCGAACCTCTTTTGAAATCCGAGTGTTTTGGAGAACATTTCGGAACCTGCATTAATTCGTCCAGCAATTTATTGCGTTTTATATTACTCCAGAATCCTAAGCAATAATTTTAATCTCACTTAATTTTTTCAAAATATCAATATTGTTTAAGTAAAATTTAGTCAAGATTCGCCGTCTTTTTTAGATCATTTTTGGGTCCCCAGCACCCTAGAGGGTCATTTCAACTTCACATTCGTTTATTTCAGGACCTTAGTAATGTTTGAGCAAAATCTGGTCAAGATCCATCCATTCTAGAGAGCTTTCATTTTTTAGGATCTCAATACTATTTCAGCAAAATCTGGTAGAGATTCGTCCAGCCGTTTACTTTAGAATAGTCTATATTAGAACATAGGGTATCACGTATCCACCAGTGAACAAATGTTTGAAAGTTGCTCTGCTCGTCAAGCGACTCCAGCGTAGCCGTATTCTTATTTCAGATATATAGGTACCCTTGTGACTTTTCTGTAGACAACCATACTTATTTAGATTTTTAGGAGTGGAGTACTTTTGGTCATTTAGTTTTGCGTACTTTTTATTGCTTCAGACTCCTGGGGATCAATTTTAAACTGATGTTTATTTATTCCGAGATTTTAAAAGAGCTTGAGTAACATTTAGTCAAAATCATCAAACCTTTATTTGAATTTTTTGAAAATAGTATTTTGTACAGTAAATATGTAATTTCATAGTAGTCATAGATAAAAATATTATTGGTAGTATCTATAGAAATATTTTAAATTTGTATGATATTTTGATAAATTGGCCACAGACTGCTGTGTACAGGAATAAAAAATTGATATTTTACGATTTTTCGTAAATTTCGACGGTTAGACAAAAAATTTTGCAAAACCCTTTCTTAGCGAGCGCCTACGACCCACCTACATGCCAAATTTCAAGTTTGTAGGTATTGTAGTTTTGGAGAATTTGTGATGAGTGAGTCAGTGGTATATCTCCTTTATATATATAGATGTTCGATTCAGTGCTCAGTGGTGTAACATTTAGTCAAAATTCATCAAACAATTTGAGTTTCTTGAAAATAGTATTTTGTACAGTAAATAAGTAATTTCATAGTAGTCATAGTTAAAAATATTATTGGTGGTAGAAAATGGTGGTATAAGATTTCCGTTTTTTTCCTTTTAAGGCATCGAACCCTAAAAAGCGGCTTCGGTAATCTATAGCTGACATAAAAACCAAGTTTCCGATACCTATTTAATAAAAATTAATCGGGAAAATTTTAGTGATTTATAAGCAATTAATTTTTGATCGCCTCGTTTAATATTTTTGATTTGAATATTGCCTGACTCTTTTCTGTCTTAATTCATAACTTTTAAATTAGTTATTCTAAACTAACCTGTAATATATTTTTTGCACGATCGTGTATTTTCATGCATTTACCGATGCTGTTGACAATGCTGGTAAGTTACATTTCCCGAACGTTTCTTTATATCCATGGAAACCAAAAAATAACAGTGCGGTAAGTGAAATAGATGCTTGGTAAGTGAATAGGAGTGTGGTAAGTGAAATTAGCTTAAAAATGATTGTATTTATCAAGAAAAAAGGTATTTTTTGGCCCAAGAATATTAAAAATTTGCTTTAAAGTTAGCGAAAACAGTCTAAACGAACAGAAAAATAACTTTATCCCAATCAAATCTTGATTTGTACCATCCCCGCATACGTGCCGTAAAGTCGGTTGGAGAATAGACTTTAAATAATATGTCTTTAAAGAAATTAGTTTATCTAAATTATAAGCGCCGCCCACAATACATTTGAAAAGACTTTTGTGTGATAAAATCTTAACTTGAGAGAATATGTCCGATCAGCTTTTCATATTTTTTACTATTTCTGTTCTTAAATATCAGTATCTAACACTAGTAAAACATTCTGTTTTTATGTACAAAAATTTGAGGATTTCTTCACACGCTACATATTTTTAGGTGGGCCCTTTTTAGACAGAAAGGAAACATAGATTTTGAATATGAAGCCTATCTGTCATTCTTGTTTATCTTTCAAATTTACATTACATTCATTTTTAAAATTTAATTTGTACAAGGAAAAGTGTACGGATTGTCAACATTATTAGTCTGTATTTAATATCAAGTAGAGTGGTGTCAATAATATTTTGAATTTGGTAGTCATAGATGAAAATGTTTTATCATACATTTGACGATTTTTAATCTTGTATAATTATCGAACTTATTACTTAACTATTTGCATGTAAAAATTGTTTGTTTCGGCATTGATAACGTCAAATACGAGTCTAATGGCGATTGTTAATGCTTAATTACATTATTCTAGTCATATAATATACTAGTATTCGCGTGTCTGTCTATTTGAAATGTTTAGATCACATTTTAATTAATTATGTACTGCTAAATGAAAAACGATATTTTGTCTGGGAAATTTGGACAAATTATTAACCTAGGTCTCGAACTGCTTTTTTCAGAAACTTAAGACCCTATACAATATCCGTAAATGAAGAGTAGACGACAATTCTTAAAAAAAGAAAGTTATAATTTTTAAAATATTTTTATAATCCGACCACACAACAATATACACATATGTATGTATGTAGTTTTAAACTGTTACTAACTTACTATATGAATGTTTGGTTGGTTTGAGTTTGAGGGGTGAAAGCAGTGCAATAGCCAATAACAAAAGATAATATATAATTTATTAGTTTGACACATAAGTATATCATGTCGCACGTTCTCTGTCCCAACCTCGTGTATCAAAAATTACATGCCTTAGGTCACAAAAAACATATTAAATACTGTATTTATGTATATACTTTATATATATATATATATATATATATATATATATATATATATATATATATATATATATATATATATATTAATATATATATATATTAATATATATATATATATATATATATATATATATATATATATATATATATATATATATATATATATATATATATATATATATATATATATATAGGTAGCCAACATCAAAGGTGTAACTAGCAAAAATCTTAAGTTCATTGTGATGAAAACACAGACTTACATAAATATGTTTTTTTTGTATATCCAAAAATTGGGAGTTTTCAGATACAAGGTTGGGACAAAGTACGCGTGATATGTAAACCATCAAAAATCAAGCTTTTTTATTTTTTATTTTTTTATATAAATAAATATTTTTTTAAAAAAACTAAATGTGCGAAGACATGTCTTAAGTCTACCAAAAAAAAAAAAAAAAAAAAATTTAATTCAAAAATTTAATTCATAAATGGCGTTGAAATCGATATTGGGAGATTTTTTTCACCTTGATGGTTTCGCGCGTTCTGAAATTCCCAGTGAATTCAAATCTGTTGTGGCACAAATTAGGGGCTAAGAAAAAAAATAAAACACCAGCGAGAAATCACATTTTGAAAATAATTCATCAAAAATCATGGTTTTTTCTCGACTGTAAATAGCAGCCATTTTAAAAATATATTACCGAACCATTAGATCCTAGTTTCTGCCAAAATGACGGTATTGAGGAATAATATGCATTTTGATTTATATCGATACCTCAAATACTTTTTGAAATTTACCCGGAACCATATCGAAAAACATAGTTTCCAGGGAACTTAAATTTTTATGTCAATGAATTATAGTAAAGTGCGCGCAGTAAAATGCCCATAACATTTTGATTTTTAATTTTTTTAAAATAAAATTTTAGGTGAATAAGTATTTCTAACATCTTAAAAAACATAATTATGAAAAAAAACTTTTGATAATAAATTGATTTTTATAGATTTTATAAGCGATTTTTGGTCAATTTTTTCAAAAAACAAAAAAATTCAAATTAACACGGTTTTTTAAAAAACAATTTTTAGAAAAAATCCTACGACGTTCGCTAGATTTTGGACTACTTATATTTTAAAAAAACTTTTTGATTTTTTATTCCAAATTAAAAATTGTGACCTGTAGCGGTACCCCCATTTCGACCGTCTGAGATCTTTTTTCCTTGCGTGCGCTGCTGTGCCGCCATTTTAAAATTAAAATAAAACATATTTTTTGTAGTTAAAGACATTGTACAAAACCTCATATCTCTATCTCTTTCCTATCGTTTGTGGACTCGTGGTACGTCTCAGAAAATCACATGAAATTTAGTGAACACAAGGTGATATTACCCCCTAACTCTAAATATTTAACAGGCGGTCTGAACATAGTCTTGTCAGTGAAAAAAAAAACTTAGATGTAACGACAAAAAACATTAGGTTTTAAAAATTACAGGTAACACTCAAAACCTCATGATTTCCTTAGAAGTTGCTTTTCTAAACAAGATGAACCATTAATTTGCACATGAGAACATTTTATTTCATATTTATAATATTAGGAAAATGGTGGAAAATACATCTGTAAAAAAACTTAATGATAGTTAATGTCTAAGTTTCTTACTGTCTCTTGATTTTGATTCGCATTATGCATTTTAATAGTCATTTTTTTTTAAAAACCGTATAAAAAATTGCATAAAAAAATCGCATAAAAATGGTTTAGCTGTACTATATCCACCAGATACGAACTCATTGTTAGTAGTCATAAACTACTGGAATATAGGTATTATGGACCAATTAGACTGGAGTGGGCGCACGGAACCCTGTCCATAGTTCAAAAATATGTAAAATCCGACAAAAACAGATATTTGGAAATATCTGTAAAAAAATGGCCCAAGAATATTATGTATTTGTATTTAAAAAAAAAATAAAGCTTTGAAAAAATAATTGAAATCCATTGCTATTCCAAGAACAGACATAATTATAATAACTCAGCTAACGTACAGATAGTACTTAAAAAAAGAATCTAAAAAAAATTAATACTAATTTCCGAAATAAAAACTTCTGTTGTACTTGGCTCAAGATTTTTTTTTGATATTAATAAACAAAACGAAACAAAAAAAATCTTGAGCCAAGTACAACAAATGTTTTTATTTCGGAAATTAGTATTAATTTTTTTTAGATTCTTTTTTTAAGTACTATCTGTACGTTAGCTGAGTTATTATAATTATGTCTGTTCTTGGAATAGCAATGGATTTCAATTATTTTTTCAAAGCTTTATTTTTTTGTTTAAATACAAATACATAATATTCTCGGGCCATTTTTTTACAGATATTTCCAAATATCTGTTTTTGTCGGATTTACTTATACTGAAATTAAAAGTACAATTTGAACAATTAGGAAAATAAATCGATTAATATGAAAATTTTCACTAGTTTGCACATTATTATTATTATTGTTGGCATTAATCTTCATATTTTATTGACATTTCAAAAGGTCGTTCAATCATTAAAATTTTCTGTAGTTTTCATAATCTTCCTTTCATTCTACGAGAATAAATTTGCAGCCAAAAATAAAATGCTTTATCAATTTCATTATTATCACTAATATTATAGTTTAACATACTATTTTCCTCAATTTTTTTAATAGAAAATTAAAAAAAATATTCACACCAATGAAATATTGACATTTAATTTTTTATTTATTATTTACAAATATAGTTGTCAATTGTCACTACAAAGATTCGTATTAAGTTGCTATTAATATTTATAATATTTATTCGTGGCATTCTTTGTCATAACATAAAAATATAAATTTCACGTAAATTATCCGAATTTTATTTTTATTTAATATATTTGTATTCTTTAATTATTTTAAATCCCTCGTGCAAAAAATATTATACAATACACGATGCATTAAGTGCCTTTACTGATCTCGAAAATCGCAAAAACTCGACCCTGCGGGTCTCGTTTTTGCAACATTTTCTCAATCAGTAAAAGCAACTTACCGAAATTGTATTGTAAAATACTATTTATTATATGTTTTTATTATACATATTGTAATCAAACTTTATATTTATTTACCTAGATGATAATATTTTTACAATGGGACCTTGCTATATCGCGCCTATAGCTATGTCGTTGTCGGACAATAACTTGCCATCTGCGACAGCTCTACCTCTACATAAAAATAATTGCTTAATACCTATATATATTTTTAGATTATTAATTTTCCGTGACCTAAATATTTTACTGTAAATATTTTCTAGACGTAGCGAAAAGATGACGAAAATTTGGAAAATTAAATGAAAGCATAATGTAAATAGTCTAAACGTATAGCAACTGTTAAAATTTATTTTTCGTTATATTATCGATAATTGAAAAAATTATTTTCTCTTTTTATATAAATCGTTATTTTTATATGTACGTATAATCGTTACAAGGATATTTTTGAAATTTTCCTTATTTTTTCGCTACCTCACCTTTGCTACGTGCCGTTCATGAGAGAGTTACAATCAAAAATTTATAGCTACGAAAAATATAATTTAGAAACAACCATTATAAAAATTTTACAATTGACAATTCAGTTTCAGAAACCTTTACTGACCTATCGTCAATGTGCTGAGAATAACGAAAGGGTACAAGAAAACTACACTATCAAAAAGATTTCTCTGCTCTAAGATTAATAATTTTATTTGAATCAAAAGAATATTTCTTTGAATTAAAAAAAAATATTTTCTTTGAAGTGGTACCTATATAAAAATTAACTTAAGCGATTGACTCATCAGAGCCATGCTACTCAAACTGAATTTTTAATCTAAGCCTAGGGTCAAATTTTGGGGCTATTCTAACAACTTCTAGCAATCTATGTAAATAGTTTTAAAGAAGTAATTAAAAAGGTTTTTTGACTACTTACATAGACTCAATTACTCATAATTATTTGACTACTTACATAGACTCAATACTCAGCTTAACTGTAGACTTAATATTTTGAAAACTTCAATTCCTTTTTAACCGACTTCAAAAACGAAGAGGTTCTCAATTCAACCCGTATTTTCTTTTTGTTTTTTATTCTTTTTTTGTTTGTTTTTCTTGTATACTCCCATTTCTCTCACATTTCTGGGCCAATTTTCGCCATTCTTTTTTTGGTTAGTAGAGAAAGCTCTCCTGGTGGTCATATAAAAATTTTATTAATATTGGTTGAGCATCCTGTGTTGACTATGAATATGAATAATTATGACAATTTTAAAATTTGTATAGTAATTATACAAAATTATTTAGTTTAAAAACTATTTTACGTTGATCTATTAGGGCCCGAAGGGACCCTATTAATTTACTTGTGTGACCAAAGGAATATTATTAGCATTATTATTATTAATGTGTGAAATACCAATGACGGCGAAATGATGTGGGGTCGAAAAGCCGAAAAATAATAGCCAAAAAAGAAAACTATTAATGGAATTTATTATCTCAGATCGACATTTTATAGTTCAGATTGTCATATTAACGGCTAATTTTAATATTTCAATCTAAAAATACTGAAAAATAAGCTGATAATAATCAACACCCCAGTAAAAAAAAATTTCCACGCTCTTTATGATATTATATATATGTATCTTTTATTTCTTTTTATATAAATCCGTTGTATATATTTGCTATCTTGCTTGCACGGTACATACGTAAACAACGCTTTAGCTTATACCAACATGACAAATATGAAATAAGAAATAGTACTATATATGACAAGTTTTAACCGTTTTCCATTTATAAAACACAAACAACATTGTGCATTTATTTTTTCACATTAAACTATTTTTTTTTTTAAAACTAACGTTTTAATTGCTTTTAAATGCAATTAAAAGGTTAGTTTTGCATAAAATTTAAAAAATTAGTTTTTTGTGAAGAAACAAATACATTGTGTTACACAGTGTTGTTTGTGTTTCCTTAATGGAACGTGGCCATTATATATCTTATGGTTATGTATCTAACCATTTTGATGTATAATTAAATGTCAAAATGAAGTGACACTGCAGTTGTATATATAAATATAAATTATTGCTGTATAATATTTTTAAGGTAAGATAAATTTACTCTGATATTAATGTATTTTAAGATTTAAATGTTTTTGCTTTTTTACAGAATATGTACTTAGACAACTGTGTCTGGCACAACGGAATGGTATAAGAATGGTTTAATCCTGACGACCCAGATGGATATTCACACATATTACTATCACGATTTACATAAATAACAATTTTATTTAAGTTGAGAGAAATGGATGATAGATCAATGATGTTTTGGGAGCGATTTACTTCAATAAAGTTATCGATCCTGTTATTTTAAAAGGACGACAGGATTCGAAAAAATACGCAGGCACTCTTTTTCAACAAGAAGTAGAAATAAATGAGGTTTTACAGGGCGGAGAGTGGATATTTTAGACAGCAGGATAATGTCTGAATTCACAATTCTACGTGTGTACAGGAATTGTTTAAACAAAGAAACTGATCTGTTTTACACGATCAGCCAGATCACCTGATATCAACATCATCGAAAATGTATCGAACTATTCGTCCCGTAAAGTATACGACGGCGGGAAACAATATAATTTCAAAAAAAATTGAAAGAAAATATTAGACGTAACTGATGCCAAATACCACTGGAATATGCAAGGAATTTATATGAGAATATTCCAACAAAAATTTCACAAATAGTGGAAAATAAAGGAGCCTTAACCAGTCAATAATTATTAAAATTATACTTAATTTTTGAAAAGTGAGGCTATATTATTATGGGACAAAAAATTATATTAATTTTATATGTTTTTGATATAACTTTTGTGATTTGTTTGTGCGTTTATTTTATTAAAACAAATACTGCATATTTTTATTTACACAATAAAATATTTTCGAAATATACGACTAACGTATTATTGGCTAACCTGTTTCTCTAAAATATTGTAAGTGAAATATAAAAATTCTTAGTGACGCTATATTATGAGACGGACTGTATAAATGAAACAATAAAAAGATATTTCGTCAACTCATTTATTGAACGGAACAACGAATAACATTGTTCAAATTATCGTGAATTTAAAACTGAAAATACTATTACGAATGTTTATATAAATAAATGTCAAAACTAGGGATGAGCATCGATGATCGATGTTTTCAAAACATCGATGTTTTGTTATGGATGTTTGATGTTTTTGACATCGATGGCAAGTCGTCGATGTTTTTCGTACATTGATAGTAAATCGTCGATGTTTTTATATAATATACTGTTGGTAATATGAACTTTAATAGAAAGAACGAAAATATAACATTGCGAGCTGTAACAACGATAAAAACACTCATTTTTATTCTTATTCCCAATTTACAGTTGAAAATAGTTTATAGTAGTTTTTTTCTGTATTTGTACTTTGAAGATTGATGTTTAAATACTACAAAACATCCATGTTTGCGACCGCAAAACATCGATGTTTCGAGATCGATGTTTTTGATATATCGATGGCTTACAGTCGATGTTAACATCGATGGTAAACATCGATGTTTTCTTATCGATGCTCATCCCTAGTCAAAACTGACAGAGGCATAAATCGATATTGAACTGTCAAAATTTGAGTTCTATACGGGTAATACTAGATTGCTCGTGCTCGCTCATAGAGTTACAAATGTAAATATAAATATAGTCTAGACCCCAGAGTACAGAGGTATAGCAACTATCTCTTTTCTGTAATCACGAGTGTGTACTTCTGTGCTCATTAGGCTTCTTAGTTGTCAGTTTGTCAGTAGCAGTCGATGATTGTAGATCAACCACATGATAATGGACTTGATTGTTACATCCCCTAGTACATGCGTGTGGTGTCATAGCTATGTATGCAATAGCTGAACCACGTGACCGCCCCTACTATCGGCGTTACTCACACAAATACACAAAATCGCACTAATACAATGTAAACCCAGTGCACGTATACAACATATTGTCTATCTCTTACATGTTACACTGGTTCCAGTAGTGTAGGGATAGATATGTTGTCTCTATTACTCTATGGTCTAGACTCTAGAGTATATGAGGTACGCTACGCACACACAATTGACCGTGTTCCATTAGCAAACACAAACGGCACTGTGTAACACAGTGCATTTAGGGGAAAAGAAATGCCAAACAAGTTTTCGTGATTTTTGTACTTTCTTTTTTCACAAAAAAACTAATTTTTTTTAATTTTATTGCGAAACTAACCTTTTATCTGCTTTTAATTAAATTATACGTGTAATTGGGAATCTCAAAAAGCAGATTGAATCTTTTTAAAATCTAGTAACTTTGTCTATGCTGCCCTCTGCAGAAACAAAATAAAAGTTGATGTTCCATTAGTGAAAAAAGTAGACACAGTGTAACACAGTGTCACGCACAGTGTAAAATTTTTGCTAATGGAATGCGGTCAATGTTTCAGTATCGTACGGGACACACAATGAATGAAATAAGAAATAAAAAAAATAAGAGATAATGGGTGTTCGCTATCGAGTGACATTGAAGGGAACTTTAACTAAACTGCTCATAGGTATATGTACACCAGAACTTAAAGTGTGACATAGTTCGAATACCCACATGAAATACACACTTATCGAAACACACGTTGGCGACTCGCAAAAATTTATACCTATTATAAAAATGTCATTTAATTAGAATCAGTGTTGGCACTACTTTAATTTATTATTAGTTAACTAAACTTCGTAGTCGATTGATTTACTCGCTATTGAAACGAATATGTTGTAGAACAGTAAAAAATAAGCGACACATATTTTTTATACCTGCGGAAAAACGGTTGGAACGAGTGAAATCGCTCTTTAAAAATTAGGGTGAAAATTGAATTTTTCAAATATGTGAGCCGTTGATTTTGAAAGTGGGGCAAGTCCATATTTTGCTATTGCGAGATATTTAAGGGTTTGCGTTCAATAAATTTAAAAATATTGGTAAGTGTTAATAGACATACTTTTTGTATTTTGTGGTCTTAGATAATGCAAGTTTATGATCCAATAGTGTTTATAATGCTGGCTAAAAAAAAAAGGTTTTATTATAACTAAATGGACTTGCCCCACTTTCAAAATTAATGAATTATTGTAATCGTTAATTTAAAAGGATAATATTTGAGTTTTATCATTTAAAAATAAAAACTTTTCATACGACAGTTCAACTTTAGAAGCACGTACTATGACATTATTACCCCCTGCCAGTGCCTTAGCAGTAGAAATGAGTGTTTGAAAATAAGTATGTACTTTAAAAAGGCGACTCACCCCCTTTGCAGAGTTGCTTAAAATTAATTTTAAAAATTTATTCTAATTGTTTTAAACTATATAATTTGGAAATGCATAGAAACAAGCATTTCTAAATTACACTGTTGATGTTTATGGATATTGGACGTTTGAATTAGGCGCGTTGGGTATAGCAACTATAAAGTAGTTGTTATACTCTATACGCTTGTAACATATTTTATGATTAAAGTTTCTATGTTTGATTTATTTAATATTTCTGAGAATTTTAATTTTATTTAAAATAGAAAAAGAAAGTGACTTTGCCAATCGATTTCTCTTTCCAGGTAACTAAAATTTTATTGTAATTCTCTATCAATTTGTTAATTTATATTGATTTGTTAAATAAAATCTCTTTTCAGAGCAAATTCGATTTTAGTCTACATTTATTGTGAGAAACCATCTTAAAACTATTTCCCTTGAAGAAGTTTTTAATTACTCAAATAGTACGATTATGTCGACACAGTCACCCCGTTAACTACCCCTGGATTTAATATTAGGAAATTGAGTAAAAACAGGTCGATTAGATTTTTTTACGTACACTTGAAATTTGTAAATAAAACTTTATTATATTTTATTTTTTACCTCTTTTCTAAAAATTAACCCCTCAAATTTTAGCCC
Source organism: Brachynemurus nebulosus (assembly GCA_035578155.1). Classification (NCBI taxonomy): domain Eukaryota; kingdom Metazoa; phylum Arthropoda; class Insecta; order Neuroptera; family Myrmeleontidae; genus Brachynemurus; species Brachynemurus nebulosus. Next base: position 36,223,855 of record JAPWDM010000001.1, on the reverse strand, counting down.
TATACTACCCCTGTTGATGTAATGTAAACAAATTACATATCAATAGATAGCTTTATAAAAAAGAGCAATCTCGCCAATTTATTTAAGAAATGCTTGTTTCTATTTCTTACCGTTTTCGAGATATTTGAAAAATTAAATTTTCACCCCAATTTTTGAAGGACGATTTCACCCCTTCAAACCGCTTTTCCGCAGATAAAAAAAGCAAGTGTTACTTATTTTTTAGTATTCTACAACATATCTAAGTTTTATCAAAATCAATAGGTCCAGTTTCGGAAATTTTACTTGTAAGATGGACTTGCACCACTATCAAAATAAACATATTTACAATACTGTTAAGAGCTAAAACTTCAATCTTTCAAATATTAGGCTTCTGAATTTTTTTGACTATAAATTGTTGATAGATGGAAAGATCATACTAAGTCTTATCTATAACTACCATTATCTCCATTTTTTTCAAAAATGGACTTGCCCCACTTTCATAATAAACGGCTCATATAACTGAGGGCCCTAACTTAATGCGTGTCAACCACGCACTTGACGAATTTTTTATTCTAACAATAATTTTCTGACAATATCTGATTTAAAAAAAAAATTCTTTAATTACTTGAAAAATTGGTTTGATTTTCAATGATTTTTATTTTCCTAGTAATTATTTCTTTAAACACTAATTCTATTCCAAATTTCAAAGCAAAGTCAGTGAGTGCCCAAAATTATGATTTTTGGACAATGAAGTTTTTGAAACTAATTCCACCTAAACGTATGAAATTGGGAATACTTCTTCTTTTAAGCAATTATCACTATAAGAGCTAATAAGCATTGTCACTAAAAGGTATGAAATAAATGCTTTTTTAAAAAACCAACTTCAAAAAGTAAAAAATAAATAATAGCACAAATTTTGAATTCAAGCGTTCATGAATTTTACGAGAACGTCCGATTGCAATTTTTTATACCAGACCTTGCCTGGCGTCAAAATTCGTGCTAATATTTATATTTTACGTTTTGAAGTCGGTTTTATAAAGAAGCTTTTTTGCAACATGTTTTCCCAAATTTCAGTCCGCAGCCAACTGTGTAGATATAACTTAAACACACTGGATATTAATAGATAATTTTAATAGATTTGAACGTTACTTTATGGTATTCCATATTTTTAAATAATAAACAAATACTTTACTTTGCAAAAACCGCATTTTATGAACTAACGGTTCGAAACAATATTGTCACAGTTTCAAATATAAAAAGTGGTATTTTGCATAGTAAAGTATTTGTTTAGTATTTACAAATAGATAATTCTTTAGAAAAGAACAATGATTATCAAGATTTTGAAAAAAATATTTTTTAATCTAAATTTTTAAGAACTATTCAAACGGTTTTTCGCCAATAAAAAAAATAGTTTTCACTTATATTTTTTGCTATCCTGCAACATTGATGTTTCATTAAGATTAGTTGATCTGGGATCTCGGGATTTTGACGTGCTGATTTGATGATAAAAATAATACTAGAACTGTGACTTAACCACGATCTTAATCACGATTAAATGTTGATAAAATTAATTAATCGATTGCAAATCTAATTGTCTAAAAATTTGGTATTAGGTAGGAGACCACTTCTTTTTATCACTTCGCTCTGTCCCTTCTACCGTATCCCGTAAATTATGATATAGCGGGGTTGTTCTACAACATATTTTTACTATAGATACCCACGTATAGATTCATGTAAGCCGCACTGAACACGTATTCCTACTATATGCATTTCATATTTCTAACAATACTCTTAATATAGAAACACGAATCATATTGTTGTTGTTGTTCCGATAGCAAACAAAACAAAAAGACGAAACAACAGTAAAACGAAATAAAAAAGGAAGACAAAAACAAAACGAAAATATAGTAAATCTATTGTAGCTTTTGAATGATACAACTTTTAATATAAAAAACGCCGTGAGCAGCGGAGCCCCATCACGGAAGTCGAATTTTTCCTTTCGGTATTGAGTGTCTACAAGCGAAATATAATTGAAAGTCCACAAGCGGTTTTGTAATTTTGGTGGTTTCAAAACTGATGATGATTGTCCGGTTGATCGGGGCTTTAAAAAAAGGTTTTAAGTTTTTAAGGGCTGAATCTCAGTAAATTTCAATTTTGTGCCGATAGCAGTTAACAGGGAAAAAGCCAACACAATTCGTACGAGGGCATTTCTATCCATGCTTATCCGCCAATTGCCTTTGTGTTTTATTTTTAAATATTAAAAAAGGAACTTAAATAGTAAACTGGAAGGCTTTTATGAAGATATTTTTTCTCTCCAAAAAAATCCAAAATTTCTATTTTATAAATAATAAAAATCCAAAATTCCTAATTTATAAATAAACAGTGACTTTAATAACATTTTCAAATTACTTAATATATATGTATTTCATTTGTTAAAAAATTGTATGCACTTTTTTTTAAAATTTTTTAAAATTACTATTCGCCTACTTGTATTTAGAATAAAAGTAATGCATTTAAAACACATTTAACAATAGCATTCAATTCCGATGTAAAAATGGAAGAAGTGGGGGGAAAAGTAATGTGGACTCCCTAAAAGGTACTAGCTGGATACTAACTGAATACACGTGCAAAATTTCAGCCCTCTAGGTTTCCTTAGAGAGTCTCTAGACGTGTTACAAAACAAGCAAAAAAATTAAGGAAATATTGGCGTAAAAATCGTGGGGGTAAGGGTTAAAAGTTGAAACCCCCCAAAAACAGTGTCTGGCTATTAGCTTAACCTGTACACAAAATTTCAGCCCTCTAGGTTTATTTGGGGAGATTTTGACCCGAACGAAACTGTTAAAAAACAAGAAAAATCATGTTTTTTTGGGTATAAAAATGGTGGCGGTAGGGTTTGAAAGTCGAGACTCCCAAAAGGCACCCCCTTGATACTAACTCAATCCGAATACAACATTTCAGCCCTCTAGGTTTATTTGGGTGACCTGTGCGAGTGGTACAAACTTCGAAAACGTCGAAAATGCATGAAATTGTAGCTTAAAAATGAGGGGGGTGGGGGGTAAAATATTAAAACCTCCAAAAAGCACAACCTAGGTACGAACTTTATCAACGCACCAAATTTCAACCCTCTACGTTAATTCTGGGGGGCTGGGGGCCTGTTAGATCCAGCGAAAATCGTTTTTCCCTCCTCTACTCCCACCAAGGAAGCTGAATTTTGGATATGTTGTAGATAATTGACCGAAACATTATTTGAAACCGGTTTGGAAAAGTTTTATTGCTTTTCCGCCCCCCACCACCCCCATAAAAGTCGGGTCAGAAAAAAAATTTGCCCAAAATTTGACCCCACTTTGATAGTATGAAGTGCCTCGAAAATGAGCCCCATTTACCAAATTTCATCTCTTAACTTCCATAGGGGGGCCCTACACAAATTAAAAGGTGGCGGGAATATATATATATATATATATATATATATATATATATATATATATATATATATATATATATATATATATATATATATATATATAACATTTTTTTTTCTACATATTCGTGTTCTACGGAAACGGATAGCGCCCCTACTCTCGCCTCTCGCAGCTCTTATCGTATAGACTGTATAAGTCTAATTTTTTTGAGAAAATTCGACTAAAAATGGAGAAAATACTGTAGCATCAGATAATACCTGTTTTGTGTAAATAGTATTTCTATTTTTGTACATCACATTACTAACTGCTATGACGTTGCGCATATTACTATAACCAATATGTAGTATATCTAGTAAGTAGTAAGCTACTATTGCTATCTATGCAACTAAATCATTCAGTCATATAGAATTTTAAATGAAATATTGAAAATTGACGAATGTGAATGTGCCAGTAATTTTTATTAAATATATAAGTATATTATTTTCTCATAGTTTTAGGGTTTCGTAGTACCATAACGAAATCGTTATAAATTTGTCATTGCCTTAGGTTGTCTATCCGCATTTGAACACTTTTAAGTAATCAGATCGTGCGTAATTTAAAATAGACAGTGTCATCTTTTAAAAACTACTATTGATTTTTTTTACCACATATAGAAAGTAGCAGATTCTGACAATCATATTATTAGAAAATCGAAGGTTAATTTTAACTTTGAATAGAAGCAAGAAATATTTTATCCCCAGAATAGGAAACTTGACTGTATTCAATATCAGTTTTAAATATTAAATAATTTTATGACTTAACTATTTTTAAATACATCTAATTTTAATAGTGAAAAATAAAAATATTCTTTAGTTATTTAAAAATTATATTTCGAAAAATATAAATCTTTAGCCTTCACTTAAATGACTAAAAACGAGGTATTACTTCGAAATGACGCCATGATTTGTAGCGAATATCATAAGATGGACTTTAGATTAGTAACGTAGTTATCGTAGTTACATCTTGTCTATGACAAATAGTAACTATTTTCATATACTGACATTTTCACAGTTCTAACTGACCAAGCCAAGTTGTTTTTCTTTATAATTTATTTTAAATTTTTTGATTTGCAATTAATTTTTTTCTCAACTGGAATGATGGAAGAAGCTTTTTTAGAAGCATATAGTACTAATATTCCAAAAATAGATGCACTAATGATTGAGAGTTACTTTTCAAAAAATCCTGATTTTTATTCAGCTGAATCCGGAAATTATAAGGCAACAGTGTGTAAGTATTAATAAAAGTTTAGTAATTTATTTCAGTTCTGTAGTATAAGTCGTTATTTAAAACGTAAAATCTTGGTTCTCAAATCTTATCAACTTGGTTTAAATATTATGTTAATAATGCTTTTATGATTTGCTACAATTTTAAAATTATGTAAAATTTTTTTGTAAAAATACATTTAATACTTGTAGAGTTTCACCAGAAACTTACGGTGATAATGCTAATAATTCGTCCAATTTAAATAAGAGGGAAGCATTTGTACTGTTAAGTACAAAATTTCGCCTGACATTTTCTGATATATTAGGTAGTTGTAAATGAAGATGACGTAGTAGAAAATTGTAATGTATACAAATATATGACTAGTAGTGACATGACTGAAAATGACATTTGCCTGCCGTCAAATCGTGACATTATTGAATACGTCACCACGACGACCCATTTTTGCACCAATTTTTTCACTTAAAATTGAATAGTAATTTTTTTGAGATTTTAAATATTTGTCAAAAATTGCTTAATTAATACATAAAAACAAAGCATTGCGAATTATTTTTAATTGCAGTCAAATACAATATATTGTGAAAAATGATGACTCCTAACTACGAAATCTTGACTTAATACCTGCATAACACGTACTTGGCGTATTTTTATATTATATTTTACATACATTTACCATTTAGCAAATAAAATTAGTCGCTGAGCCCCGTCTTACAAAGTAGTTAATTAAGTAAATTAATGCAAATGAAAATATACCTGGTAGCAGGATTCTATTTAGCTACGTTTTTCGTGAACAAGCTCCGTCAAAGTAGACTTTTGACATTGCAAAAAAGTTAAGTAAATTCTACTTGATGTTGTGATGTTTATTGAAACATCAATGTGGATTGTCAATGTAGTAATATTGGAATTAGAGATAGAAAAGTGGGTAAGAAAGCAAGAAAAGTCAACCTCACAAAAGTAATTATTTATGTTTGAAATCATTATTTTCACGCATGTGATATTTTTCAGCTAGGTTAAATTTTTAGATAATAGGGTGAATGCGGGAGAGATGCCGCACATTTTGAAAACACTTGATAATTCTTTAACTATGCATTTAATTGATTTGAAATTTGGTACACAATAAATGTAAACATTGTTCTTTAAAATCATTTATAAATAATTTTAAATTTTGAGTCATAAAGGATTCATAATTAACATTTCTGTAGAGCCTGCCAAGCGGCGTCTCTCCCACACCTATCGGAGAGATGCCGCATCAAAAAAGGAGAAACGCCGCATAGTTCATATTAAAAATTTTGCATTTTTTTGGCGGAGCGTCCCTCTTGAACATATATTACACACATCTCCATACATGATGCATGCCATATCTAACCATTTTTGCCACTTTATACATCTTAACCAGTCAATTTTTTTTTTGTTTCTGAGTACTTGTCAAAACAGTCAATACACAGGCAATGAGGCAATCATCATTATTTTCGTCATCTTCACTAATATGAAAGCTCTTGCTGATCCATTAATGGATCTTTTATATTTACGTGGCATAATTTAGAGTCCAAAAAAAAATTGCGTAGTTAAGGTATAAGTCTATGTTTTTAATATGTAATATGATGCGGCATCCATACCAACTTTAAATGCGGCATCCCTGCTTTTTGTTGGGATAGATGCCGCATGTTGCTATAGCAAGCATAGTGTGGAATTCTAATCTAAAATTTTATACGGTACTTTTAAAATATACCTAAATTAATAACAAAACTCATTTTCATTAAAACAATGAAATATACCCTCTTAAATACTTGATAAAATATTATGTTAAAAAACATACTTTTCAATAATAAGAAGTTGGATAATTACTAAAGTGATGGACTAATCATAAATGTTACCATATAGTCCAGTGTTGGCATTTTTTGTTGACAAATTATGTGATCAGGCTTGCAAAATTATAGTATTTCGTAATATCATAGTTCAGCGCAAAAATACAGTCAGATCAGCAAAAAAACAAAAAATAATTTTTTTCAAAATTTTTCACTGACAAGTAAAAAAAAAAAACGGGTACTTAATTAATTATTACAGTTACAAAATACAGCTTCAAACGACCGACTGTACTTATTTTGGTACATTTTGTGGAATTCTAATCACTAAAAATTATAGTACTTTTACGTAACATAATAAAAACACTATGTTACATAGTAAAATTCATAAAATTATGTCAAATGTACTATAATTACGTGACGAATGCCAACACTGCCATATACAGCTAAAATAAGTAACTTATTTTAAACATATAATCCATTAATAGCGCTATCTATCAATCGACGGACGAACTATGGCTACTGCGGCATCTCTTCCGCACTTACCCTAGGTGATTTTATGACCCTCTTTTGAAGACTGTTTGCTATGCCCCTTTTTTATTTTATTTTATTATTTTATTTTTATAATATTTATAGTTTTTAATCTATTATTTGTTACTGAAAAATCTAAAAAATGGGACAAATCAAAAAGCTTATCGCTAGAAAGTTAAGCTGCTTGTTGTTGTTTTACATATTATTATCAAATTCATTACTGTATATCAGTATGTTACATTATAAACCAACTATAATTTAAAATTGGCGCGGCGAACGGGGAGCAAAATTTTGACATCATCCTCACTCCCATTCATCTTATCAAACTGACCCGCGGTCTGATTTTCATGCGTATCTGTACACCTTTTACTCAGAGAACCAATGGAAGTGGCGTAGAGAATTTACATGAGACGAATTTGGCTTGGAGAGGAAACACAATAATAATAATAATTAATAATAATAAATCTTTATTCCACAAAGTACACTTGAGTACACAGAATGCGTCAATAAAATAATATGTGCCATGCAAATAATGAGTGCAATGCATAACGAAATACACCTATCTTTGTTATTACTGACTGCGGAACTGTATAAGGGGATGCCTACCATTATTTATAAATAACGAGTAAACTATATTCTATATTCCTGTAAATCACTGCAGGACACATATTGACAGTGCTACCAGCATCGATAAATCATAAAATAATTCATCATATTCTTTTTTTCTATAATTAAGTTATTTTACTTTAAATGAAATCACAAACATACATTTTCCGATTTTACTGCCTCGGCAATCGTAAAATTTATGACGTACATTACAAAATATTTGAATATGAAACGAACTATTAAAATGAAACATTATCTATTTTCAATTGGCAAACTCTTGGCTGCTTGGTTGCCTTGTGCCTTGCGTCTGCGATTACGTCACAATAGTACAGAATAGATATACATACGTAATAAAATGGGTAAACGGCAGTACATTTTATTGCCTCTTTTTTTTTATTATTACATTTGTACGGTACGGGTGTATTTTTATCTTTATTTATTATCATAATGTATTTTTTATTTGTTGACTTTTGACCCCATTTGTTATTCAGATAAATATAGGTATATTGGTAGCTGTATTGTGTGCAGTAGGTATACTATGTATAAACTATCTTTCATTATTTTTTTATTTTTTTGTTAATGTTATTTTACTCTTATTTAGCTGGGAAAATTTACCTTTCCCGCCTCAGTTTATGTGTATTGTCGGAATAATTTTCATAGAAAGAATGAATTTAAAAATAATTGTACACTTATCAACAAAATATAGGAGTATTAATTTTGTTTCACAGCGCTCCCACTATTAAAATTCATGCAGCCATTGATATCATTAATTTGAAATATTTGAAATTTTATTTGCAAAATAAATTTAAATATGACACAGTCAAACAAATCACCGGAAAGAAGTTAGCGCCGAAAGTTGAAAAATCTTTTTGTTTTTTATATGGTTAAATTGCTCCCAAATTGCTCCTTTGAAATCAGTAATTGCTCCACCTGAAACTTAATTATTTAATTAGTTATTTATAAAGAAAAAAATTTTTTTCCGTTATTTAAGTTATCAAAATCTCCCAAAATAATACTTTTTTATATAATTTCTTTACGTCAATAAATTGCTCCCAGTTTGCTCTGTTTAATTTAAAAGCTAAATCTTAATTTGTTTGAATAATTATTAAAATATTTTGTTTTTTTATAATGTTATTTAACTTGTCAAAATTCAATTATCCTTAAATATATGCAAACGACTTAAAGGTATAATGGATTGCCTATACGTTTTAATAATACATAACCTAATTCATAATATTTTTTATTTTAATATATATTAATTATTATTCAGAGAAATGAATAACTAACTTTTAAATTAGATGGAGCAAAATTGGGAGCAATTTTTTAATATAAAGTAATTGTATAAAAATGCATTATTTAACAAGATTTTGATAATAGAAATAGTCAAAAAAAAAGTTTTTTGTTTATAAATAACTAATTAAGTAATTAAGTTCCAGGTGGAGCAATTACTGATTCCAAAGGAGCAATTTGGGAGCAATGTGGCCATATAAAAAACAGAAAGATTTTCCAACTTTCGGCGCCAACTTCTTTCCGGTAAACAAATCAACTTTTTATGAACATTTCGACTCAAAGAGTATAAAATATTATTCTTATATTAAGAGAGCCTATTCAATTTTACTTGAGTTCTAATAGCAAAACAAACAGAAGAAAACAAGAGCCTGATTATAAAGCTAGACAGTCATGGCCGGATTAATCCTGAGTCCGCCCCTAGGAATCTTGACAAACGCCGCCCCTACCTTTTATTTGCATAAAGGAAATCTTAAAAAAAAAAACGTCAATCACAAATTTTTCTGCCCTGTTTTAAAAATTTGCCCCCCTCTTTTCCTACCTTTTTTACAAACTTTCTCTTAAGTGACGAGCAAAAAAAAAAAAAACGTCAATTACTCATTTTTGGCCATAGCTTAAGGTGGCCTATTGGCTAAGCTGGCCCTGTAGACAGTACAAAACAAAGTACACAATATAGTACGCAGTCTTATCTGTATTTTTGTATTTAATTTCTTCAAATTTTTAATCCATACGCGAGGAGCTTCTTAAACATAATTTTTATATTTACATAACACAGAATTAGCAGCTATTGGCAGGGTGCGAAGTATATGGTGGGGATAATTAAATCAATTGCAGCGTGAGTAGTGGAGAAAACAGGCAATAATACTTGCTCATATGTGTTTATAGTGTAATAAAAAATATTAAATAAAAATATTTACATTGATCCACTTTGATTGTAAACGCAATTGCCACTAATATGTCGCTCCTTATTTATCTGTTAACAGTATTAACGTCTACACGTCAATCCATAAATACAGAATTAAAAATATTTGAGGTATTTTAACTCAAATGCAATGATGTTTCATAAGGAGTTAAAGTTATTGATGTTTGTCTTATGACTCTAAATGACATTCAACTAAATGACTTATGCCAGCATTTCTTAGTTTTCGAATTTCCCTGATGTGCTTCGCCATCACCAGCAACTTTTTCCTCTGCATAGTCCGGGGTTGGAAGGAAATACTGTCTTGGTAATTATATCCATGTTAACGGCAAAAATTTTTACTTTTTTAATACAACTATTATACTTCATCCAGTATTTTATACCTCAAATTGTTCAAATTTATTTTTAAAAAAATAATTGTAAATAGCAAATATTTGTATTCAGATTTTACGGTTTTTTTGAAAATATTTTTATTTATTTATCATTATTTATATTCGTTAATGAGTCTGAAAAAACATATATTATAATAGATGTCGTTGCCATCACGCACCCAGCCAATATTACAATAGAAAGACTATTTTTGTGTATGTGATGCCTTTGGATGGATTTAGACTACATTTGACTTACTAAAACTAAATTAAATACTTAGTTTTTGGTTTACTAAATATATATGTAGTTTAAAGTTAACAGAGCCACACTTTTTGTGGAGAGTATAATCAAATATCTATGTAAAAAAATTAATAGTTTTCACCCGTGTACCGGAAATTTATTTTTACTATTAATGAATGTTCATTTGGAGAGCATTTATTTCATTAACATAAAAAACAAAGTTTTATTTGTTTAGTAATTTTTTCGGTTTTTGTTTAATGAAGGTCGTTAAATGGTGATAGGTTTTTTTTTTTTAAATTTGGATTTACAGTTAACACGCATGCATGCAAAGAATTAAAAAAAACCGTTTTTATAATTATTGAATAATTAGTGTAAAATTTTGGTGATTTGATGTAAATGAAATTCGATCAATTTCAGCTTACTAAAAGCTATTAATTTATCGGCAGCAATTTAGAACAGAATTTTTTTGACACCTTAAACCGTGCTATGATAAGCACTTCATTAAAATAAATTTCAAAAACAATGTTAAACTGAAAAATGAATAAATTTTGAAAATTTTAAAATGTCTGAAGAAAAAGCAGCCAAGAGCAAGTCGAGCTCCCGACTATTGCAATTAGAGTTCCGAATAGTGAGCAGTTAATAGCATAAATTAGATTAGATTTTGTTTAAGTACCTACATGTATTTAAATCGTATCCTTGTGATACAGTCAAGTCTCCTATAATGAAAATAATTCGTATTACGTACATGGAGACCGCGTAATAGGAAACTCAGAATCAACTGATATCGGTAATGTGTTCTATAGAAACCGCATTGTGAGAATCACAAAAATAACTAATCCATATAGCTTTTCACGTTATATGGAGGGTTAGGGACCGCGTTATAGGAGATTCAGAATTAATACAAATTAAGTGAATTGTACCACGTTATACGGGATTTTAGAAATAGATAAATTGTACATTAATCAAACCTATGTGAAAACTACATTCTTAAAGTGTCAAGTTGTGATTTATACGGTTTTAATTTGAAGGAATATGTAGAATTTTATATATTATTTAAATTTTAAAAATATCGTTATTTTCGACGTCAATAATTTCCGATAATGAAAACTACATTTTAATAATCCTTATATGTCTGAAATACCAACAACTCGCATTGCTTAGGCTTTCAAAAATTTCGTAATTTTTTCGCTACGGCATACGGTTTAGAATTTAGGAAATATTTACGATCAAAGTTTCCGGTAACGAAAACATTCGCTTACAATTAATTTTTTTGATGAGTGTAGTAAATGAAAGAAATAAGTATAAAAAAATGCTCTAATAAGAAATATTTTTAAGCCAATTTTAGAGCACGTTAATACTAGAAACATTTTGATATATCCGGAAATTACAAACATTTAGTTAGTGTGTTATCATTCCGACTAGAAATTTTAATAAGGTCCAAACAAGGACCTTATCAGGCGTGCCTTACATTCTGATGAGGTCCAGATCAGGATTACCGTATGAGGTCCTTATCAAGTTTGCCACGCAAAACAGTCATCGGGTCCTTACCATGACTACCTTATCAGGTCCTCATCAGGACTACCATATCAGATCCTGATCAGATTAACCTTATCAGATCCTAATTAGGAAAACCTTATTGAACCCTAATCAGGCTGTCCTCATCGGGTTAACTCAACGTTAAATTATACATATTTCAATGTAAAATGAGTTCAATGTTAAATGTCACATTTCGTGTTTGTGTTAAATGAAAACATTAACACAAACTTCGATTTAACAGAAACAAAATGTTAACCTGTTTTGAACAGCAAGGAAGTAACACAAGATTTGTGTACAGCAAAAGAATGCTATAACAACGGGTATCTTACGTTGGAATATATATGTACCCAAATGTATATAATAAAAAAGATGAGAGTAGTTCTTATTATTAAACAAAACCGAAGAATTATACGTTTTTTCAATTATTGACGAATATAGTTTTATTAGACGTTTAAAAACGAAACAATTTTCTTACATTTTAAGGTTATTTTGTTACAGATTCAATTACAAAAAAATCATGTAAGCTTAGATGAGATTGTATTATATAATATAGTTAGTACAAGTAAGGTTATCCTGACATGGACCTGATAATGCTCTGAGTATGATAACCCGATAGGAAATTTACGTTTTTTTACGTAAGGTTATCCTGATATGATCCTCATAAGGTTCTGATCATGATAACCTGTTAAAAAATATTTTTCTTACAAGTAAGTTTATCCTGACATGGACCTGATAATGTTCTGAGTAGGATAATCCGATCGGAAATTTATGTTTTTTACATAAGGTTATCCTGATATGATCCTGATTAGGTGCTGATCATGATAACCTGTTAAAAATATTTTTCTTACAAGTAAGGTTATCCTGACATGGACCTGATAATGTTCTGATTAGGATAACACGATAGGAAATTTATGTTTTTTACGTAAGGTTATCCTTATATGATCCTGATGAGGTTCTGATCAGGACAGCCTGTTGAAAAATATTTTTCTTACAATTGAGGTTATCCTGACATGAACCTGATAATTTCCTCATCAGGTTAACCCGATCAAAAATATTTTTTGTTCAAAGAAGGTTATCCTGACCTCATCCCTATAAGGACCTTATCAGGTTTTCCCTATTAGGGATTACCTTATCTAAATCTGATAAGGACCCGATGATACTTTCTGCAAATAAGGAAAAATTTCTAGTCGGGATCCCCCTAAAATTCTTCCCAGCTTTTACAATTACCGCTGTATTAATTAACAAAATTTTATTTTCTGGTATTTTTATACGTATCAACTTAACAATTTAACTGTTTGTCCTCTATGTATTTTTCTTTAAACACACTTTAGCTTGTAATTTAGAAATTACAATATCCAATCAAGTAAAAAGAACAAAAAATAGACTTGTTCACAGTTTCTCCTCCACTTTTTATTCTAAGAATTTTTTCATGCCAAATTCCATGAACCATATAATTAATTTTCAAACAGAATTACTCACTCAGTGAAAAAGAAAACACAAAATGACGAAGTATAAAATAATGTTTCATTCGTCGTGTGTTTCTGTGTCGTCGCTGTACTCTGTAATTGAAAAATATGATAATAAATTATTCAACCGGAATAAAAATTTTAAAAAATTATTTCAAAGATGAATATTATTTTAAAAAAGTTATTCCAAGAGAACTTATAGAGAGAGAACTGAAAAGATATGTTCAGCTAGCTTTAAAACTTTGTCTAGGAAATGTTGAATAAGAAAATACAAGATGTAAAGAATAAGTATCCGGGTGTACGGGAAACGAACAGGAGTGAGAGACAGAAATAGGTAAATTTGTTGGGAATACATTCACGTACAAATAGATGAATTACATTGCAACTTTTTGATAGAAAAATAATACGATCTAGTCTGTAATATTATTACATCATAATTGAAATATTGTAGTATGACAAAGTTGAAATTTATAAGTATTATCTTCTTCCTTACTAGTTTTCTCAACGGGTCTGTTTCTGAAATTGTTTCAATAGATAATTCTCTTTAGTTATTTCTGTACGATCCTTAAATAACTCTATGAATAACAGAGAGAGGGAAAATACACCTGTCTCAGCATCCTGCATCACATAGCGAATTTACGTTTATAAAAATTAGTTTTTTTCGGAAACCAGTTCACATTGAATAATAGTTCAGAAACCTTTTTATGTGACTTTTTCTCCTCTTTGCAGTGGTATAAAAAATGCCGCAAAAACTTTTGAATTTGGGCAAATTTTGGCAAAAATTTATTTTTTTTACGAAAAATTTCAAAAAAGCCAACACTCGAGCATTAAGCGTGTCTGATTGAAGAACTTATTCAATATTTTTGGATTTCCAAGGTTCCCACCAAATTTCGTAAAAATAAGATGTGTCGTTCTTGAGTCATCGTGCGGACACATATACATACATATGTACGTAAATATGTATATATAAATTTTAGTGAATGTCATTTTCGGTTTCTAGAGACCTTAAAACAAATTTTGGTTACAGTGCCGGACTCAAGTCGTCTCATGACAGTGACAGTAACTTACTGGATTCGCTAAAATCCAGTAAGTAAAGATAAGGGTCGCTTCTCGCCACTCATAATCGAAGAACAGTAAATTAAAATTTCAAACGAATAGAGTGCTTCTTATGGCCGTGTATTAGCGAATTTCCAGAATAGAATTGAGCTATTACAGCCACTGTCACAACGCGACCTGAGTCCGAGACCATGGCAGAAAATTGTTTTGAGGTCCCTAGAAACCGAAAATAATATTCGCTAAAATTTATATATATATATATATATATATATATATATATATATATATATATATATATATATATATGTGTATATATATATATATATATATATATATATATATATATATATATGTATATATATATATATATATATGTCCGCACGATAACTCTCGATATTAAAGAAATTAATATCGAGAGTTAAAGCGGACACTTAGTTAGCGGACACATATATATATATATGTGTCCGCACGATAACTCAAGAACGAAACATCTTATTTTTAAGAAATTTCGTGAAAACGTTTACGGTTTTTTGGACATTCTTCGTGAAAAAGATTTGGCGGAATGAGGCGGAAAATTCACATAAAGAAGGTTTTTTTATTTACAATTACTCTATATCAACTAGTTTCCGAGAAAAACGTACTTTTGTAAATGGAAATTCGCTATGTTATGCAGGACGCTATTACAGGGGTATTTTTTATTAAGGAAGGATATATGTAAATGCGTGCAAAATTTATCAGAAGTTTTGCAACTTTCTGAATATTATCTAATTTCACACATTTTTTGATAAATCAGTTACTGTAGAACAAAAATTGTCTTTATTGTATGTATCCCTTAGTGTTTTATTTGAAATTACTCAAAAAATAAATTACGAGAACTTATAAGTAAAGATTCTGAGACCAAATCTATAAATT
Organism: Brachynemurus nebulosus; assembly: GCA_035578155.1. Taxonomy (NCBI): domain Eukaryota; kingdom Metazoa; phylum Arthropoda; class Insecta; order Neuroptera; family Myrmeleontidae; genus Brachynemurus; species Brachynemurus nebulosus. The sequence continues at coordinate 36,208,473 of JAPWDM010000001.1, read as the reverse complement.
TTGATGAAATTTTTATATGTGTATAACATTAAAAAATGTAGGCGACACGTAATTTTTTTATAGACGGAAAAACGGTTTGAAGAGGTGAAATTGCTCTTCAAAAATTGAGATAAAAGTTTTTTAAATACATTAAATCAGTCAGAGATAAATCAAAAGTTTAAATTGGCGGTATTACTCTTTCTTAAAGAGCTGTCTGCTGATATCAAATCTATTTAAATTACATTGACAGAAGTGTTTGGGAGTTTGGTGATTAATTTTGTAAAGGGAAATGAAAAGTAAAAACGATTAAAATTTTATTTTCAAATTTCAGATCTACATACCTATCTAATTTATATGTTCTTGCTCAATTTCCTAATATTAAGTCTATAGGAGTAGTTACTAAAGGCTGACTATATTGACATAACCAACCGTATTATTTTAGTAGTTCAAGAACTTCTTTTTCACGGAAAATAATTTACGACAATTCGAAAAACGGTGAAATAAGATTCTCGAATTCAAAATTCAGTCTGAGCAGCACTGGGGACGGGAGTGAATTAGCCTCTCAAATTACATGTTAGTTTTCATATAGGTACTCGTTCTTACTATTAAGACAATGGCAGTGGAAAATAATGTCATAATAAGTGCTTCTATTGTTGGGCTCTCATATGTATACGTTTTCCCTCGTAAGCAGTGCATCGTAGCAAGAAATAGCGAAAACGCGATATAGGTTGTAAGTATTCCAAACATTTTACGGCAGTTGAAATGTAGATTTCGTTATTTAAAATAGCGATATTTTTGAAATAAATGATATAGCGAAAGGAAGTAGGTACCTACTCTTTAAGTGACACATGATAAATTATACTTTCTGTTATCAAAATCCATTGATCGAAAATAAATCGTAGCAACGATCACTAACTTTAATGTAAAATATTCTAAGTCAAATTTAATAATTTTGGAAGAAAATCTTTATGACCGAAACAGAATTTTACTTAAAATTAGGCATATGCTTTGCTAAATTAGACTTATTTTACACTAAAATAAGGTGTCATTACCAATAACAGTAAACAGAGCGATTATGACCTATTTAAATTTTTGCTCTATTTCTTACCATTTTCGAAACATCTGAAAAATTAAATTTTTACCCCAATTTCTGAAGGGTAATTTCATCCTTACAAAACGCTCTTTCGTCGATACAAAAGTACATGTCGGTTATGTTTTAATGTTCTACAACCTATCAAAAATTTGATCAAAATTGATAGTTCCGACCTCGAGAAATTTACTTGTAAGTGAATTCTGAAATATTAAGTATAAATTATTTGGCAAGGACCGCAATTCAAGGCTAGAAGTTGTGGATCCTTAAGCATCCATAGTCACAAAGATAAACCTGCGGACCGAGTATGAGTAAGTTATATCTTCAACCGAAAATATTTTTACTGTTATGTCTATTTACTCTTATAAAATCGTTTTTTTGCAGTGATTTTTTGTGTGGAGAGTTGCCCTTCTACTTTTTATCTGAATGTAATGTCTAATAAATATATGACTAATTTTATTGTTAGGCATCTGAATAAGTGAAATATTAAAAAAATATAAACATTACAATATGTCAAGGGACGACAAATGGCTCTTCTTTAAACATATTTGATTCACACGATTAACATGGTAAAACACATTTAGTTTAATCATGGTGGAAGCGCTGGGATTAACGCGAACACATTATAAATAAATATTCTATTTGAAGCTAATGAAACATACGAAAGGGCTGTGCCGTATAGTTGCTTTAAAATAGTATAATTTAATCGAAAATCTGTTCATAGTATTCCGTACTAGCAACAGGAAAATAGGGAAGATAATTTTTTCTTGTAAAAAAAAACTGTTGGAAATTATTTTGAACTGTTTAAAACTCTTTAAAAATTTCATTCAAATTCTGTTGATAACAAATAGTAGTCGATAAACTCTAGTAGGTACATAGTAAACATGTTTATTCAAATAGTTTTAAAAATTTTAAATGGTACCTATTTCCACCTATCGGTTTTTATTATAGTAATTAGTCGAATTTTCTCCGAAAAATTAGACTTATACAGTCTATACGATAAGAGCTGCGAGAGGCGAGAGTAGGGGTCCCTATCCGTTTTCGGACCCGTAGAACACGAATATGTAAAAAAAAAAATGTCTGATATATATATATATATATATATATATATATATATATATATATATATATATATATATATATATATATATATATCTTAATCTTAATAATATTATAAATGTGAAAGTTTGGATGTTTGGATGTTTGGATGTTTGGATGTTTGTTGCTCAATCACGCCAAAACGGCTGAATGAATTTTGATAAAATTTTACGTACAAACTTCTTATACACTGACTTAACACATAGGCTAAATTTTATCCCGATTTCATGTTCCTGAGGGATACAAAACCAATTAATCAATCCCGCTCAAATAACTGAACCGAATTCGACGGAATTTGATTTACAGGCAATATTTATCCTGAATTAACACATAGAATAATCTTATCCCGATTCAAGGCTCCTGTGGGATACAAAACCAGTTACTTAACCACAGCAAAATGACTGAAATGAATTCGATGAAATTGGTATATAGAAACTATTTACTATGGATACATACAGGAGTAATTTTAATAACACATAGGATAATTTTATCCCGTTTTCATGTTCCTGAGGGATACAAATTCAGTTAATCAATCCCGCTCAAATAACTGAATCGAATCCGATGGAATTTGATGTACAAGTAATATTTTCCCTGAATTAACACATAGAATCATCTTATCCCGATTCAGGATTCCTGTGGGATACAAAACCACAGCAAAATGACTGAACTGAATTCGGTGAAATTGGTATATAGAAACTATTTACTATGAATACATACTGGAATTATTTTAATAACACATAGGATAGTTTTATCCCAATTGAATGTTCCTGGGGGTTACAATCCCAATTACTCAGTCACGTATTGCTAAAACCGAATTTGATAAAATTTTGTACACAGACACTATTTATGCTGAGTTAACACAGAGAATAACGTTATCCCGATTGAAGGTTCCCGTGGAACACTAAATTAGTTATTCCATTACACTAAAATGACTGAACTAAATGTGATGAAACTTTGTATACAAACGCTATTTACCTTGAATCCGCACCTAGGATGATTTTGTTTCGATAGGAGGTTTTTATGGGATACAAAACCAATCATTCAATCACGACAAAATCACTGAAACGATTTCGATGGAATCTGGTACAGAGACATTAACTCTTAATTAATACAGAATCATTTATTACCGATTAGAGGTAGAAATTTTCTACCGAGACCGGACCGAGAGTTTTAAAGGTCCTCTCGAGTCTTACCGGCGGGAACGGGAACGCGCAGATGTGGCAATTTTTTGACGGGAATTGAAACGGGCGGGAGTGGATAAATATGCTGGGAATGTTACATTTTTATTTTCGTTATTTAGAATTAAAAATTTTTTTGATAAAGTGGGACCGGAAATAAAGAAAACGGGTTCGGGACTAATTTGAAGGAAACGTGCAGAAGTGACAATTTTTCTATGGAAATGAGAGTGAACGGGAGCGATGGGTATAAAATGGGTTTACCGGGAACGGGACTAATTTGAAGGAAACGGGCAGAAGTGACAATTTTTCGACGGGAATGGGAGTGAACGGGAGCGATGAGTATAATCGTGAGTGGGCGGGAACGGATTAAGAAAAGCACTCCCGTGAGTATCTCTATTACTGACTGAAGATTCATGTGGAATAAATTACTTAGTTACACTCAATTTATTAAATATAAGGTTTTATTATAATTGAATTTATGGAGGTGTAAATATAAATTAGGTCAGTTATTTAAATCAGATGCATAGCAATAAATATTTTATTATCTACTCATCTTAAAATTTCAGAGAATAATGTAAATGATTTTTTTTTCTTTTTTTTATACCTGGTACTTGAACTTATGTTTAAATTATTTCTTTTCATAATAATCCCTTATTTGGGTATAGAAAATACTATCTATTGTATATGACATGTGATTAACAGTTTTAAAATATGATGGATTTTCAAAATACGAATGTCATACATAAGCCAATAAAAATAAAACATAACAGAGATTTGCATAAAGATGATAAAAATAAGCAATGGATTTTTGAAGTTATAACAATTTAAGTAGGTATATGCCCCTTTAATTATTTATTTATGTATTACCTTACACCGAGAGTATTGCAATAAAATGTTAGGTATAAAATTTTTTTCATAGCCTTATTATAGGAATCCACTAATTAAATCAAAATCAAATCGCTGAAACGGCTGGACCGATTTTGATAAAATTTTATAAACACACTCTTTACACAGTGAATTAACACATGGACTAAATTTTATCCCGGTTGTAAGTTCCTGAGGGATACAAAATTTTTCAAACACGCCCCACAAAATTAAACTTAATTCGTTGAAATCTGGTACACAGGCACTATTTATCCTAAGTTAACACATAGGATAATCTTATCATGATTAAAGGTTCCTGTGGGATGACTGAACCGAATTTTATAAAATTTAATATACAGATACTATTTACTATGAACACATATAGTAATAATTTTTAAATATATGATTGTCTTAGTCAGTATAGTTCTATCCCGATTGAAGGTTCCCGGGAGAAGAAGGGGGATACAAAACGGGGGAGGGGATGGAATTCAATGCGGGCGAAGCCGCGGGTCAAAGCTAGTATATATATATATATATATATATATATATATATATATATATATATATATATATATATATATATATATATATATTTTCCCGCCACCTTTTAATTTGTGTAGGGCCCCCCTATGGAAGTAAGAGATGAAATTTGGTAAATGGGGCTCATTTTCGAGGCACCTCATACTATCAAAGTGGGGTCAAATTTTGGGCAAATTTTTTTTTCTGACCCGACCTTTAAGGGGGTGGTGGGGGGCGGAAAAGCAATAAAACTTTTTCAAACCGGTTTTAAATAATGTTTCGGTCAATTATCTACAACATATCCAAAATTCAGCTTGCTAGGATGATATGGTGGGAGTAGAGGGGGGAAAAACGATTTTCGCTGGATCTAACAGGCCCCCAGCCCCCCAGAATTAACGTAGAGTGTTGAAATTTGGTGTGTTGATAAAGTTCGTACCTAGGTTGTGCTTTTTGGAGGTTTTAATATTTTACCCCCACCCCCCTCATTTTTAAGCTACAAATTCATGCATTTTCGACGTTTTCGAAGTTTGTACCACTCGCACAGGTCACCCGAATAAACCTAGAGGGCTGAAATTTTGTATTCGGATTGAGTTAGTATCAAGGGGGTGCCTTTTGGGGGTCTCGACTTTTAACCCCTACCCCCACCATTTTTATACCCAAAAGAACATGATTTTTCTTGTTTTTTAACAGTTTCGTTCGGGTCAAAATCTCCCCAAATAAACCTAGAGGGCTGAAATTTGGTGTACAGGTTAAGCTAATAGCCAGACACTGTTTTTTGGAGGTTTCAACTTTTAACCCTTACCCCCACGATTTTTACGCCAATATTTCCTTAATTTTTTTGCTTGTTTTCTAACACGTCTAGAGACTCCATAAGGAAACCTAGAGGGCTGAAATTTTGTACGTGTATTCAGTTGGTATCCAGCTAGTACCTTGTAGGGAGTCCACATCACTTTTCCCCCCACTTCTCCCATTTTTACATCGGAATTGAATGCTATTGTTAAATGTGTTTTAAAAGCATTATGTTTATTCTAAATACAAGTAGGCGAATAGTAATTTTAAAAAATTTAAAAAAAAGTGAACTTACTTTTATGACAAATGAAATACATACATATTAAGTAATTTAAAAATGTTATTAAAGTTACTGTTTATTTATAAATTAGGAATTTTGAATTTTTAGTATTTATAAAATAGAAATTTTGAATTTTTTTGGAAAGAAAAAATATCTTTATAAAGGCCTTCCAGTTTACTATTTAAGGTCCTTTTTTAATATTTAAAACTAAAACATAAAGGCAATTAGCGGATAAACATGGGCAGGAATGTCCTCGTACGAATTGTGTTGGCTTTTTTTCTGCTACCTGTTTTCGGCACAAAATTGAAATTTACTAAGATACAGCCCTTAAATACTTAAAACCTTTTTTTAAAGCCTCGATCAGCCGAACACTCATCACCAGTTTTGAAACCAACAAAATGACAATTCGGTTGTAGACTTTCAATCACATTTCGCTTGTAGACATTCAATACCGAAGATGAAGGGGAAAATTCGACTACCGTGATGGGGCCCCGCTGCTCACGGCGTTTTTTTTATAGGGATTCAGTTATATATTATAAAAACTCTTAAATAGGTATAGTATAAGTCTCTAGGACATTAAGTAAACTTCTACGTTTTTTTGCAAAATATCATTCACAATATATATTCGATGATTTTTCTGTACTATGTATTATAACAAATTTAGAAATTTTGTTGTTTATAACTTGAAAATATTTGCTCGCGATTGTACTTTTTGCACATTTAACTGTAACAATTATTATTACTTTGCAAAATTTACAAAAGTTAAAATGTATGAAAATGTTTTCGCGTACAAAACTAAATTGTTTTTCGTCAACATTGTGGAAATAATATAATTTCAAATAAATCTTATGTCCTCTTAACTTTTTATTTTTTTTCTATTTTTGTAGTTACTTTAATTCTACCTACCGTAATGAATACATACATTTTTCACACTAGATTTTTGTATTTTTTCGAATAAGTTACTGGTTGTTTATAATGAAAATTTGTTTCCTCGGAGAACTTAACCAACCAGAGAACAATTGCGAAGCTGCAATATTTTTGCTGGTTGACAATATTTCTGAGTAAAAATTTCTTTTCGACATTCTGATTTATAAAAACCACAAATTTATTCAGACGAAATATAAAACTTGAATATATTATGCTACGCCGATGATTATTTTAATTAATTAATTAAATAAGTATAATTCATATTAACATAAGGGTACGTAAGGGTAATATGGCCAGTCAGTTAATATGGCCACTTTCTTATAACTCCGAAACTACGAGGAACTAATTATAGATAACACTGTTAGTATCAACTGAACAGTAAGCAATATCACTCTACAAGACCGGGTCGCTGTATCTTATCTGTGGGATTTTTAAAAAATGAAAACGTTATTCGCGTGTGAGGTTATATACCTGTTTATAAATTTTACTTCAAAGAGATTCAGCGCGTAAACTTTATATTAAATAATTATGGCATTGAAATAAAGGTAAGTGCGTTGCATTTTTAATTCTAGTTCTGATATGGAAAGTGTTTTTTTTTTTATGAAAAACGGATATTTTTTTAATACAGTGGATTTTTTAACAACAGATTCTAACCTGTTAATATGGACACTGGAGTCCAGGAGTTAATAAAACAAATGTTTCAGTTGAAAGAATCTGATGTGGATAAACCTGGTCCCAAATCTGATGTGGATAAACCTGGTCCAAAACCTGATATTGATAAACCTGGTCTAAAATCTGATGTGGATATACCTGGTCTGACTTGTGAAGATAAGGATGATCTCTTATGCCCAAGTTGCGAAGATTAATATTTTACTGAGTATTTTTCTTTAATATTATTGTTAAAAGAATTATTTCATTAAAATATTTAAATAAATGTACTGATTTTCTTAAAATTTCATATAATGTTGATGTCTCTAGAGTTGGCCATATTTTCACCTATGTACGAAAATATGGCCATTTTGCACATTTTTTAAAAAACCAAAAATTTCTAAAAACTAAAAACTAAATCCACCTAATTTATTATAAAATTAATAAACCATTAGTCGTAGAATAATGGGGTATTATTTATTTCCCTCTTTTATTTGTTTTCAGATAATTATAATGCTTCAAACCTTAAGGTGGCCATATTACCCTTATGTACCTTATTTTTTAACAATAAATAATTAGCCAATCTGGTTTTAAAAAATTTACTAAAAATGAAATGTTTTGTACCACTCTTTTGCCAGGGAAATTTATGCTAAGTACCATTTTTACCGTAAAAGTGAAAAGAAAAATATTTTGAGACTAATGTCTTACTAACGTCTTATACTCGCAACTTTTTCACGCCGTGAAGAGTTCAGTGAATGCACTAACTACTGTAATTCAAAAATATGAAACACTTTTAAGAGAAGAACATTTTTCAAATTATTATTTAAGTTAAATGTCACATAAATAAAGGTTCTTTATGATTTTCTTCAAAATTTTCTAATAAATATTTATTAGTATCCGGCTTGAAGTATCCTAATGTATTATAGTGTCATAAAATATTCATACATTTCTAAAGAGGCTACTTCAGAATGAAAAATTATTTATCTCATTATAAATAAATTCCTTTCATATTTTCCGATTTTCCCATTTAAGGCTTCCGGTAAACATTAAGTTGTGTACAACAAAAAAATAATTTGTCACTCACAGGCCCACAACAAAAAAGATGAAAAATAAAAAATAATGAATGAAAAAAGATGATGAATTATCTCAGTGACATCAGTTCAAATCATATTTAAGATTTTAATATTAGCTACGTGTGATTCCGTGCGTGTGTGTATGTGTGTGTGCTAAAAAAACCGCACAGCCTCCTAACACGGCCCGTGTACACCGGGGCGTATAAATAATAATGACAGTTTAGCTGTAAAAAATAAAATAAGTTGGACATTGGAACTGGAAAGGTATGTTTTATGTTACTGGTTTACTACTCACTTTAAGAATATACTAAACGGAAACCGTGTGATACATATATCATTCATGGATTTTCGTACAGGTTGTCTCATTTTCACGGTATTTTACACCAATTTTTTTTTTCTATTTATTAGGTAACACTTCCGATATTTTTTGTCCTACTTTAAACTAAAAGGTATTTTATCTATTATTAGCCGTCTACTCAGCCGATAGGATTTATCATCGGCAAAATCTCAGGATGTTACTCACTGTTAAAGATTTATTAAAAAAGGTTATATTTATTTTAATAGCTATAGTAACATATTTTTATATATCTCTAACTTCAAAAATGACGAATTTCCATACAAATTATCATCCTCTCTTTAACCCACTTAGAGGACGAATTTTCTTAGTGCTCACCTACGTAACATGCGAAACTCCTGTGCAAAATTTCATCCTTTTAAACCCAACGGTTTAGGCTGTGCGTTGTCTGTAAGTCAGTCAGTCAGTGTTATATTTTATTAGAGATTTATTAAGTAGATTATTTAAATATTTTTTCAGTCTCTTGAATAGTAAGTCTTAAGCGTCTATATGGCAGGAAACTTGAGCGTAAGCAATATTTAGCATTCTGTTTTTTGCACACCATAGTTACAATAAACAAAAATTTACTTTCCCTCCTAAGAACGGAAGTAATCGCTTACCGTCAAACAGTAAATAGAGTTTTGTATAGAAATGTTTTTTTTATAGACAGTATAAACACCTAATATTCATTTTCATAAAGTTAGACAATGGTTATATAACCGTTGTATAACATGGGCTATAAAACCGTAAATGTTATAAATTAGTTATAATAACGTTTCACGACCGTTTGACAAACGTTGTCATAACCGATTTTGCCCAGTTTTTTTTACAACCGTGGTCTTATTCTAGGTTAATTCTAACGTTAGATTAACTTTCTAAGAACACGTTAAGCCAACGGTATTTTTAAATATTAGATTAAAGTTTAATAACAACTTTAAAGTAACGTTATTTACTAACGTTAGATTAACGTTTAATTTGATCTTTAAACTATGGTTATCTTCTAACGTTACTCTAAGGTTTAAAAATAACCTTAAAGTAAAGGGGTTATATATTAGTTATAATAACGTTTCACGAACGTTGTCATAACCGTTTTTGCCCAGTTTTCTTACAACCTTGTTTATTTTCTGGATTGTTTCTAACGTTAGATTAATGTTAAGTGAAGCCACTTAGCCAACTTTTTTTCCCTAACGTTAAGCTAACGTTTAATAGTAATTTTTTACTATTAAATTCGACGATCTTAAATTTAAAAAAGACAATTCAAATTTACAAGATTTTATTTTAAATTCAATTATATAATTTAAAAGTAACATTCTTTAGTACAAATTACTTTTTATAAGTAACAAAAATACGTATTTCTTATACCATATACAATATAATATTACATTAAAAACGCATAAAGTTTTCTGAATTAAAGAATATGTTTTATTATAAACAAATGGAAAACAGTTGTATTATAACGAATTGAAAAATTAGAGATATTTATTAATAGAGATGGGTTTATTTATTTAATTATTTATTAATTTTTGAAATAAGTTTAATATGTAATAATTATATTTAGTGTAATAATATTTGAAATCCTTTATTTTTAGCAATTTGTTTATTTGAAACTTCAAAGTAAATATATTCAATAAATAATTTAATAACAGTTTAATTTAGTTATAACTTATACTGACTTTATTTAAAACTACTACATTTTGTTTCAGAGGTATAAGAACATATAAATATTAACATGAAAAAAATTGGTAGGAGAAAAGTATATGCTTATTTTTTATAGATGTGATTTTTATCCATAGGGTCATAGTATTTAATTTTAAAATAATATTTTTTTAAAAATAAAAATGTAAATATAGAAAAAAAAAGTATAACTATACAAAAAAAATAAAATTTTTGCTAAATGTTATCTGCGTTATTAAATAGTAAAGTTCAATGTTAATTTGACATTTACTTATAATTATTATAATTTTGCTGCAAAGCATTTAACGTTGTAGTTGGTATATCATATTTTGAGGACAAATCCTTAATTTCATCTTTAAGTGGTTTGTCATCATTTTGCAGCTCTTCAGATGAAATGCTTGCAATCGCTTCATAATTTTCACTAACAGAAGATTTAAGAGTACCTGTTTTTTGAATTTAGCAAAACACTATCCACAAACATGGCAACACTATTTTCATTTTTGAAAATATTATTATGAGTATTAGGTATTTTGAATGATTTCACTGCTTTTCACATTATTATTTAATACTGATTTGACTTTTCTTTTAAATGACTAATAATTTTATTTTTAAACATGGATTTCCTTTTTTATAGATAATATTTTATATGTGGAAATTTCTTGCAATAAAACCAATCACTTATATATAACAGTTATAACGAAACTGACGCTAAATATATGGACGCGTGTGGCTCAGCACAACTTATGGTTTGCAGTTAATTATAAAAGAGTTATATTAGATACATAAATATAGCATTTAAATCAGGCTTTAATCTAGGAAACTTAATATATAACAATAAAACAAAAATTGATAAACTTAAAAAATCGGTTATCTACAAATTAAACTGCCAAAACTGTAATAGTTTTTACATCGGTCAAACTGGCAGAAACTTTGAAACCCGGAGAGCAGAGCATTTCAGATCCTATCGGAATAAGAAATCCGACTCTGCTTTTGCGAGGCATTTAATTGACAACGGACACACACCAGAACGGGAAATTACCGTGCTACACGAGGCAAACAAAGGACATAAGTTAAAAATCCTAGAAGCAATAGAAATAAATAAACATAACTCCGATCACCTTTTAAATGACTACACCGATATCTACAGTTCAACTTTATTTTCAATATTATAATTTAATTAAACTTTTAAAATTGTATTTTCTGTAATATTGTTTGTTTGTCAATTTCAATCTTTTGTCACGTATTTGCTCGCATTTGTCACATGTAATGTAATCTTGTTTTTCTTGTTTTTCGGATTCTCCCACTACCCCCGCCCCTTCTACTTCCACACCATATACCACTCCCCTTCATAAGTATAAGTAGATAAAAATTAGTATATGAGCGCATGTATTGAATATAAATTTTATTCTGTTTGAAAATGAACTAACGGTTCGAAACAATATTATCACAGTTTCAAAAATAAAAGTGGTATTTCGCAAAGTAAAATATTTGTTTATTATCAGTTTTTTGTTCAAACAGGTGGCAACACAAACAGTTACCGACACGAGAATGAGTGTCACTCGTCGTGTCCGCTAGTTGTTAGAATTACACACCCGAGTGAGACTCCGATTATCTGCTAAAGTGGTTAGAAATGTTTGTTCCCCGCTGTAATTAGTATATATGAAGCATGTAGTTGATATAATTTTTACTTTGCCTAAAAATGAGCCATTAATCTTGAAACAGTTGTCACAGTTTAAAAAAATGGATGTGGCTATTTATACATACAGTATGTATAACCAATTGGCTATTTATACATACAGTATGTATACGCAATTGGCTATTTATACATACAGTATGTATACGAAATTGGCTATTTATACATACAGTAAGTATATGTATATGAAATTGGCTGTTTAATACATATAGTCAGCTGAGTATTGGTTTGTACCAAGCCAATTTTAAAAAAAAAATTTCTGATAGTGGTTTCGGCTTCCTCAGTGTCCAAAACTAAAAAAAAAAAACAACTATCTACAAAAAATATTTAAAAAGTTGACTTGGTACAAACCAATACTTAGCTGACGATATGTGTATACTGAATTGGCTATTTAAACCTGCAGTATATAGTTATATACCTAAACTAAACCAACTAAACTGATTACGTAGTTGGCTACTTATACATACTGACTGAATGCGCTATTATTACAATTAATATTTTTATAATTACTACACAATTATAATAACCGAATACCTCCGATTGAGCTGAATTATTTTTTTACATAATCTTTTTGGCTTAAGAAGTTATCCCCTAAGGGGATCTTTGGCGAGGCGGACCGGAAGGGTATTTTTCTACCCTTCGAATTTCAAGCCTAAGGATTACTAAAAGATGTTTTCCGTTACCACAGTAACAAAAAATAAAGATCGATTCTTATGGAACTTGGTGAGTAGCACAAAAAAGAAAGAATGAAGTTTTTCAATATTTTGCTTAGTTTTCGTGATATTACGTGTCAAATTTGTCAAACTTACTATATTGGATAGACAATTATTGTAGGTATATTACGGCTTGTATTGATAAAAGTAAGTGGAAAATGGACCGGACGACATCACTGAAACCTCATTTTCAGGAAAAGGGTAATTAAATAATTTTGAAGTGATTGCACGCCGAGACACATTTATAAATAATTACCATTTGCCCAAGAAAGAGGTTTCATTGGTGATGTCCCGTTCATTTTTCACTAATTTCTATGAATAAAAACCAAAATATACCATTCAAAAATTATATTTAAAACTGAGTTTATATTCGTAAAAATTGATATTACGTATATGTGTATGTGTATGTGTGTAATATACAATCCATTATCTCATAGTAAGTTTTAGAAATACAACACATTATCTCGAAAACTAAACAGGATATCGAAAAAATTTGTTCTTCCTTTTTTGTTCCACTTATCAAATTCTATAAGAATCTGCCTCTATTTTTTATTACCATAATAAAGAAAACCTTTTTTTAGTCGTCAGATATGCAACTTCCGGTTCGCGCCTCCAAAAATCCGTATTAAGCTAAAAAAATTATACAAAATTCAATCGGTGGTACGCGAGAAATTCGTTATTATTAGAATCGATAAATTTGTTATTATAAGTTATTTTACTGTCACTAGTGGAAAAGTCCATTTTAATACGCGCACCACGAAATTTGGACGATATTTTTGGTGCTCAATGTGCGCAGTATACATCAGAAATTACGGTAATTGTGAATAAGTAGTCAACTGCGTATACATACTGCATGTTTAAACAAAATATTTCATATACGTACTGTATGTATAAATAGCCAATTTCATATACATACTGTATGTATAAATAGCCAATTGCGTATACATACTGTATGTATAAATAGCCAATTGCGTATACATACTGTATGTATAAATAGCCACATCCTAAAAAAATTAGTATTTGTTTTATTATTTACAAATGTGGGTTACTATAAAGTAATGCTCAAATCGGTGAATATTATTAGATCATATTTATTGTAAGGAGACTCTGTAAAATTATAATTTTAAAAAATGTCTGGAAAAAGTTTTTCTTCCGAATTATTATTTGGGTAAATAAAATGATTTAGAATAGATGTTGAACTTATGTTTTTTTCAACAACTTATACATTTGTTTCGAGAAAAATAATTGAATATATTTTTATCTCTATATAGCCATATGAAACAATTCTACCACTTTTAAAAAATATATATTTCCCCCCAGTTTTCATTTTTATTTCAGGTCATAAATTATACATACGGTATATCAAAATAATATTGTATAGAACAGACAAGGAGGGCAAATAAATCTAATATATCAACAACGGTTTTTCGTTAGTGGTGCTATCTATGTATCTGTCTATGTATACCAGTGTTGTAGTAACATTTAAGGGTTTTAAAGGTACAACATGTACCCATATAAGCTGCCTATCAAAATGTCGTATAAACTTAATAATAAAAAGGAAAAGATATAAACCATATGTTATCTATCCTTACATATATATTGATATGGGTATACAAGAGTGTACATATAGTGCCCACTCACCATCGAAAGACTATACATAGCTCTATTTCTGTATATTGTAGCTCTCTCACTATACAAGACAAATAAATATATTGTGTATATTAGTGACATGTTAACCCCAAAACACCGAAATTACTTAATACATACGACGTGTTGTAATTTTTTATCTGTACCCAACAAAATTTATGTTTCATTTGATGTACTTGTATCTCTATATGTGATGGTAACAATAATAATAATGACAGTAATTACCAGAAATTTTTCATTTTTAAAAAGAGGTTATTAGTTCGACTCATATGTATGTAATATTGTAATATTGTTGGAAATGGGTGATACTTGGTGACACTCATATATTTTAATCTATGTAAACATCTGAAAAAATGCGGCATCATGACGCTGGCCGGAAGTTTTTTTGTAGTCAAAATTTAATAACTTCAATCGATTGTAGGCCGTTTGTAGATGTTTGTAGTATATTTATTTTCGTTTGTAGCCCTTTAGTTTATTTGTAATTAACAATCAAAATTTTGTACTGAAGTTAGCCGGAACCAATCGTGAATGTAATTTTTTTTGGTAACAATAGAAAGATTATCGTTTGTAGTGTCTAAATATAACGGTAAAATGTTAGTAGTGTCGCCTGATAAAGCATAATTAATTAAAAAGTTATTTAAAAAAATTGCGTAGCATATTAAATTTGCTCCATGTGAGTTCGTTATTTTAAATTTGAGGCACGTATAGGTTTCATTGCATTATATTATTCAAAGTTTAACAGATTGCGTTTATGAATACAGTAAAATTTAGTCAAAAAATTTTTTATTTTTAATTAATTATTAAAGATAATAATAATAAACTCTTAAAAAGGAAAACTTCTTACACCTACACATTTTTAAACTCATGTACTTTTATCGCAAAGAGAAGAGTGCAATGGATTTTATTTCGACAATGGTGTGTAGAATATTTTTAATTTGAATTTTTCTTGGTCAGCAATTAGTATTTATTATTGGAAATCTTTTATGCTTTTATGCTTTAAAACTTCAAAATTAAAAAATATTACAAAAAGTTAACCACATGTAACAGAATAATTATGTCGTTTTTGAGGTTGTTATATTTTTGAAAATAAAATAAAACAATGAATTTTAAAAAAGTAATTTTTTTATTTCAATGAAACATGTTTAATAATATATAATACATATTATTAAAATAATTTTTCTTAATACACTATCAAAAATACATCGTAGTTTCTTTTAAACTTGTATCAGCAATTGGTATGAATGAAAAATTCTAAAAAAATAGCAGCTTTAAATAATAAAATCTCACAAGCATTTTCAAAAATGTGCAAATTAAACAAACTCATCAGTTACTGAAGCAATTCTTTAAAAAATAATTTACTTAATATGAAAATAACTTTGATTTGTTACTTTTAACCAAACTGAAGTTTTCTTGTAACGAGCCACCTTTGAGTAGTTAACTCAATAACAGGTTTAACACAATTGAAAATTATTTATTATTATTATTATCTATCTTTCATTAATTATTTGTTATTATTATCTTTCATAATTAATTAAAAATAAAAAAATTTTTGACTAAATTTTACTGTAATCATAAACGCAATCTGTTAAATTTTGAATAATATAATGCAATAAAACCTATACATGCGTCAAATTTAAAATAACGAACTCACATGGAGCAAAATTAAAATGGTACGCATGCGCAATTTTTTTTAAATAATTTTTTAATTAATTATGCTTTATCAGGCGACCCTACTAACATTTTACCGTTATATTTAGACACTACAAACGATAATCTTTCTATTGTTACCAAAAAAAATTACATTTACGATTGGTTCCGGCTAACTTCAGTACAAAATTTTGATTGTTAATTACAAATAAACTAAAGGGCTACAAACGAAAATAAATATACTACAAACATCTACAAACGGCCTACAATCGATTGAAGTTATTAAATTTTGACTACAAAAAAACTTCCGGCCAGCATCATGATGCCAAAAAATGCACCAAATTTTGTGAGTGTATATTTGTTTGTGTAACTGATACCGTATTTCTCAGAAACTATTCATTGTATTGATCCAGATCTTTTTCAACTTAAGGAATAATATTGATTCAGTAGTTAACCATAAAGCGACCAACTGGGCCGGATTCTGCGGGACAGTCCCGGAAAAGTAGCTGCTATCCCGTATTGAAATTTTTGTTAAAATAGTCCCAAAAATTCCGCATTTAGTAGACTGGAAATAATAAAAAAATTTAATTGGCAAGTAATAGTCCCAAGGCTGGACCTGTCGATTTTGATGAAATTTGAATATGTTGTAGAATAGTGTTTCTCAACCTTTCTTCAGTCATGGTCCAGTAAAATCTCGGATAGTTTTGTGCGGACCGATCACATCATTACACATGACAATTATCAGTTTTTTAAATTACATTTATACTTAATATGAAATGTGTTTTTCCGAACACTTCATCTACCATGTAATTTAAATAAATATTCGTATTTTCTTAAACATCAGAGAGATAGTTAATAGCCATTCTTTAATTTTAAATTATAAAGGGAAGTTTTTAGGTGGTGAATATCTATAATAAGGATAATTTTTTATATACAAATTTTTTTTTTTTTATATACAAATTTAAATTATTTTTGTTTATATTTTATAAAACACAGACCTGATGAGGGCGGATATAGGCCGAAACGTACGTCGTAATAAAGAAAAAGTTAAAATTAAAAAATTTTTTAAAGTAGTACATTTGGTGGTTATTTTTCCAAAAATTATCCTTATTTAATTTTAAATATAATTATTTTATTCTGGAATCATTTCCGTCATTAGCTGGAATAAAAGGGTCTAGCAGACTTACCATACCAAATTGCACTGACTTCATTGGACATAGTTTAAGCTTTTAAATATTTCTTCTTTGTCCAAATTATTGATACCCGTGATTTTAGATCTCTGCTCTCACTTATAAGGGAGATACTAGGTAACAATCCCTAACGATATTAGGTTGCTCGGATCAAACCCGACCATACAGAATCTTGAATGAAAGACATGGTTTTCATATGTTAATCTGTATATTTAAGGATCAATTAGATGTAGTCACCCTGCGCATTTATAGCAGCTTGCCAGCGTTCAGGTAGTTTTCTTACTGACTGGTACCTTCCATGTTGATTGCTATCCATTATTTCTTTATCCAAAGCTTTTCGTAAGGCATCAGCATCAGGGCAAGCAACACCACCAATTCTTCTCTTAAGCTGATGAAAGCAACCGTAACCACATGGATTTAAGTCGGGAGAATAGGATGGCTGGATCGAACGCTCAATGTTATGTTGATCTATCCAGGCCTTCACAGATGAATGACGATAAGCCCTTGCCTTGTCATCTAACAGCCATATTGACTGCTCGTAATTTTTGCCCCATTGATCCATCAGATGGTTCCTTAAATGTATAGACTAACATATGAAAACTATGTCTTTTATTCAAGATTCTGTATGGACGGGTTTGATCCGAACAACTTAATATTTTCTCTTTTCTCAGAAACTATGATAGATATTTGAATGAATCGAACGCCCAAAAATAGATATCAATCAGCTCTAATTTAGTATTTTTTTATGTTTTTGATTAATTTTCAGACATGTAAAACACTATATTTATTATTTAAGGGTGGTTTTGTATATGAACCACTGGAGATACACCATAAATATTATATAATCATCTGAGAGTCTGCTCTTACATATTATAAATACAAAAGTTTACATTTGGTGGAACATGGTTAAAAACAACAACGAATTTAATATGTAATTGATATTATATTTTTATCACCTTATTACATCTAATATATCTAAATTATACTTATGGGGCATTCTTTCTTAATGGGAGACCCCCTGCTGTCCAAAATTGGTGTTGCCTAAAATAAGTCTACGATAGCTCAAATTAAAGGTTATGAACTCTACTTTTCAAATATGAGTGGCAAAATTGACCTTACACAATAATGCTTTCAATATGGCGGCTGGAAGGTATCAACGCATTTTTTTGCGGACAATAAACGTTCTGTAACGTTTTAAAAACTTTTTTATAAAACATTTTTTAGTTAAAAATATAAAGTTTTGCTTAACGTTTTGAGGACAATTTAAAAATATATACAGGCTGATCCATTTCACCTGGAATTTTGTATATCTCGAAAAATAAGCTTGTAGGAAATCTTTGCCTGACAAAAAAATAATATTTCTCTAGAGGGCATCTTGAAAAATTGTAACTGTTTCTCGCATTACAGAGAGTACCAATACACATAAGTGGTTAAATGATTATCTGGCTCGGGTGGCTGTCGACCACAGGATCGTTGGTCTAATGGCGAAGACACCTGGCTAGTAACCGGGAGATCCTCGGTTCGATTCCCGGCCGAGCCGGATTATATTTTTAATCACTTTGTAATTTTTAATTTACATTTGAATTTTTGTCATACTAACCAAAGAAATCGAGTGCCTAAAGTTTCAGTTTAGCTGAACGATAAGTGAGCATATGAATACTGCGTGTGTTTAAATGCAAACAAAAGTTTGCCATACGTAGTAATGTTTCACAAGCACTCAATAATATTTGAAATTGAAAAATTGTAACTGTTTCTCGCATTAGAGAGAGTACCAATATACAAAAGTAGTTGAATGATTGTCTGGCTCGGGTGGCTGTCGAACACAGGATCGTTGGTCTAATGGCGAAGACAACTGGCTAGTAACCGTGAGATCATGGGTTCGATTCCCGGCCGATCCAGATAATTTTTTCAATCATTTTGTGATTTTTAATTTAAATTTACCTATAGTTAACTAGGACTTCTTACAATGGCTTTATTTTTAATAAAATTCAAGTTAAAACCAGCCGATATGAAAACAATCATAATAAAATTTCATGCAATCGTCTCTAATTACTAAGATATCAATAGAACATCAACGAGAATTTATTTAAAATTACTCTTCTCTTTCTACAAAACTTTTAACTTTATTCAGTATAGTTGAAGTTATAATTCAAACTTTCATATTTAATGTGTGGTAGTTAATTTAAAGAAAGCAATTTTTAAAGGGAAACTTTCGTTGATCAGAGACACGGGCAAACATACAGAGAGACACGTCACTACATGTAAATTTCGGACTAGTCTTCTCTATAAATATATGAAATGTTGAGACATAGAAAATATATTGTATTTGAGTACTATGCGCAATGTCTATCATGAATTCGTCGAACAATGTACATACATTTATTTTTGGATATGTATGTACAAGAAGTGTAGTGATCATCATCACCATTTGACAGGAAGATTTGATGGTGTTAGCCCTCTTCGTCTGTATGTTTCATTTCTTCTGCTACCTACATTTGTTCCATTTTCATTTTGAGCCTGTATCTTTTTGCTTTTGGGAATTACACAAAAACATCTACTTAGAAGAGTCAATATGATTATTATAGAGTTATTTTACAATGTGTTTCAAATATATTTTATCTAATAATGATAAAAAATATTCATGTATTACGCAGAAAGTGAAAGGAAGAAGTTCGGTGAAAATCTCTGTTTCTTCATAAAAGTTAGATGGACTTGAATTACATACCCTACAGCAACCTTTCCCAAACTGTGTTCCGCGAAACACTAGTGTATCACAAACAGTCACTAACTTTTCTGCAAAAATATATGATTATGGGATTAGATAACAATATTATATGTTTTACTGTATTTAGCAAAATTTAAAAGATCTCTTAATAGAAATTTGAGATTAAATGGAAATGTTGGATGTTATTATTATTATTATTATTATTTTTTATAAATTTGGAAAATTATTTTATGCCATTGTTTGAAAGTAATTTTCGACATTCTGTCAGGTTAGCTTTGAACAATATTATCAAGTAATAGAGAAATGTAATGGAGGATTGTACCACTTTTTTTTATTTGTGAAAATAAAAATTAAAACAAAATCAAACAAAAGTGCAAAAGAAAAATTAAGGTATCTCAATAACTAACAAAGTAACGGGACTTTAAACAGTGGTGGATTCAGCAGCAGGTTGAGTAGGCTGGAGTCTAGGGCAGCAGATTTTAGGGGTGAAAAATTTGGGTAAAAAGCAAGATCATTTGATTGATTAGTATATTATACTATACAGGTTAGCCAGTTTCGCTAGATTTTTGGTCCCAAGTTTTAAATGCATATAAATAACTCAGTGGCGTAGAATTTAATTATTAAAAAATTGCAAACTAAATGAGTTTATATGATATACGTACGTATAAAAGAAAAATGTTTACAAATGTGTGCTTCCGGAAATCGAAAATAACTAACTTCGTCTTGATGAAGTTAGATTGGTGAATATTTACTTACTTTAAATACAAAATATGTTTTCTATTTTTAAATTATACTTCTTACCTAGTTGAACGTCATTGGTAAAATATATGAAAATTACAGAATTTTGGTCTTACTGTGGTATTTACTAAGGTAATTAAAAGTTTTTTAACTCTTGTAACTACGGAAATGGCTTGCCCGTAGTAAGCTGTAGTAAGAAAAATGGGTATAGAACAATAACATGCAACTGGCCTACCTGTATAGCAAATAGTGTCAGATTGATGTATCTTGGGTAAAAAGGGCGGTAAAATGTTTTTTTGCTCGTCACTTACGATTTTTAAAAAGGGCGGCAAATTTTTTTTTTAGCTTCTTAGAGGCGGCATTTTTCATTGAGCCTAGAGCGGCACTTAGGGTAAATCCATCACTAACTATAAAGTTGCACTTGACACAGATAGTTCTAATTCATCTGATACATATGTGTGACGTCATCTTTGCTACGGAATTTCAAATAGAGCGGGGAGTCTTTTTTTGAACTTTTATAAACTGGTAAATACATTAATTACTACGGATATGACAATTTTGAAATTTTATCTTTTACAAATTCAATACTTTGACGTTTTAAAATGCCATTTTTGGTACTTTTGAGGATCCATAGATATGTAAAATAAAAATAATTTTTTTTTAAATATTAAATCCATTGTAATTTAACATAATATATTTAAAAAAAAATATTGTATAAAAGACATTCGGTGTCCAATTGTGCGGATATTTGACGTCACAGTCGAACTGGAGATCAATCATTTCGCCTTAAACTTTGATATTCTATTTCTCTGTTATCTGTTAACGGATTTCAAAATTTTTTTCAGCAGTTTATTAGTTTTGGTTTATACTTTAGTTAAATGTAACTACATATTACATTATCCACACCACGAGACTTCCATTATCAACTTCAGATGGTTGTTATTATGTTTCTTCAGTAGTTCAGTTATATTGTGCCAACTCTTCGGTTCATTTTAGTATTTCTCTACTTAATTGCAATATCTTTCACACACTCTCTTTTTAGAATTTCAAATCGTTAATATGAACGACACAGTTATACTATCTCAAAAATTTTCGGAGAAGTATTCAAAGCAAATACTCTTGCTAAACAAGATGTGACTTCGTTCGGCAACCTATGCAAAACATTCTCAAATTATACGTCTTATCCTTCCTGCTGAATCACTCTATGTACTAGTAAAAACTGGCAGACAATCCGTTTAACAGAATTACTACGGAAACTGTATCCAATTATCAAGAGATTCAAAGGTGGTGAGAAGCTTTGTTTTAAATATTAAGTATTTGGAGATTTTTGCCATATTTTCGTATACATATTTCCATTTCACTGACGGAACTGTTTGAAAATCGAAGAGTTGTTGTAGTAACTTTGGTCAGTTTTCTAATTAACCTCAATAATTATCCAAAGAATGGATTATATTTGATTATGAGAAAATTTTCAACTTGCTGTAACTAATTTCTTGAAAACATAGGTAATAAATGCCTTGTTAATCAAATAAATTTTCATTTCCAGATTAACCTCAGTTTTCAAACATCGTCCAAAAACAGGGCCTGTAAGAGAAATGACGTACCCCCGGGCACAACAAGAAATTTTCAAACATTTTTCCCCAATGACGAGACAAATACAATTGACGAGCAAAAAAAATCGTTTCCTTACTTTCTCCGGGCCCCTAATCGAGGCTGCTGGCCTCCTTTTTAGACTCGGGTTCCCGGGCAATTGTCCCACCTGCCCTACCTCCTCACCGGCTCTTGATGTTACCTTCCTGTATAATATTAAATACCGATGTATCAGTTCAGAAAGATTAATTCAAAACGAAAATAATATACCACCTCCGAAAAAACTTTAGAAACACAAAAACCAATATATAAAAAGATAGATAAGTCGAACCGTTACAAAAAATAAATGTTTTTTAACTCTGTTTTTGTTAGTTTAAGACGTTTATCATATTTCATTGAATTATTCGGTTAATTTTTTTCGGTTGTTATCTTATATAATAAGAAAATGTTTATACAACAATATTTTCGTATATCTTACCTATATATATATATATATATATATATATATATATATATATATATATATATATATATATATATATATATATATATATATATATATATTTGCCTTACCACCACACCCTTCTTCTCTTTATTAATGTTCCAAAGAAAAGTAGATACTACTGTGAATCAAGTTTTGAAACGTGTTACCCAAAGATACAGTTATACACAAAAATGTGGTAAAAAATATTAAAAATATGTTATAGTATCTAACATCTGCATTTTGTTATCTATACTGAGTTAAATTATGTCATCTCAAATTTTTCTTTGTATTTAGAATAAAACCTACTTATTATTCTGAATGTGGGAAGATCATCAAGTACCACATCCCAATTACATTCAATGTTGGATCTAATAGGATTACTTTGTGACACCTGCCTTTTTTTGATTTTTTTAACTTTATACCAACAGAATATGTAAAAAGAGATTTAAATGATCAATATCTATTAGTTCAGAATCTGATGCAATCTCTTGGTCATTGACTCTTTTACTTTTTTATATTTTTATTTTCCTCTATTTGATCTGAACTTAAGATTAGTTTGTTCCCGGTTTCTGCTGAATTACTTAAAACAAAGTATTGTTTTTTAACCTTTATCAAACAATTTTCTATTATATTAAACAAGTTCTTTAGATTTCTTTCTTTATTCTTATGAAATGTACTTTCGAATTCATGTTTATGAAATGTAGTTTTAAATTCAATTTTATGATGTAAATTTTTAAATTCAATCTGGTTTTGGAATTCACTGTTTATGATTTGCGCCTTTTCAACACTATCATTTTGCCGCTTTCTGAATGTATGAATCTGGAATACTGAATTGTAGACGACTGTCTAATCTTAACCTATGTGTTTCGTCCCGTATTCTTTCAATAATTCTGAATACCGGTCTACTGCAACTACAGGCGCTTTCATCTCTCATATCGTCAATTTTACAGAGGTGCCCAGCTTGCAACATGCCCAAATAAATTTAAAGTAAAAGTATTATTCAAGGTAACATTATAAACTGTTCTTACAAAAATCAGTTTTATTTTAGTAAAGCAAAGATGCTGCGCCCATGATTTTTTTTTAAATAGTCGATATTGAACTGTTTTGTAAAGACTTATGTAAGAGAATTTCGATCGATCATAATAAACTATGTTTAAGATAGCAGTTTAAAAGATAAATATTCAGATTAGATTTCATTAAATGAACTAACTAAATAAGTTTATTAAGTATGTACTATTTTTATTAAGTAAAATTCGATTGTAACTTTTATATTAAATTGTTCTTGCCTTATTTGACTGATACAAGCCCACGTCATTCGACGCTTGTTTTGTTGCTAGATTGGCTGCTTGATTGCGTTACTAGACTCCAAGCGAGCTACTATGTTGGGTACTGCAATCGCTCCTCTACTACATTGGATTCACATGATATGTGTATTTGTTGATTTGTAGATTGATCTTAATGCGTTTATCACCACTGTCGCCTATCATTAGTGATGGTAAATAGGTGCCCACATCAGAAATACGACTTTCTTATTGGTTAATGGTTAAATATCGCAGAGAAGCAAGCACGGAAATAGGATAGGTTCTATCTTTGAAATATAACAAGTGTTCACGCAACAGAGCCGACAGTGACGTGTCATTATCTATCATTGCAGCTAGCACAATTGCAATCACCTTTAATAGTATTATTAGTTCTAGTAGTGTGATGTGGGCATTAAGAATTCGGGATTACAATCCGGCACCAATTTCAGTCCGGTCGGATTGATTACATCAAAACAATTTTTCCTAATTGTTCGAAAACCAGCTGTAAAAAGGTATAAAAGTGAGTGTACTATAATGTGTGTACTATGTGAGTGATCAAGTGAGTGTACTATAATTTTTATATATATTCCGGGACTAAAATACATGATTTAGTCCTTCATAATAGGGAGTAAAGTGGCAATTTTAATTCCAAGGGACTGAAAAATTCTTCTAGTACCACTTTTAAGCCAGTCAACAGACAGAATGTGCCGATAATTAAATTAAATAGCGTTGCTAGGTAATTTAAAATAATAAACAAATTCGAACTCGTAGACAAAGAGAAACAGCTATATTGTATTTTAAAATTGACTGATTTATCCAAAGTAAAATTGATGTAATATTACATACAATTTGAATAATATTTTAAAAAATTGTTTTCTTAATTTTTACAATTTTAAATTATTCAGAATTTCAAAAAAATAGCATATACCCAACAGGACTAAAATGTTTTTTATCTCTCTTGTGAATTGTTGCCCTCGGGTCCTTATTTCACAAATAAACTTCACACTCACGATTAAAATTCGTACTCTAGTCCCTTGGTGTATAACATACTATTGTAACTTACAGCATATTATATAAGTAACTTAAATCTAAATAAATTAACCTTAATCAATTACTGAGATCACAGTAATTAGGTAACTTAGGCACCCTAAAGAGCTTCATTCTTAAAATTGCGTCACTTATTGTGAATCTGTTCAATGAATGGCACAATTATCACAATAGCGAGTTTAGAAATTCTTCTTATTTTTTATAATAATATACTTACCTTTAAATAATTATTTTAAGTATAACAGTTATAAACAAATCAATTCTGGTTTTGAGCAATCAACTTCTTATAAAGTTACACATAAGGACAGTGCCCGAAAACTGGCTCTTATGCCTTCTACACTTGTCGATTTTGTTGTCAACAAATAGTCATGAATAGAAGACAAATATTTTCTTCGAACTTTTTACTTTTAAGTACCTACTTATACAACAGCGCGAGTATTTTTCCCCAAAATTAGTGTCATGTCGTTTTTACCGGATCCAGTAGACGTCAAATGACGCCGGATCCGCCGGATTACCGGATCCGGGGATCCGAATTGTAATCCTAAATTAAGATTCAAATTTACGTAAGTTTTATTATAAGAACAGTGAAGCTGCGAAGATGGCTTGTTTAAGACCAACAGTCTGAGCTAATCAGCAAAAATTTTGGCATTATCATAGTATTGTACTTATTGTATCTCAGCTTACTTGGATAACGTATCTTAATAGTGTATCTATGGTATCGTGATATCTATATCTACATAATCAACACTCGAACTCATAAAACTACTATCTGTCCAAATCAAAATATTTGCTCCCGTCCGAAATATCTTAAAGAATTTCCGTTTTTCTCTGAACTGTTAAAATTATATTTCCGTTCACGGTGCCTGCCTACAAAATAAAAAATATATGTTGACGATGAAAAAGGTGTTTTAATAGAATATGTGTAAAAACTTTTTTTTATCACATTTTTCTTTTGTCATTCACGCAATAAAGAGTAAAAATAATGAAATTAAATGGAAACTTCTTGAAAAAGAAAATAAAAACAAATATACCTTCTACCTCCATAGATACGTGCGAGACAGTAATGTGAAAAAAATCACCACAAAATTGATGGCGTAGATAAAAGTTGATAAAGAATGGATTTTGAAAATGATTTTCACATGAACTCTGCACCGTGAGAAATGGTGTGACTTTTATGATTATAATAATAAGAAAAGTTTTTATTGGAGTTTTGAAAATATTTTTCTTGGTGGAAGTTATGAATAATTTCTCTGTATGTTTTTCATATCATCATTCATTCTAGAAAATATCATTGATAGCTTTAGTTTGATTTTTGAATTTATTTACGGTTGTAAAATTATAATAGTTAAATTTTTTATCGAATCGATTTTTTTTAATGTCATTAGTTTACTAGTAGTTAAAAAGGAAAAAAATGAAATTTTAAAAATAGGTTAAACTAACTTATCTAACAGCTACATATAACATTTTCACGAAAAAAGGTTGTGATAATTAGTTCTTGACATTTTTTTTCAATTACGAGCAGAATGACCGAGTGTGCTTAAGCACTGACATTTGCCGGCTAATAGGTGGAGGATGTATTTATGGGTCTGCCCATGGAGTAATGGAGACACAGCAACTATCTCTATCATGAAATCTGCAGTGTGGCTTTTTGTGAACCTTAGGCTCGTAGGTAGTCAGTGTCTCAGTAGCAGCCGCTAAGTGTAAGTCAGTCAAACAACAATGGATTTGATTTTTGTTAGCATTGTAGAACCCCCACACATAACGTTGTGGTATCACACATATGTATGCGAGCCCGACCACGTGACTACAACCTCTATGTTCGATTACGCACACATACACAGTTTAGCGCGCCAATACAAAGTAAACACCGTGCACGTATATAACATATTTTCTATCTCTTACTGGTTACACTGATTCCAGTAGTGGAGAGATACGTATTGTACCTCTGTCCTCTGTGGGTCTGCCCAATAACTCTTGAACAATGTATTCAATTATTACGAAATTTGGTGAAAAGATCAAAAGTTCGAAGGCACGTCCGAATTTTAAAACCCAAAATTTCCGCCATTTATTGCGAAATTTCATTTTTGGTCGTTGTTTGCGAAAGTTGGCCAGGATTCAAAAATTTTAAATGCTTTCTTACACCATAGAAACAATGGAAAAAATTACAAAAGAGATTACTGAACTTTTTTTTTCTATGTGTACTAGTTTTCGAAAAAAATTAAAATTATTCGACATATTATGGTACTTTATATAGGGTCCGTCAGCTTCCAGAGAGTCCAAAAGACATTAATTTTTTTTTTACTGTTCTAGATAGAAAAAGACTATATTATACAGGGCTAGTTAGGTCTCTGGAGTCCCAAAAGTGCCGAAAATCAACTAACCGAAAAAATAAAAAATCTGAAAATTCTTTCACTCCTAGAGAAGTAAATTGTTTTAAATAGTTATAGATTATATTATATGAGGTCTGCTAGAATCCTGCAAATCCAAAAACGCCAGAAATAAACTGCCAAACCGATTTTGAAAAATGTTTCACCTTTAAAAAGCTAAGCTATTTTAAACGCATACATGTTATCTTATATGTAGTTCGTCAGGGTACTGCGGATCTAAAACCACCAAGAAAAAACTACTCAACGGATTTTTAAAATATTTTCACTGTTAGAAAGCTAAAATATCCTAGATGGTTATAGGTTATGTTATGTAAGGTCTGCTTAAAATATACGTCTGAGTTTAATTTTGCGAAATTTTTCTTAAATACTGTTCGAATTCCGATAAAAATGAACGTTAGGTTAAAATTGTCCCCCCAAGCTTCTGCAAACTCAAAAAACGTCCGAAATGATTAGAAAATTTTTTCACCGTTAAGAGTAGAGAGATAAAATATTTTAGATAAACATAGACTATGTTATATTTATATAAAGTCCAACAAAAACTTGATGACCAAAAAAAGCCAAAAATTAACTAACCAACCAATTTTGAAAATTTTTTCGCTTGTACGTAAATCGTTTTTAGAAATTCGTTATGTTGTGCATCATACTGCAACCGAGCTATTTTTTTAATCTTGTATCTTTCTTGTTGCTGCATCCATCTTCTCAAAATTTTCAGAATCCTTAAGATTCTCCCATCGACAAATCATGAAATCCAGTTTCGTGTGCAAGTGTTTACTCAACTAAATTCACTAATATTTTGCCCTTAACAATAGAAGAGCGATCTCAATAATGGAACTCGTAAATTTTTGCGGCACTTCCGAGATTTCGGAAGCAAAAACTGGGGTTTTTTACATTATTAATTCAAATATTTGTTCCAACAATTTGTTTCAATATGATTCAATGCAAGTTGCTTAAGAAACCCATTTCAAGAGCGATCCTATATTGTATTGCCCTATTATAAGTGTTGTATTTACATGCTTACACTTTCGATTAGGTAAATATTACTAAATATTTTTTTTTTTAATTTTGAGATTATTTTTTATTTATTTTGTTATGGTGGTTGTTGCACCTAAAGCGGCGGGAAAAGAGATCGAAAATAGCCTGATCAGACCTAGTATAATAACTCATCAGTTACAGAAATTAAACATTGTTAAAAAAAAATTAATTTTCTTTTAAAACATCTTTCAACATTTTAAAAATTAAGATTTTTTATTTGTCCATTGATTTTTAAAAAAATAACAAACAGTAAAAAACAAATAAAAATGGAATGCAAAATTAAAAACATAAAGAAACAAATAATTATACTCTTCTCATAATTTTTCTTTCAGTTCGTCCCGTTTTTTAATTTTATTTTCAATTAGAACTTTTATCATTAATTTCAACAAAAACGTTCAAGTATTTTTCAATTCAAATAATTAATAGCACATCAAAGTGATTTTCTCATCTATCTGTTCTCTATACTACTCTATCTTTGCACTGTTTGCTTT
This sequence comes from Brachynemurus nebulosus, assembly GCA_035578155.1. NCBI lineage: Eukaryota > Metazoa > Arthropoda > Insecta > Neuroptera > Myrmeleontidae > Brachynemurus > Brachynemurus nebulosus. Next base: position 36,179,335 of record JAPWDM010000001.1, on the reverse strand, counting down.
CTGTTTGTATTGCTTGATGCTGATGTCTGTTGTTATGTTGTTGTTGTTGTTGTTGTTGAGATCATAAAACAACAAAAGTAATTCATCTTTCAATTTTCATCGCGCTACTTTCCACATCATTGTATGTATCGTACGTACGTTATCGCGAAAACGAAAATATATTAGAAAAGAAATTTAACAGAAATAGGAATGAAAAGGAAAAAAATGAAAATCAATACAGCGTATCAGATACAAGCAAAGCAATGTTTTGCAAAGCTTGTGTTGTTACTTCATCTCTTTTGTATGTACATAGATATACCTACATACGTATTACAGTAAATAAAAAATTTATAAAGATCCCTACGTTCAATTGTTTTCACTTACACAGTTTTACTGTGCGGTATAAAATTTACTCCGGTTTTATTAAAATTTTTATTTATTTAAGAAAAAGAAAACTAATTGTGATGCCCTTCCTGTTCAATGTGCTTACCTTAATTTTATTATTGTTTTGGAATATAGACACAAGTGACTAGAAAATTTAACTTTAAGACTTGTTACAAATATAACTAATTCTTTGAAAACTTTGTTTCGCCAAGTTTGAACTCGTTTTTTTTTAAATGGACTTGGAATTGAAAATGTTACGGAAACTATCATATATAAAAGTTTTGAAAAAAGTATTTATGACCTTTATATGTATACTAGCCGTATTCCCATCCGATGGGATTTACCATCGGCAACATCCCAGGATGTCAATCAGTGTTAATGATTTATTAAATAAGATATTATTTACTTTATAGCCATAGTCATAGCTTAATACCCGTAATAATAAACGCTTAATAACATATTTTTATATAATATCTCCAACTTCTTGCTTCTAAATCCAACGGCTTTGGCTATGCGTTTTCTGTCAGTCAGTCAGTGTTAGAGTCATTTATTAAGTAGATTACAAAATAGGTACAAAAAAGTTAATATAAAGGTTACTTTGATTAAAATTTTATGTAGCTAAATAACATTTTTGCACGATCGTGTATTTTCATGCATTTACAGATGCTGTTGACAATGTTAGTTAGTTACATTTCCCGAACGTTTGTTTATATCCATGAAAACCAAAAAATAACAGTGTAATAAAAAAAAAAATACTGTAATACGGTAAGTAAAATAGATGCGTGGTAAGTGAATAGGAGTGTGGTAAGTGAAATTATCTCAAAAAATTATTGTAATTATTTATTTATATTGAAATTAAAAGTACAATTTGAACAATTAGGAAAATAAATCGATTAATATGAAAATTTTCACTAGTTTGCACATTATTATTATTATTATTATTATTATTGTTGCCATTAGTCTTCATATTTTATTGACATTTCAAAAGGTCGTTTAATCATTAAAATTTTCTGTGGTTTTCATAATCTTCCTTTCATTTTACGAGCATAAGTTTGCAGTCAAAATTAAAATGCTTCATCAATTTCATTATTCTCACTAATATTATAGTTTAACATACTATTTACCTCAATTTTTTAATAGAAAATTCAAAAAAAATATTCACGCCAATTAAATATTGACACTTAATTTTTTATTTACAAATATAGTTGTCAGTTGTCATTACAAAGATTCGTATAAAGTTGCTATAGACATTTATAATATTTATTCAAGGCATTCTATGTCGTTACATAGAAATATAAATTTCACCTATATTATCCGAATTTTATTTTTTATTTAATATATTTTTATTCTTTAATTATTTTAATCGATCGTGCAAAAAATATTATACAATACACGATGCGTTAAGTGCATTTACTGATCTCGGAAATTGCAAAAACTCGACCCGGCGGGTCTCGTTTTCGCAACGTTTTCTCGATCAGTAAAAGCAACTTACCGAACTTATATTGTAAAATACTATTTTCAAACTACTGAAACGTAAATTGGCGTTTACATACCAGAAACCTTGTCGTGTAAGAAACACTTACCTGTCTAGGAACGTAAGAAATATACTTATGCTGTATTTACACGTGTTTAGTAGCTAAAGCAGGTTACTTAATCAAGTTACTAAATTTAGTTACTTTTGTCATGTAGACAGTTGAATTTAGTGGAAGTGCAAGTAAGAAATTTAGTAGTCTGTTTAGTCAAGTAAATAGGCGCCTGTTCTATTTACTTGTGCAAGTAGCTTACCCCCACTTTATTTTTTATGAACTTGTTGTTACTTGTACCGGTATAAACACATCAGTTTAGTAAAGTGTTTAAAATATTTCACGTTGGAATGAAGAAACAACAATTAAATTCATGGAAGCCTACAAAGAACGGGAATGTTTATGGAATACAAGTGCAAATATTTTTGAAAAATAAACATGCTCGGGAGCAGCATACAAAGAAATACAAGAAACAATGGCTATTGAAGGGTTTGAAATTTCTGAAATAAAAAATAAAATTCGAGCTTTACAATCTACTTATTCCCAGGAGAAAAAGAAAGTAAAGGAATCGAAAAAGTCAGGATCAGGTAGTGGCAGTATATATGTTCCTAATATCAAATGGTTTAAGATAATGGATAAATTTTTACATTGTTTAGAAGATAAAAAAAAACCAACACAAGAAAATTTTTCTGTAAGTATGTTTATTCAACAAAAATTATCATTTTTTTCAAATTTAGTTCTTACAAACAACAAATTAATTAGTTTCATTAATTAATAAATCATTCTTTCCTGCCATGGAACTGCACCATGTGTTGCAAAATACTGACAAAAATTATCTCTGATTTGTCTTGCATATTGGGAAGAATGATTATTCTTAATACTGAAATTTGAATTCCAAGAATTTTCAATTTCATTTCTCCATGAGCCTGGTATTACACGACCACCGTCAATATCTTCTTCATCTAGAGATCCTCTTGGAACGTAATTAGTACTATTAGTTATTCTCATCCAGTTGTGCAGTGCATAACATGTCCTAATTATTTTATCTACAGTAGATGGTAAGCACGCTATAGGTTTTTCAAAAAACCGAAATCTGCTTGCGAGGATGCCAAATGCATTTTCCACTACTCGGCGAGCTCTAGAGAGGCGATAATTAAAAATTTTTTGCTCTTTTGACAATACAGTTTTTAAATATGGTTTTATGAGGTACGTTTTAAGGGAAAAGCATCGTCGCCTACTAGGCATCCTCCTGGTGGTAATAAACTATTTCCTAAAGTCTTAAACCATGATGATTTCTGGAATACACCGCCATCAGATTGCCTTTCATTACATCCAACATTTATGTAGCGAAAGCAATAATCGTGATCGACTACAGCCAATAAAATAATACTATTGGCACCTTTATAATTAAAGAAGTCACTGCCACAGTTTGCTGGGGCATGAATAGTAATATGTTTCCCGTCAATTGAGCCATAACACTGGGGAAAGTTCCATCTTTGACGAAACCCATTTTCAATCTCCTTCCATTCTTCTGCGTTAGTTGGCACCTATAAAATGTAAAAATTTATTAAAATTGTGTTTAAAAAAAAATAAATAAATATAAAATTTTGATGAAATATAAAATGTGTCTCAAGTTTTGGTTATTTATTTCAGGTACATGACTCGACTGAACAAGAAATATTAGATGATACTGACATATCTGAAGAAAGATTAGTTTGTCCACCGCCACAAAAAAAGCCTTCAAAAGTACAAAAAGTTTCATCGATTGTTAATGAACTTAAGAAAATAACAGACGGTGTTACAAAAGAGCCAGTCCATGAAAATGCATACGAAATTTTTGGATGTAGTGTAGCGGCACAATTAATGACTTTGTCAACACTGAATGCCATGCAAGCTCAAGAAAAAATACAGTCAGTATTAACTTCATTCAAAATCCAAGAACTACAATCATTTCTTCACAGATTCCAACAACATTTTACGAATCATCTCCTATGCCTTCACCAGAATATACAGATTCAAATGCTACAAATTTCAGCAACGTATCACGGTCATCCTCATCAATAATTCATATTCAGTGTGAATCGCCAAATATTATAGAAAAAGCATTTCATAATATTTAAATCATTTATAAAATTATTATTGTTATACAAAACTCATTGTGATACTAATGTAATGGAAATAAATACATAATTTTTGTATAGTGACCTTTAAGTATGATTTCAGTTTTTCATAAATAGCATCGTAAACTTCAGGGATGAATTTGGAAATAGCTGATGTTGATACACGAAACTGCCTTTGTAAGGTTCTGTAACTATTTCCTGTTGCCAAGTATGATAAAGTGATTGCTAACTTCACTTCAGCAGGAATAGCCTCTCTCATAACTATATCGCGTTTTGATCTGACACTCTTTATTTGATCCAACAGTAGACTGAATTGTTGTTGGGTCATTCTCATGAAATTTCTATATTCTAAATCTTCATTTGCAAGTTCTTTCAGTAAAAGGTATGAAGCACCACGTAAGGAGGGAAATGTGTTTAGGAAGTATATATATATATATATATATATATATATATATATATATATATATATATCCTCTGGCTATGTCTGTTTCTGTGGTGCAGCCTGCAGCCTAAACGGCTTGACGGATTTTGATAAAGAAGGTGTTATTGGGTTCATCTTAATTTCGGGAGTGCTATAGTCTCCATCAAATTTCAAAATTTTTCCCCTATATAGGGGATGAAAAATTTATGTAACGAACCATTGAGTTTAGAAACGTGAAATTTTGCAGATGAGTTTTTTATGTGACGTAGCGAAGCACCAAGAAACGATTTTTGGAAATTCATCCCCTAAGGATAAAAAGTAGGGGATAAAATTTATAAAAGGTAAAATTTTGCACAGGCCCATAGGGGTCTCTAAGTAATGTAGATGAATATTAAGAGGGAGAATTTTTGTAAAAATTTATCCACTAAGGGTGGAAAACACGGGATGAAAATTTATATAGGAAATCGCCTGGTTTAGAAACGTAACATTTTGTACAATAGTTCCATTAGTAACGCAAGCAAGCACCCAGAGTGGATTTTTGGAATTTCGCTTCCTAAGGGACTAAAAATAGGGGATGAAAATTTGTATAGAAAACCGTTGAGTCTAGAAACGTGAAATTCTACAGAGGGGTTCTTTATAAAATGTAGGCGAGCACTAGGAAGGAGTTTTGGGAATTTATCTCCTAAGGCCGTAAAATAGGTGGTCAAAATTTATTTAAAAAACCTACTTGGCCCAAAAATGTGAAATTTTGTACAGGATTTCGTTATGTAACGTAGGTGAGCTCAAAGAATGAATTTTTTAAATTTTATTTCGTATAAGAATATAAAATAGGAGATGGAAATTTTTATAGAAAACTATTGGGTCTAAAAATGTGAAATTCTGCACAGGGGTTCTTTAGGAACCTAAGCGAGTACAAAGGGCATATTTTTAAAAGTTCACCGGTAAGGTGGTAGAACAAGGGTTGAAAATTTATATGAAAACTAGTTTTTGTCAATGAATTTATCAGCGTGGAGTCGATGACGACATAGTAAGTGTACAAAATCATTTAATCAACCTTTAATGACTCTACTCGGAGGGAGTCGTAGACAAAAGCTAGTAGGCATATTAGTGCTAATATAAAAGTTGTTTTTAATATCAAATTCTTGGTAATTTATGCTGCCAGTCACTGTAATCTCGTATGCGTACCTATGTATATATTTTCTCTTCTATATATTTAAACAACGCTAAAAAGACCTAAATAAAAAAATTAATTAAAAAATCCAAAAACTCGACTGCGTAGAAAGCAAACTAAAACGGTAGAAACAAGATGAAGATACAGAGAAAAAGAAATATGAATAAAAAAGTAAGGCATTCGGAGGCATGTTGTATCAAGTTAAACAGAAATGTATGATGCCTACGATTGCTTTACTTTTTTATTCATATTTCTTTTTCTCTATATTTTCATCTTGTTTCCACCATTTTAGTTTGCTTTCTACGCAGTCGGGTTTTTTAATTTTTTAATTAAGTTTTTTTTTTATCAACATCTTCGGCATTCAGCATCATAGGTTACCTACCTAGTTTACACAGAAATTTAACAAATGGTACGTTTATGTCTTACTTGTGAGTCAGCCTATTCATAGTGAAAATCTGAATTCTAATCAGTTCCATAGTTACTGAGAAAATCGCACCTATACTTATTTGTTGAAATATTTTGACATGCGTATATTTCAAGGGCAGATTCAGCCCGTTGAAAAAGGGAGGGCTGCCTCTAATCCTATTAGAAATTTTGGGGAATTGTGTGTTCTGAATTGCATGTTTAACTAAAAAAGTTACCTATTGTAGGTCAAGGGGGAGGGGCTGCAGCCACCACAGCCACTCCCTGGATCCGCCTTTGGTATATTTACGGACGCTACTTCTAGATGGATGCATATTTAGATTAATATTTGGATTCTTACATATCTTTCACTGTTTACGCCAAAGTAAAGAAGCGTATGGCAAAATACCTGAGTGGTGTTTGCTTTTTTTGAAAACTTTCAATACTTTCATAAATTATTTATTAGTTTAAGGCTTTCTTATAAATCATTTTACTCGCTAATAGAAACGGAAACAACATCGGTCGAGAAATCATTGATAAAATCAATTTCAGGCAGACAAACAAACCTTGTTAGACTACGATGAACTTAAAACTACTTTTTTTCCAACCAGCAATTCCTTATCAAAGAAAAAGAGAAACATAGAATCAGGTACAGCAGGAGTCGGCAACCTGCGTTTCGTTTAAGCAAATTATGCGGCTCACTAGGCAATATAATTTTTTGAACAATTTGCTCAGCTTATGCAAAACTGATATAGCGAGTTAACGTACAACATAGCTAATGTCTGTTTATAAAAATTAGCGTTTCTCGGAAACTAGTTGGCATCGAATAATTGTTCAAAAATCTTTTTGAACTTTCATTTTGACTTTTTTCTCCTCTTTCCAAAGGTATAAGAAAATGTCGCAAAACCTTTTGAACTTGGGGAAATTTTGGCAAAAAACATTTTTTTTTTTTGTTCACAAAAAATACCTAAAAATCCGTTTTGGGCACCGGACGTGTCTGGTTTTTTTGACTTCCAACATTTTATTATTATATTTTATTTCACAAATTATTTGCATCATAGTTCCGGGCTCCAGTCGGGTCATAACAGTGATTCTAATAGCTGAAATTTCGATTCGAAAATTTGCTAAAAGAAAAAAATATATTTAAGCTATATGCTACATTAAAAAATATCTGGTTGTGCGGCCCTCTTACTAATAAATTTTTTTTTAAATGCCCCACCATCCGAAAAAGGTTGCCAACCCTGAATTACAGCACAAAGGCCTGTAATACCTGCGAGAAACTCACACAAAGAATTAAGAATTAGGAACATTAAAAAAAAACGATCAAGATATTATTATTTTAGAAAATGTTATCCAATTCCTGGACTTGAGTGCAGACAGTCTGCGTAGGAATTAGCAGATATCGAATACATTTATGATTGTCAGTGTTACTCCAAAATATCTTAAAATATTATTGTTCAATTTAGTAGCCCAACGGAGGAAACAAATTTCTATGACTAGACCGACCGCAGGCTATTTTTTAAAAGCTTTTATTTAACTTGCTATGTTAGTATGTTGGTTTAGATCAAATCTTGAAATCAAAACTTAGACAGGTTCTAATTGAGCTAGAGGTTTCAAATTTTGCATACGCGCCTCACCTTGATGACAATACAATATTGTATAATTAGTTTTTCCCTAAATTGCCCCAAACCAAAATTGTTGATTTTTAGCCCGGTGCAACTTTTTGACATTTCGAATTGTCAGATATTGTCCATTGATTTTACATTGCAATTTTTTGTTTCCATAGTTATGTCTGATTAGGGTAAATTAACCGATTAAAATATAGGTAAAAAAATTACTTCTTTAATTTTTTTTAAATTAATTGTAATCACACTAAAAAGTAGAAAATAAAGTAAAAAATGTTTATTAAAAAAAATTTTATTTAAAAATGGGCCAAAAAAAAATAAAATAAGTTTTGAGTGAAGTTTGAAGCAATATGCAACATAATTTATAAATGCTTGAGGCGTTTGATTAAGTTTGGTAACTAATGAAAAGTAAAATAGCTACAGTTATATCCAAAACAGAAATACCTAATTAATAATAACGCCTCAAGCTTTTATAAATTATGTTGCATATTGCTTCAAACTTCACTCAAAAGTTATTTTATTTTTTTTAGCCCATTTTTAAATAAAAGCTTTTTCTTAATAAACATTTTTTTACTTTATTTTTTAAAAAATATTCTGTTATGAAAAACGTATGTAAATTTCGTATGAACATTTTATTTTACCTTATTCGGTAATCCAGTTCCTTTTAGTCTAATTGGGACAACTTTCCCCTATATTCAGAATCTATACAGTGTGGCAAATGGTTCCTGTTTCTCATACATGGGTTCAGTTCTGTATATGTATCGTTGGCAGCAAATACATACATGGTTATAAATGGTTAAGATACTTTACATAAATATCGTCATAAAATATAAAGAAAAAGTAAAAAAAAAATTATATATCAAATAGAATACATTGGGACGTATTACCTCGCATCGAATCGTTCCTATATGTTAAAATAAAACAAAACACGATAAAGAATTGTGAAAATAATAGGAGAAGATATCTTTTCATATATAAAAATAACTGTAACCCACATTGTATAAAATATACTCACTTATATGTACATTACTGTACAAATATTATGAGACCATCAACCAAAATATTTATTTTATCACTTCAAGTGTTTAGATGATATAATATGATAGTAATTTGTTCGTTTAATAAAAAAAATATAATATGAAAGGTTAGGTAAGGATAAGTTATGTCAATTTTTTATGATTCCCACATAGTAGATAGGTAGACGTATTCATTTTTGAGGATGTGTTGCCACAAAATAATTTCAACGAAATAACGGTTATGAAAATAAAATGGTGAAGTATAAATTTTATGTTATGATGGATGAAATGAAATCGAAAAATATAAAAATTTATTTTTTGATGCAAAAATTAAAGTTTTCTCCGGTTTTAGTACGATAGGTATATAATTTATGGTGTTTACAGTTTGTTTTAAAAGATCGTGTCTTGCATCACTTATTAAAAAATATGTGGTAAGAATTTCGAGTTATTGATTGTTAACTAGATCTTTAGGAGACTTAGTTATCAAAGATTAAAATGAAAATTCACTTGACGATGACTTCCAGAATTTTTAATCTTATAACATCTTGCCTCTTCTTTTATAAATGAAGTTTAACTCTTGCATATATTTTGTGGTTTTTTCAAGTGTTGTTTTAAGTTTTTCTGAGTACTTTTAGAAAACTCTACTAGGTCGTCGTCCTCTCGTTCTTTTGAATTTTACAAAATGCCGCCCCGGACAGCTGCGCGGATTGCTACCCCCCTAGAGCGGGCCCTGAGTGTAGTAGTATTCTCTGCTCACACTGTAGTAGTATTCACTGCATTTTCCAATATTTCTTAGGTATCTAATAGATCATGTAATTAGTAAGACAGCGTTTTTTTTTATAACCAAGAAAATTATTTTTTTTTTAAATTTAAATTTACTTGAGGGTGCCTTGACTACGATGGGTAAAAATGAGTTCTTGCGTATCAGTATACAAAATGTCTGTTAATAATCTCGAAGTAAACGGCGGATCACAGTTTTTCCCATACAAAATTATCGAAATTTATGCAATTTTGGTATCTACTTGAAGAAACTTTTACTAAAGGATCACATTTTCAACAATTAATAATATTTCATATTGAAAACGATATAATATCATAACAGGGCACATATGTATACGTTGATAAATGTTATATAAAAAAAAAAAAACTTGCAAAACATAACACTGTTATAAAACAATAGAAACATACGTGCGTATGGTAAGTAGGTATAGTTCATTTCAAATTTAACTGTACTTCGTCACTTTGAATTTGAATAATTTCCGTTTTTTTGGCTTTACCTCTTTCGTTATTGCATTTACGTAAATTTTAAATTTGCAGTTTGTTTTTAGAAAAGAATAGAAAATTTTTTGTTTCTAATATAAGAAGAGATTGATTTGTTTCGAATATAAAAATTATTTAATTTTCTAACGAAAACTCATGATCAATTGTATCTGAAATGAGGTATACTTATATCTATATTATAGGTATGCACAAAATGTCATATTAGGTACAAAGACTAAGCAGTTTCGATGTAATGTATGCATTACATATAGATATCTAGGTGGCATACATAACAGATTTGAATATAGGGGTTTTCAAAATATACTCAGAATATTTAGGAACAAAAAAATTTTCTACATTTTTTTGTGATATCTGACAGACTTTAACTTTCGTTTGGAGATACAAAAGCATGGATTTTGAAACCTAAAGTGGTATTCTGGTCTAGACGCTCGATTTTGAGGTGATTTTACAAGCGTACTAAAAAAAAAAAAGTATACATTTTAGTATCCATTTTTTAACAGTATTATATTGATATTTGAAAAGTATAAAAATGTATAAAAATTAAAAAAAAATTCAACATTGAAATCGGTAAAGGCTAGCAAAGTGGGGCCTCAAAAAAAAGGTGTCATCTGGTTGATATGATTCCAACCCTCCTGGTGGTCTGAAATATAAAATTTTAGTTAATTCTTAATAAACAAGGATGTAGAATTAGTTGAACGTAGCCTATATGAAAAAATAAATTTCTTACAAAATGGCGTTCATTTAAAAAAAAAATCGTTTTTTCGCCTCCTTTCTTCAATTCTGAAAATTTTTTAAAAACTGAATGAAAAATCACCCTCTTGTCTTTATTCATCGGTATCCTACGAATTATTAATGATCGTACGTAAGTGGTTTTCAAAACTAAATTCGAGCTTCTAGAACTTTAATTTTTGTGGACTTTTTTTTATACTATATACTAATTTGGAAAAAATAAAAAAAACAACTTTTTCTGGCGTTTCTGAAAATCTACCTTTTAACTAAATATATTCTTAAAATTCCAGTAAATTTTTAATTCCATAGACTAAGCCATACCAAAAGTAGATGGATCCGTGTTTCTGTAATTACACAAGGGAATACAGGTCAGATGACAATAACAATGATCATATATTTTTATCGCATTACTCCTATCTTCTAAGAATTCCAGCATTAAAATCTGTAAGCAAGTCTAAATATCTATATAATTTAAACTTTTTGTTATAATACTCACTGGATTGCAGAGTGAATTCGCGAAATATTATTGTTCATTGCGCTTATGGGACAGTCAAGCCACCGGTATGCCTCTATGTTCGGAAAGATTTGCGTGGAAGAAATTCGTATCAACCAGGAAGTGGCAATGTTGATCCCACCTCTTGTTGATTTCAAAAATGTTATATTACCTTTCATACATATAAGGTTAGGGCTAATGAAGAATTCAATCAAAACTATGGTAGGAATTTGCGTTTTGTTCTTTCTATGTCACATATGTTTTAAATATACAGGGCGGAAAGTAAATAACTCTCGTTGTTTGCAGGGGTGAATCATAGCACCCTGCAGACATTAAAACCAGAGGAATTTTTTCGAAATTAACAGTTTGAGAAAATTGCAAATGAACTGGCTCCACGATGCTTCGAAATTTTTCTAAGTACGGCCCTGACTAAATTATGCATACACCAAATTATGCTTACTATATTTATTGTATGTTGTGTTGCTTTTAGAAGATGGTCAGAGTCGGATTAAAAAAAATTTAAGGGCCTCTTTTTTGACCCATATTTGGTATCAAATTTTTTCTTTTAAGAACACTTCTGGTTCAAATTTATTGGCAAATTACATTGGTAAGATCTACCCACTGTTCTCGCAGCGAGACTCATACAATTTCCGCCCTGTATAATTATTTTTAAATTGAAATTTTCAACTTAATTTCTCAGTTTTTGTTTCATTACGAGATCTCCAAATCTAGACCTGTTACAACAGATTCATTATTAGTTTCTTGTAAAGTGAAATAGATGTAATCCGACATATATATTTTCCGTGTTGTCGACAAAAGTTGAAAATTTCTTCCCTTGTGTTATCGTTTTTGAAATTAATTAGTTAAACAAGTTGATTTCCTTACGTTGACGAGCAACGCTAATTGCTTTTCCTTCTTTATATTTTTACATCCGCTCTGTACATCGTATATATATATATATATATATATATATATATATATATATATATATATATATATGGGACATTCTTTTTAAACGGGGGACTCCCTGCTGTCCAAAATTGGTCTTAAAATAGGCCTACAATAGCTCAAATTAAACGTTATGAACCCTAATTTTCAAATATGAGTGGCAAAATTGACCTTACACAATAATGGTTTCAATATGGCGGCTGGAAGGTATAAACGCATTTTTTTGCGAACAAAAAACGTTCTCTAACGTATAAAAAACTTTTTCATAAAACTTTTTTTGGTTAAAAATATAGTTTTGTTTAACGTTTTGAAGACAATTTAAAAAAATATATCTATAGAATATATGCAGGGTGATCCATTTAACCTGGACATTTGTATATCTCGAAAAATAAGTTTGTAGGAAAATTTTGCCTGACAAAAAAGATTTTGTCAGGCAACTTTTATGCGAAACATTTTTTTTATTCGTAACAGATGAGGCTGTAATTGTAAAAAAAATATTTGTAATAAGTTTATTTAAATATAAGTTTATTTATGTATAATGCAAGTATATAAACTTATTTTTACAATTATAGCGCCATCTGTTACGAATAGAGAAAAATGTTTCGTATAAAAGTTGAGTATTCTGTGCCGTAGAATCCGAATCTGTAATAAAAAATGGGGGTTTCTATTTTAGATTTCAAAATTCTCTCCCCCCAATCCCCCTCACAGGTGAGCAAGGGGACTTATTTTAGGACAGAAAGATGCCCTCTTCAAAGATATTATTTTTTTGTCAGGCAAAATTTTCCTGCAAGCTTATTTTTCGAGATATACAAATTCCCAGTTTAAATGGATCACTCTGCATATATTCTACATATTTTTAAATAGTCTTCAAAAAGTTAAGCAAAACTTTATATTTTTAACCAAAAAAGTTTTTTATACGTTATAGAACTTGTTTTGTTCACAAAGAAAAAAATGTGTTTTATACCTTGCAGCCGCCATATTGAAGCTATTATTGTGTAAGGTCATTTTTGCCACTCATATTTGAAAAGTAGGGTTCAAAGCTTTTAATTTGAGCTATTGTAGACCTATTTTAATCCACACCAATTTTGGACAGTAGGTGGTCTCCCATTCAGAAAGAATGCCCCATATATACATATATTCAAATTTTCACATTCGTGGAAATCATATCTGGTTATTTATTATAGAGACGATAGATACCTGTACACATTATATTTACTTCATTTATTATAATATATTCTTATGTGTAAATCAAAAGCATCGCGTCTGATACAATTTTTATTCACCAGCAATTGTCATCAACGTAACTTTACATACAATAAGTATGTATGTATGTACCCACCTTTATCCATATAATATAATATTGAAGCATGAAAGAAGACGTGGAAGTTTTAAGCACGAGTGTCATACCTACCTACATAATATCTTGTTACGGTTTAGAACAATTCGTGCCTTGTTATTGTACGAGTCTGTTATTGTGTCACAAATAGTTTAAAATTTTATATATAAATATATGTACAACAACGTGCATATAATTATACATGAAAGTCCCTAACAGTAAAATATACACCTATCATTATTCAACGCACTACTATCTCATAAGTCCTCTCTGTTCATTGTATAGGACCTGGATCCAAAACGTCTTAATGAGTCACAAGGTATACATATAATAACAAACAATATTGTTCAGTACAGCAATATAGTACATAAGTATACAACAGTACTGATAAATGAAATTATTATATTATTATCAATAATATTGTGTGTGCCTATTATATAAGCTTCGAATTTTTTCTTGTAATTTGATCATTTCAAAGTGCTGACTTTCTTATGACTTTTAGAGCTGTTTGCAGCATCTTACGAGACTTTGCTTTAAAGTAACTTTATTTCTTGAAGAGATATGTAACAATCTCCCTACCTGACCCTACCTGTTAGCATCTTACAGAGCTTTCTATTTATCGAACGTTGATATCGATATATGTAGATATAAAAAGGCGATTGACATGGTTGGAATTATTGCAAAAATAGAATGGTCAAGCGCGTATACAAGGGGAGAAGGCGTCAAGGGGCCACCCTCCCCCGAGAAGCTCGGCACTACTTCGTCGTAATGCAAGTGGTTAAATAAATAAATACATTGCATTCCCTGTATGCTTTAATCCTATTTAATGTTTAAGTGATCTATTTAGGTTTAAACCGAAAGAATTCAAAATGTCAATTTTTATAATACTTATTTATTGCATTAAGAGTCGCTTCTCACTGTAATGCGGATCATGAATAATTCTTGATTCGGCCTAGATCCAGAAAAATATTCTTAAGCGAGAAACAAATGAGAACATTCCCATAAGGCGGCCAACCGTACCGGATTCTGCGGGACAGTCCCGGAAAACCAACTGCTCTTCCACATAGCAATTTTTGTAATTGTAATTGTAACTTACCTATTGAATTACTTACGTCTTACATATGTTATACAATATAATAATTAATAATAAAATAAACTAACAACAATAAGGTATTTCTGTTAAGGATCAATATGTACCCATTCATAAACAAATTTTTAACTGAACCTTCGTATTGATGGAGAAAGGATTTATAAAAGTCAAAATATTTTTAAAATTCCCATGGAACGTCTATCACACCGAAAAAGAAACACGGTATTTTAATGTTTTGATTTGTATACCTTATTCTGTGGTCGGAATTGTTACAATCACATTTCTACTATAATTATGTCAATCCGAAAGTTTCACCCTGGTATAATTTTAGCATCTTTGTACGTACTACATTAAAAATAGACTATTATATTCAACGGAGTTTTAATAAGCTGTCCATAGATAGAATTGAATTTCAACTGTTCGTACAATTTATGAAGTTGGTTACTTGACAGATTATTCACAAAATACATTAAGATTAAATGAAATTTCAAAAATATATATGCATGTTTGTATGCTGTGCGCTTGTATTAGTTATACACCAATACCCCGCTTTGCGTCGTTTCGGTTTGCGTTTTTTCGAAGTTGCGTCGCTGCTGAAATAGTACTAATTTTCACTGTGCGTCGTTAGATTTCCGAAGTTGCGTTGTTTTGGGTTCGAGGCTTTAAATTATTTTTGAAATTTTGCTGACTTACGACAACAGCCACTATGGACTCATCAGATAGTGATTAATTTTTACTTTGTTTTTATAAATTAATTGATTATTTTATTTTGTTTTAATTGAATTTGCTTTTTTTTTGTTTTTCGTTTGTATGTAATAAAATTTTATATTATTTTTGTTTTTTAAATGTTTACTTTGTTCAATTTTCTTTTTAAAAAGTAGTATTTTCGTAACCCTGAAACCTATCTTCTATCTTTACATGGTTTGCTATCGAAAATCGTAATTCACTTTGCATCGTTCCAATTTGCCTCGTGTTTTTTTGGAACTTAACCACGACGCAAATTGAGGTATTGGTGTACTGACTGGGCTGTGATACTATAAAGTGTCTACCAAAGTAGGTACCTCAATCACTGTCATATAGTAAATTACTGATAATAATATATCGTATGTATTCCAAACATATTCTAATATTGTTAATATCCTACTATTCTGATATATATATATATATATATATATATATATATATATATATATATATATATATATATATATATATATATGCCGTCGTCGGATTGTAGAATCAGTCGTATTACAAAATTCCTACCCATTTTACAAAACGTCGTTGTTTTGTAAAACGACTAACTAATCCAGCCGTTATTCAACAATTCGGCCGGCTAACCGTTTAACCGGTTTCTAAAACGACAGGATTTAGTTTTATTTTTGTCGCTTTTAGCGCTACCCCCATAGGAAAGTATCTACCAATACATGCCTAGTTTGTATAATTGTTTTGTTATTGTATAAAATAAATGTCAGTTTTTTATCACTATTAAATTATAATAGTTATTAACTATATAACATAAATATAGACGAATATGCAAGATATTAATGAAAGCAATGATTTTATATAATATATATATATATATATATATATATATATATATATATATATATATATATATATATATATATATATATATATATATATATTATAAATATGAAAATTGGCGTTTAGGCTTCTATTTATAAATAAAAGTCAGTTGTTTCTGGAAATTTATTCCCTAAGGTAGAAAATGGAAGTTCATATGGGAAGTTCATCATTTTTGAAGTTATAAACGTGGATATTGATTTAGGCTTTTGAAAAACATTAAAAGTGAGCAGAAATTTAATGCCTAATAAAAAGATGTTATCGATGGGAAATCCCATCGGGCATACGGCTAGTATATAAATATATTTGGTGATTATTATTTTTTTTAAATGCTCGGCATTACGGGGAATTACTTAAAAAAAAAAATACTAAAACTCGGTGCTGGAAAGGCTGAGTAATTTTTGTTAAATTTTAAAAAATGCATATATTGAGAGAAGTAAGTCGACGGGGAAATCTTATCGAAATTGCACTTTCGATTTTTTGTTTAAAACACTGTCAAAAGTTGAAATTTCATTTTTTTAAAATCCCTTTGTTCAAGTACAAGCCATAAGCATTTACTAATATAAAAAATTACCAAAAGTTGGAATAAATTAGGTTTTTTTGCTAAAAAAAGCCATGTCTCCTTAACACTGATTTTTCTGCTCGCTACTGTACGTACTATTTTAACAATAACAATTCTCAACCGGTCAGAGCGCGTAAATATGGAATACGTGTCTGATCAACGGTTTTTCTTCTCAGGTGTCGTATAGACCTATCGTCTGCCAAGAATATGAGTTTTTTCAATAGAAAAATAATTTACGAATTGCTTATAAATTTTTTCAAGAGGGGGCGGCAGCGGTAAGATTTTTTATAGGGGGCGTTAGTGCACAAAGTTTAGAAACCGCTGATGTACACCTTATACGAAATAGTTGACACAGTACAGCGTTGTGTCGCAGTTAGTCAGGTTTCACTTGACAACTTTCACTGCGTTCATGATCGTCAACGTGTTAAATTTTTTTTGGGCTACTAGTTTTAGACCTTTTTTTTCTATTTACATTCATAAGTGGAAAAAGATTTAACCTCCTTTCAGAAAAATTATAACTTTATTCAATTTTAAATTTTTGTTTCAGGCTGAGGACATGAATCCAAAATCGTTAAACTGGGTTTCAATATGGTACCAGCTTAATTAATTAATGTTCAAGTAAGTTTTTTCTTCTATTTTTTTAAAAGTATTGATTGTAACGATTCAATCATCCCAGTAATATTTTTATTTTTAAATTCAAGATTTTCTTTATTGATTGAAAATTTTTTTACAAACAATAATGTAAGAAAGCGCATTATAAAAGATCTTATGTCGTTGAAGTGAATAAGAAAAATCGGTATTTTACTTTATTTTTTTCGTTTCTTATTCTCATCCCTATCGTAGATGTAACCTCCGGCAATGGAAATTGAAATTTTTTTCTTAATTGAAAATAAATATTTTTGAAAAGTATTGTACTGAAATGACAAATTGATCTTATAACTCCATTACAAAGGAAACAGAGAGGAGTAGTAAGTAAGTAGAATAGATAAGTAGGGCAGAAAAATAGGGAAACATTATAGATACATAAAGTATATCTATAATATATATAATATATACCTATACCTTTGCGTCCTACTTATACTCAGTACTTACTGCTTTGATGGGAACAAGTCATTTGAATAGATTAACACCGAAGCAGTTAGTAAGTTGTAGGACAGAAAACTAGAAAAACGTTTTAGGAACATAAAATAAGCTACTTATATAATAAGTATAGCTCTATACTTATTAGTTATTACTTACCACTTTGGTGTAGAAGAGCTATAGATTCACCTATATTTCAAGTATATAATATGAAATATTGTAGATGTCACATCAAAATGTTGCCTTGCGGCGTGAACGAACTATTAGGAAAGACAGTGACGCTAAGACGGAAGTTTCAAAAGATTAGAAGTATTTGAAGAACTTTTTTTTCATTAATTTATTGCTTATAGCAGGGGTCGACAACCTGCGGCCCACCAAGCAATATAATTTTTCAAACAATTTGCCCAGTGTATGCAGCGTTGATATAGCGAGTGAAGATATAGTGTAGCGAGTTTCGTTTACAAATATTAATTTTTCTCGGAAACTATTTGACATAGTATAATTGTTCAAAAATCGTTTTTATATGATTTTTTCTCTTCTTCCCAACGGCGTAAGAAAATATTGCAAAAACTTTTGAGCTTGGGAAAAATTTGGTAAAAAGCTTATTTTTTTCACGAAAAAACCCTAAAAAACCTTCCCGAGCATCGCACATGTCCGGTTTTTTATACTTTTCACAGAACATTTTCGCCAAATTTCGTAAAAACAGAATTTTTCGTCCGACAGTTACGAGGCAATTGTGAATGCCATTTTCGACTTTTATGGACGTCAAAACAAATTATTTCTATGATAGTTCCGGGCTCAACTCACGTCAGGATAGTGGCTTTAATAGCAGAATTTTCGATTCGAAAATTGGCTAAAAATACCTGACTGTGCAGCCCCCCGGTTAAAAATAATTTCTTTTTAAATGGCCCGCCTTGGATTGCCGACCCCTGGTTGTATAAACCACAAAGCAAATAATTTATTTGTATATAAAGTTATTTTTTTAAATTCTTTGAAAATATTGTTGGCTCAAGAGGAAGTTTACTGCGTAGATACGTGAACCGTATAGAGCTAATAGCAGATACCTATGTGGTATTCATTCCTCCCAGTAAAAAGTCATCCAAGAAAATACTAGGGAACTGTGTGAGTCACTCCATTGGCAACGTATTTTATTCGTTTTTTTCAATAACGAAAGAATATAATGTATTATGTATAATAAAAGGACCTGTAACAACATTGTTTTATTGAAGCAAAAGTTGTGCAATTACTAGACAGTGGCGGCAACAAAATTAAATGTTTATATATACATGCATATATCATATTTTGCATATATAAATGTAATGTCATTTATCTATACCAATCAAGTTTCAAGCCTTCGTGTACACATTAAATACCGTGAAATAAGAAAATGTTATTTTTGGATTCTAGGATTTCAAAATAAATTCTGTCAGTTCAGGATTAAATCTCATAAGGTAAAAGCTGAATTTTTCGTTCAAAAATTTACTAATAGTCAAACAAAAAAATTCGGGCATTTTTCTTTTAATTCGGTATCCTTTAGGGACCTAAAATTACATAAAATGTTGCTGCTTAACGTGTATCCGCATATTAAGTATGGACTTAGTACATGTTCAAATAATTTTTTAAATAGTCGCCATTGATTTTAAATAATAACCAAAATCGACAGTTTTACACATATTTCACAAAAAATTTTTAATATTATGACTGAAACTATACGAAAATACGGTCAATTCTTTAAAAAGCGAGTATAAAAAATTTATTATGATGAGGAATATTGGAGATTTTTGACATTAAATTAAAAACAAAATCATATGTCTGTTAATAAATGTCAAAAAGAAACTTACGGTGAAATGTTATTCATTCGAGTTTTTTTCTGACGGAATTTTTAAATTCGTAAACGGAACAAGTTGCCATAATAAATTCTTTTAAAAATTTAAGGAAAAGTGTATTTAAAAAAATAAAAATAGCTATTTTTTTACAAGACAATTTTTTTACTTGCACTTACCAATATGGCGTTTTTCAGCTTCAATTTTATTTTTAAAACCTAAGGCATCTTAGACAAAGAAATATTTATTGCCAATATACATATATGTTATCTATAGTGTTTGTTTTTTTATGGGGTGCGTAATACATTTTTCTGTAATATATAAATTACAGGTCCTTTCATTTCTAATGTCTATGGTTTTTTAATTACGTGGTCCTAAAAAACCACGTAACTTATGCATTCACTCATTCGTCTTCATAAGTGATCATTAATTCCCTATACACATCGGTGGCGCTTTCCACTAAAAAAAGTTAGGCAGTGAGATATTTTTCATTCAATTGTACATTATCAGTGCACCACCAAATCGTTGTAGTATGTTTGCTCTTGAACTATTTTTAGTTAAAAAAATTACCGATCGTTTTTGAACGGATTTTGGTGGCAGCACGTGGTGGTAAGATATGTATATATCATTAAAATCCATACATACCACCATACACCTATATCTATATTATACCGACACAATTAGACCTACATATCGACACAGTTAGATGACACTATATATATACAATATAGATACCTGTATTATATCAGTTTGTCTTTGGGTCGTTATCTAATGATCTTTTACATCGACCTCCTAGATGGCAATACTGACCATCTGTTAGAAATCCTATTTTGACATAATTGAATGCAGTACCTCGTATCTTACCAAAATTAGATAATTCTCTGTTACTTTAAAAGTTTTCATAATTACTGTGGAAGTAATACTTATGAATGAATAAATTAATTCAATAATTCAATAAAAAAATTAATAGAATTAGAATTTTTATTTTGTTTTAAGCATCCGCTTTTACAAAAGAGTTTGGTTGCAATTATCTTTCTTTTTTGTATAAATTGGTACTATAATAATAATAAATTCGCCAAGTGCGTGTAGGACATGCAATATCAAAGTTACGTCATCAATAGCTAATTTTTCACTTTCATTCTCATACATAAAATAAAATGAAATTTTTATTAGCTTATGATCAGTATAAGATGATTCTGAACATTTATATCTAATTATTTCAAAACAGTGAAAAATCGACATACGTGGTTCTAGTAGTAATCCGTCGATACGTACTTTTAAATTTCCTACATTTGATCCTAAAAATTGTGAAAAATTAGCTATTGACCACGTGACTGTGATAATGCGTGTCCGGCACGCACTTGGCGAATTTTTTTATTTTTTAAGTTTATACAAGATGGGGAACGAAAGGCCGAAATGAAACTCTTTGTGTTTATATAGATTTACGAAAATGTTAAATATTGATTATTTATTTTGGTTCATTTTGGAAGACTGACTGTCAAATTATCAAAGCCTAACCATCCTGTCTTACCCCACCTACTCCTATATCAATTTTAACCTCATCTATAGAAACTCTTTAATTGAGATATATATTATTTAAATTATATAATTCGACAAATTTTAGTCCGTTGGCACGATAGCCGCTTGTTTGGTACCAACGTACTACCAGTGCCGGTGGTCCCAAATACAATTTTAAAACATTATAATTTAAACGGCAAAAATTATCTAGGGAGCAATAAATATTAGTTTTCCATGATAGCGTCCAATGAATTTCGCATATTTATGTAGCTATAGTTTAAATGAACAAAATTAACTGACAAAATTTTGTTAATTTCATACTTAATAACCAATTTAATTTTGTGTAATTTGAAAAAAATTTAGATTATAGGTTTTGAAAATTTAAATCAGTTTTATGCACTGCACTCGGGAAATGAAATTGGGAATATAGATTTAAATTAAAAATATATTATTAAATTTCCAGCTTTGCCTACTATCCAGATATTAATAGTTATTATAAATTCGGGTTTTGACTCCACGTCTGCTTGAAAGCTGATGTAATTTTAAAATTTCTTCTTTATTAGTGTGATTCTAGGTAATATTTTAAATTATGAGTTGTGAATATTCGATTTTCTTTTACAAACAGTATAGAACACTCGCAGAAAGTAATTTATTTATTTAATTTTTTTTTTAATCACTAAAATGTATACAACTCTTTATCGTCCAAACGATTGTAGATGAGTCAGAATTATTTTATTGACAAAAAAATGAAATAAAATAAAACCAACAAAATTGAAATCGTTTAAAATTTAATTCAATTCTATGTGAGTAGCTTAAATGCTTAAAAATGTAATAATATAGTTTTCAGGAAAACAAATTTAAAAGTTTTGTTCGCCATTTGTAACGACCACATATGTGACACGTATAATTAACGTTAATTAATATTTCATTAAACAACAATCGTATATACAGGGTGTTTCAAGCAACTAAGAACGTACAAATTTCAACACAGAGAAAAAACATAAATATTTTATTATTATTAAATAGAAATATTTACCAAAAACTTAAATGAATTGCGTCAAAATAATGCTTAAGAGTTAAAAATCACAAAGTGATTGAAAAAATTATCCGGATCGGCCGGGAATCGAACCCAGGATCTCCTGGTAACTAGCCAGGCGTGCTAACCTCTACACTAACGATCCTATGCTCGGCAAGCGTCCGAGCCGGACACCCATTCAATCACCTATGTATATTAGTACTCTCTCTGATTCGAGAAACAGTTACAATTTTAATTTTAAATATTATCAAGTGCTTGTGAGACATTACTACGTATGACAAACTTTTGTTTGCATTTCAATACACGCAGTATTGATATGTTCATTCTGATATACGAAACCCTTTCATCTTGGCCGCATATGACTCGAGGTGTTTTCGTTGTCCCAAATTTTCCGCTCCACGTATAGCCTTGTTGATTAGTCGGATGTTGGTATTCGTATGTTTCATCCATTTTTCCAGTTCATCCATATCCCGAGTATCCATTTCCAATAATGATAGCGCATTTCGTACATTTTCCACCATTCTAGTTGCCACGTCGTTTAATGAAGCCATTATTGCATTTTAATTTAAAAAAAATCTTGATAGAAATTCTCACAACAATAACAATATTAACTGCTCGAAGATTGCTCGAGAAGTGATTTGAGGGGACACGTGAACCTCAATTTATACGATTTTGACTGCTCGAATAATTCTGGAGGGGAATCACAAAAAATGCTGACTCCGAATTTTTACAACACAAACAACAGAAGGTCAAATATCAAGCTACAAATTTAAAATTCCGAGAAAATTATCTCGCATTTGAAACCTAATAAAAGAATTGATGAATCATCAAGATCTTAAATAGACATTTTTAAAATTAACGCATATCTTATATAAACAAATGGAAAAAATTCCCGATAATTATCAGGCCTTAATTTAAAATTCCGAGTCAGCAAAATCTTAAATAAACATTTTTAAAATTAAAACATGTCTTATATAAACAAATTGAAAAAATCCCCGAATATTCGTCAGCAAAATCTTAAATAAACACATCTATATTAATAATTTATGATCACATTAATGTAAACAAACTTATTTTTAAGTCCTGGAACTAACAAGTTGTGACTTGTCTTTTAATAAAATTCCCCTCCCCCGGCTATGATGCAAACATATCATGAAATTACATCATCCTAAATAGTCAGTTAAAAAATCTTAAATAAACATACTCAAACCGTAAGTTTTTGCTAAACGATTTATCATGCAGTACAGTTGATACCTGATTTTCGGTAGTACAGTAGCGGTCAGAAATTTGGACTCTGGAGTCCGAAGTTAGTTTTAAAATATTAACCAGTCATCGGCGCTTGGTACAGTGCCCCCGAAAAAACTTATCCTTAGCGACCTCCCGATTTTCGGTAGCACAGTAGCGGTCAGAAATCTGGACCCCAGAGTCTGAAGTTAGTTTTAAAATCTTAACCAGTGTTCAGCGCTCGGTACAGTGCCCCGACAAAGTTTATCGTTAGCGGGCGAGTCAAATTTTCGTTTAAGATGACGCAATTAAGGCAAGTGCGTGTTGGAGTCAAAGGCCAAAGTTTGCACGTACACAAAATAAGTACAATACGCTTCAAAAATTGATTGGACACCTTTTTAGTCAGTGGGGTCGACACTTTTGACACGGCAGTGTACCAAAAATTTAAGTGCAGTACGGTGTCAAAAGTTTGGGGCCACCCCCTGGGTCAGGGCAACCACATATTTTTGACGCGGTAGTGTACTCCAACTCTCAGTTTGTGGCCTAAAATTCAGTCTGTGCATGCGTTAGGTTTGGATTCAAAAACTATGTTAGTGTTGGCGGGTAATGGGTTAACACAAAACCAAATTGTGATGGCCAAATTGTGATGACGCATAATGGGTTAAATTAAATTAATTTTTTTGATGTGATGACTCATCTCTTAGGAATTTCAAGGCCAACAATATGTGCGCGTGTGGGGTTAAATGTCAACAACAAATTTTTAATACATGTACTCTGTACGTGCCGGCTCAAAGGTCACTCCATACTCTAGGTACAGTAGGACTCCAAACTACACGCTTCCAAACATCGTCAAAATGGAGTGCACAAAATTGGGGTTCTACTGTGTCAGAGCTCTCTCCTAGCCTAGCTACTGGGCTCTATCACGGGAATCGAATTTTCTCGATCGATATTTCTAAGATTACTATTTCTGATTGAAATTTATGTTTTTATTGTCTAAATTTTAAAAAGAAGGACCTTAAAAAGTTCACTATTAAGTTTCTATTTTCTTTCCAAAATCTCAAAATTCCTATTTTATAAATAAAAGTGACACTAATAACTTTTTAAATTATTTGTTTATTACATCTGTAATAGCAATTATTAATCTATTTTTTTTTAATTTAAATTTGCTTTGCCTATGCATATTATTATTATGAAAGTAAATCACTTCAAATATACAACCAGGGCCGAATTTGCCCTAAGTGCCGCCCGGGGCACTGAAAAATGCCACCTCTAACAAAAAAGTAAGTGACGACCAAAAAAAATTTTCCAAATTTTGCCGCCCCTAGTGTAAATCCGGTACTGTACACAACAATAATATTTCTGTGTAAAAACGGAGAAAGTAGGGGACAAGGGAATGTGGAATCCCTAAAAGGCACATCCTGAATACTAATTCAATACATATACAAAATTTCAACCGTCTAGGTTTCTTCAGGGAGTCTCTAGGCGTGTCAGACCAAACGCACGAGAAACCATGAATTTTTAGCGTAAAAATCTTGGGGGAAGGGTTAAAAATTGAACCCCCGAAAAGCTCACTTTGGATACTAACTTAACCCATATACAAAACTTCAGCCCTCTAATAGGTTGGTTTGGGGGGGGGGGTGACCTTGACAGACCCGCCAAAAAACACGAAAAAGCTTGAAATTTTGGTGTAAAAATTGTGAAGGTAAGAGTTAAAAATTGAAGCCCCCAAATGGTATGTAAACATGTCCGAAATGTTAACTATCAAATTTTAAGTCACCGCGCAATATATCTACGAAATATTTTAAAATGCATCAGCATCATTTCAAATGACCGTAAGGCTATCCATTCTAACTCATCCTAAGTTTATTATTGATGTTATTATACTCATCATCATCATTATGGTGCGCCATAGAGAAACTGTAATCGTTGTATATCGATTGCCGTTATAATGAACGTTCGAATTATATTTATTTGTATCGGTTTTTGTATTCGTCAATAAAATATACGGAGCACGTAAACCGATTTATTTATTAAACTAGCGCGAGCATCGATGTTTTCGTATTGTTTATTTTTTTCGTTCAAATACTTATAAGCTGTCGTCAAAGAAACTTTCCTTCATATGCATTGGTCGTGTATTTATTATTTTATGGATGAGATAAATCATGGGTGGAGAAGAAGTACGAACGGTAAACAAGTGTGGTTTTCGTCGATCCACTTAAAAATTATTATATTCCATTCAAGAAGATTATAGCTATTTATGTCGGATATCCATATTTTACGTGTAAGTAAAATTATGCAATTTCTTAATATTCTATTTTAAACTCCTGATTAAGAAAAACATGTGAATAAAATGTTCATATTTATGAAACACATTTGTTACTATTGAAGAGAAATTTCTTAGTTTTTTCTAAATTCTGAAATTTAACTCTCTATTTTCATCTCTCAGAAATGTAGAAGATTTCGGCTTACTCAGGCTCAAGTGAAAAGAAAGTATATTTGTTACCATTTTGTAAAATGCCTCTACTTTGTATTGTAAGCTACTTAAGATTTTACCTTATTTAAAATTTTCATACAGCTGAAATTTATTTTGCATTGAACTTATTTGACAAAATCCCGGGCTCCATTTTCACCATAACACCTACTGAATAAGTTCCGTTCGAACATTCACCAAAAAATATTTTTTCTGTACAAAAATTTTCCGACAGAGAAAACATTTCTATATACTCTAATATTTTTAATACTTATAGGCTTCACTTATGTGTGGCTGTACCTGGAAAGGTGATCAGTGGGAAATTTCAACTTCAATTTACTTACATTAAAGCACCGACTTTAAATAAAATTTTTTCCGAAATCTGGCATTGATCTGGTAGCATCTGGTAGCATCTGGTAATTCTACATAGAATTAGAAATAGGTGTAAATCGTCAATGATATTAAGATTTCCGATCAAGTAAATCACTAAAATTTTTGACTTTAAATAGGGGAGACTGGGGTAAAGTGGCCACTCTAAGACAAAATGTATAGTTTATTTGTTTGAAAATAAATGCAGATTAATAAGTATTTAGCATATAGTTGCTTTAGTGCAGAACCAATAACCATCAATATATCAACAATATCTTGAAAGGTATTTTTGCAATTTTTGTTTTTCGCAACATGTGTAAAGTGACCACTTTACCCGATTATGTTGGATAAAGTGGCCAGGGGTGCCCATTTTAACCCAAAAAGAAATCTTGAAGTAATAAACATGTTTATATACAAAATCAAACTATGTTTTTATCATTAACTATTATATATCAACGGACGACGGACGGACGGACACTGAAGTCTCATCATAAGGGTTCCTTTTTCACAATTTTTCTCGGAACCTAAAAACTGATTTCAGGCAATTCTTTTGTTTACAAAATATAAATAACTAAATAAAAGTTAATATAATTTGTTAAAATATTCTAAGAATTCAATTTGAGTAGCGATCGGAGACACTGACCACTTTGCCCCATTATAAGTCTGGCCACTTTACCCCCTTAGACGCCATTTCGGCAAACTACAACTAATTTCAAGAAAGAATTTTCTAATTCATCGATAATTGTATTCATAATTAATAAAAAAATAATGAGAAGACAATTTAAAACTTACTTTACATCAACACTCGAAAATTCAGAAAATTCGTTATAATTCATATAATCTAGGGAACTGATCATTGACGTTTTAATAGAATACTAATGGCTTGTCTACAAGCTAGTATTCAGCCTCGCCATAAGATTGGAGTAGTTTCCGGTGTGTAAAGGCCAATGACCACTTTACCTCCACTGGCCACTTAAACCCGGTCTCCCCTACTCATCTATGTGTTTCTTTTATGGTATTAGTCCACTTGATACAACTGTAGCGCAACATACTTGCAACACGTCTATTCTGTACGACGTGCGACAAAAGTATCATGTTGCGATAAATATTGTTACGATACAACTTTCATTTTACACCGATTTCTACTTGTAGCGTAACACGTATCGTACGAAGCAAATCTAGAATACTTCGTGACGTACAGATTGGGTCACAATAATATGTAAATGTAGGTACTAGGTATACATTGTGTAAGATACATAGCATGTGAATTTTATGTTTTCATTTTTTTTAAAAATTAATTTTAACAAGCGAGCTGTTTTGATCCTGGAAGTCACATGCGACCCCAGAGGCTCACACAGTCAGTTTATAGGAATTCAATAACTGTAAACTGTATTTAAAAAAAATATCTGAAACATATCACTCATAAAGTTTCTGCAAGTTTTGTTAAAAGATACATATATTTTAAGGGTGGTGAAATGCACATATAAAGCTATGAAATATTTTATCACTATTATCAGTGTGGGATTATCTATAGCGTATATACCTATTTTACTACTATGTGGTTGTGATTGCATAGGTATGTTTTAGTAGATTTATTGATATCATGTCTCAGAAAAAATTCATTTCCAGATGGAAAAATGGTCGAGAAAGGAAACTCTGACTTTCATAACTGGATATGAAGCTAGACCTAAATTATGTCATTCTTTTAGATTTTCAATCGGTACATTTTGTGTCAACAATGAAAGTTGCAGCAATTTTATTTCGTAATATTTTTTTCACTGATAAACACACATAAAATGTCAATACAAAATTAATCAACACAAGAACATAATTAACTAATAATATCGGGATACAAATATTACAGCTAGTATACGCACTTGGTGCAACAAACTGTATATCATGTATGTAACACGAAACTCGTGATTAACCTCCTCGTTTCAAACGTCGACTGTACTCGACATAAAATAATACACTATTTTGTAACATATGAGGGTTAATATGTTATTATGAATGTCCAGAGACGGAAATAAGATATTTGTTTAGAATGTTTCATGAGTTTGGTTGTCATTTGTAATGCCAGAAACTTTAAAATGTCTACTATAGTCGAAACCAAGTTAAAAAAAGAAAATATATATTAAAAGTGTATTTAGAATGAGGAGTGGACGCATCATGAAAACATTTGTAGCGCAACAAACAATTTAGTGTACCACTACGACTCTATCAAGTGGACTCGTAACATTATTTTCAAACAATAAACAAAATTTCCTTTGTCTTTTAACTAAAGAATAAGTCAAAGGTCAAAGTACAAATAACAATAATAATAATAATAATAATCACTTCGATTGACAATCAAATAAGCCTGCTCTCACAATCAGAGTGGCAAACATCAGTGTCAAGGAACTTATAAACATCATATCAAACAGAGTCACATAATCACTTGTATGATAGTGTTATTATAACAAGATCATCTTATTCTATCACCACATGTTTACTACCACCACCACCACCATACTTCTCCCACCACTACTCCCACCGTCAGCTTTTGTCTACATGTGTGTATGTATGTATGTAAGTAGGTATACTCGTAGGCTTTGTTCGCGTTAACAGAAACTTTTACCGTGTTTCCTTTCCTGTATGATTGTTATTGTTAATGTTTTGAACAAACTAACAACGAACTCTGACGTGTCATATACAAGATTATTATCAAGAAACACAATATACAACAAACAACACAAGCACGCGGTATGTGGTAGGCAATAAAAGGGATTAAGAGAACATTTTCATTTTAATGGATTTCGATTTTGATTAAGTATTATCTAAGTATGTACGAAGTTGGTTAATAGTATATTGCGCAATAAGTGCAGGAAATTATCGATTGTCCACGAAAGCGAAATTAAGCCCACGAATGTAGTGAGTCTGCACATTCACTTGAGTGGGCAATCGACAATCCCGCACGAGTTGCACATACTATTTTTTATTATGAATTTCACATACTTTTTTTCTATTATTATTACTATTTTTGACATTCTTATTACTTTTTAAAATAACATTTTTGAGTGTTCGTCTTTTTTTATGAATTAAATATTGTTTAAATTACTTCGTTGGTGGTTTCTATAGAAATAATTATGAAATATTTATTAAATGAAAAATCAAGAGGCGGCTTTGCGTGTTTTGATTAAATTTTACGTGTTTTATTGTCAATTTGCGTGCGGAGAGTAAACTCTCCGCACGCAAAAAGTATGTGGGAAGAAGACAGTCTTAGGCAAACAGCTTTTTTGCGTACAGAAATGTGTGCGCCAAGTTACTTCTCCCGCATGAGTAATGAAAAATTATTTTCAATAAAAAGAAAGAATAATTTTGGGTTCGATTAAGGTTTAGATTTTGCTGAAACAAATTCCATAATCATTCGTTTAAGTAACGGGTTTTTTGGTATAGGTTCCAAATCACCCAAAGTTCTTATTTTATATACTTTTTACTTAGGCTATATAGCAAAACTATAATTATAAGAAGGCAAAGTATGATAATCAGATTTGTTTAAACCGATTTGAACATATGCGATTCTCAACGTATCACGTGCGATCTAAAGAAAGCTTTGGCCGTGGACGTTTGTGCCCTATATGATATTTTGTTCTCCGGATGTTGTCGTTTAAATTAATGAATGTGTCTAGCTTTATTCGGACTAGAGAACTAAAATCTGGTTCAAAATAATCTATATATATATAATAAAACTGTAACGAGGCCATTTCTGTACATGGAATATTTATTGAAAATTGTACTGGTACTGTAAATAGTTATCGATATAGACATCAAAATAGCGATTTTTAAAATTTTTGTCTGTCTGTCTGTCTGTCACGCATCACGCAAAAACTATTGAACGCATTTTAATGAAATTTAGTGTGATGATAAGTTATTACCCGAGTCAACATCTAAGATACCTTTTACTCCGGGAAAATGTCTCATTCCCACGGGAAAATGGAAAAACCATTTTGAGCATGTGCACACATTACGCAAAAACTATTAAGCGGATTTTGATGAAATTTGGTATGGTGAAAAGGGTTTGCCTAAGTCAACATTTAATATACTTTTTACTCCGGAAAAATGTCTCATTCCCACGGGCAAATAGAAAAACCCCTTTGAGCATATGCATGTATCACGCGAAAATTATTGTCCTATGCAAGTTCTGTATATTTATATACTTCTCATTGAAGTATATAACAATATGTAGCGCAAACGTCGTTGCGGGTACAGCTAGTACTAAATATGGAGAATTTAAAGGAACAAAATTCTGACAATTTTTAATCTGTAGATTTATTGATAGTATCATCATTTTAAACTTTTTGGAAATTTGAACGAAAATTTTAGGTTTTCAATTTTTTCCGGACCTTCTTATGAAAATCGATGAACTATTAATGAATAAGACACTACTTTGCAAAAAATACCACTTTTTTTCATAATCTACGTGATTTATATATCTTCCGTATTGGATTAAAACTGTAAAGTTTTTGAAATTTTGCCACAAATTACGAGTCGTAGTATACTTCCAATCGGCAATCAATTTTTCAAAATAGCATCACAGTGGGTTGGAATGGAAATTTTGAATTGATTTATTTTACAAAAAAATTTGTATGTAACTTTTATTATTTTAATATTTAAATTACCTGATGATGGTAGATGTAGGTCGAAACGTACGTCGTGTTAAAGAAAAAAAAAATTAAAATTAAAAATTAAATATTTTCAAATCTTTTCCAAAAATTATCCTTATATAAATAATAAAAACGGGACGGGAAAATCTTACAACTACGTTGTCAGCTTTTTTCATGCATAAATGTTAAGTAGGTATAAAATCCGCCCACATTACATAATCTTTGTAAAGAAAATTAAATTTTTTTTCTAATTTTTCGATTCATTTAAACATTGAAAATGCGTAGATTCCTACATAAACCTACAAAAATTAGACGATGTAATACAACAGAAGTAACAAACCAGTTTTCGTTTTTAGAACATTTTCTCTTGGTTCTCACAAGGATTCATTTGAAAAATCTTAAATTATCTAATGCTCAAAATGAATATATTACGAAATTTTTTGTTACAATAATTGGAGCTATATCTTTGATTATCAACGTTAGAAATATTAATAATAATTATTGACAAATATTTATAAAAAAAAATTAGTTTAATTTACTATTAATTAAAATTTATTTGAAGATTTTGTTTTCAGTACTGAAAATTTAATGTAATTTCAGTACGGTTTACCGTTTCTGTCTACTCAAGAAAACGATAACAGAACGGTTCGAAAATATAAATTAAATAGACCAAAGTAATGTGCAGAGCTTCCTTTTTCATAATTATCAGTGTAATATCAATTATCATGAGTCTATTTTGCAAAATAGAGTGTATCTACTTAAATGCGTACGGGAACTTATCATAGCTTACGGTTATTTCAGAAAATTTTCAATGACTGTAACTCTTATAATTTTATAATGATATAAATTAACATAGAAAAAAGAGTTAAAATTTTAAGAGGAATTTTTTATCCTGCTGACTAAAAAAAATTTCTTAATTGCTAAAAACCACGCAATTAAAGCGAGGTATTCAATTTTCAACTTAATGTTTGCATAATCTAGAATACTACAAGTCAATAAATGGAATATTTGTACACCACAAATCCAATTTTACGTACTGGTCGGTGCAAATTTAAGGGGAGGTACGTAAAATCGGAAGATCAGGGCGTCGGTAAGCTTTTGTTTCGGGGGTTGGTAAATATTATTTATCTGAATTTATTTAAAACAAAGTTATCTTTAGAGACAATTTACACCTAAAATTCGGTTGTGTAGACAAAGGAAATCAAATGTTATACTAATGAATATGAGTGACGACTTTTAGAAAACTGTCGAAAAATCAACTTCACTATCGTAAAAGACGCCAAATAGCGGAAGCTGACAAAAATTCAAGAATATTCTACTCGTGAACTAGCAAATATACCAAAAAACAAACTTCACTATTGAATTGGGCACTAAAAATTAGATTAAGTAGCGCAATTTGACAAAAATTCTAGAATGTTCTATTCGTCAACTAACAAAGATCGAAAAATCGATTGCATCATTTAACTGGTCGTCGAATAAAAGACGAAATAGCACATTTTGATAAATGTTCTAGAATGTTCTATTCGTTAAATAGCAAAAATTGTTTGTCAAAATCGGACATTTGATTTATATTAGTTTAGTTTCGGTTGGACAATTAAGTGGTGCAGTAGATTTTCCAATATCTTTGTTAGTTGACAAATAGAATATTCTAGAATATTTCTCAAAATGTGTTATTTGGTCTCTTTTTTGGTAGCCAATTCAATGGCCACGTCTGTTTTCGGATATCTTTGCTAGTTGGCGAATAGAATATTCCAGAACATTTGTCAAAATGTGTCATTTAACCTCTTTTTCAATGGACAATTAAATGGTACAATTGATTTTTCAATATCTTTGCTAGTTGACAAATAGAACATTCTAGAATTTTTGTTAAACTACACTGTTTGATCTCATTTTTAATGAGCAATCCAACGGTGAAGCCTGTTTTTTGATATCTTTGCTAGTTGACGATTAGAATAGTCTAGAATTTTACGTTACTCATTTTTCATTTGCATTTTGTATATTACGTATACAGAATATGTGCATATATATCTGCAGTGAAATTTTAAAATTTTTAAAGGCTACGAGACCCTCAGACAATATTACCTACGGCCCTGACTCTGGCTTGGTACATAAATTTTCACCAACACAGACAAACAACAACATATCTGTGAAAGGAGAACCCTACTAAATCGTTGACGTCACTACTTAAAATCGGAGTACGTACCATTGGATGGCCACTGTAAGTATGAGATTCGAAATTAAATTTTTGAACTTAGTAGAGTGAAAGACCTATCCAATTATGAACTCCGCATGATTTTTATTAAACTCTAAAACGACTCAAAAAATTTTATTTTCTTTATTTTCAGTTTATGTTATTATGGAAATTATCAAAGTCATGTTGGTTTCCAATTCGAGAAAGTCAAAGTTATGTTGGTTACCAATTCGAGAGATGTACGAATCTCAAATTACTTAGACGTTCTACGTATATTATTTACAACTTACCACTTCAATGTGAACGTTGTTATTATCTACTTCCCAATATATTACACACGTAAAACATGCATCATTAGGAGTATAAACACTAAATTACAATTTATAATCATGTCAAAATATTCACGTACATAATTCAATATTATTTTAAACATGATATTACATTAACTCGCTGATTCATTTAATAATATTGTTAATTTTACAGGAATATTCAAAGTGACAGCAGGCAAATACATATTATGTATCTTTTTTAATTCAATGTTTAATCATATTTTTTTCCAATTATTTTCAAAATAATTAAGTCGGGATAATTTGAATGATGTAAAAGGTCAATTGAATTTTATCTCATGAAATTTTGATTAAGCCTGTGTGGTGAAGTACTGCGTGAATGGTACTTCAATGTATTTATGTCCATATGAATAGCTTAGATTCAACATATCTAAATATATATGTATGTATAATAAATAATTTATATATATATACAGAGAGAATTAAATAAATTAATAGGATTAAAATGATAGATTTGTGGGTTTATTTCGTTGCTGTGTTATCGTATTTATATTACCCTAGTTTACTATATCTTTAACATGGGTGATCCATGGGGAAAGTTAGTTGAGTAGGCAGTAAACAAAAAGAGCAGATGTGTTACAAAGCAAACCATTAAAGTGTTATAGTTCTTAGCAAAGGTGAAGAAAGTTAATCTAAAATTTAACTATTACTGGCCTATTCGAAAGGTTAATTTAGTTAATTGTTAAACCATTAGCTTACTGAAAATATAACAAAAGTTAGAGTTAACCGTTTTCTGGAGATGTTAACTATCGCCAAATATTTTCTTTTAATTTGTACTAGCACGAAGGTTGCCACGCCAAAATAAATTCTATATTTTCTAGATTTAAACATTGATATAGATATTGATGTTCGCCATTCAAAAGTATAAGATTCAAATTTTTAAATACCTACAGTTTAAAAATCGAAATGTACTGAAATGGTCTTCCTGCTATACTCAGATATAGTTTTCTCATTAGAAATAGACGTTTCACTACAAAACATTAAAAGAAGCGGTGTTGTATTTAATAATAGAGACAACTTTAGTTAAGAAGCCGAATATGTTTTAGGCACTGATACTTGTTGATTGATAGGTCAGGGGTTCGGCCCCCGCGGCTGATTATGTATATACGAAAATTTTGCTGCAGTTTCTCTTCACAACTCGAAACGCAAACCTGTTGACTCGCAGACCCCAACACAACTCTCATTTAAATTGGAAAAATTAATGACCTGGTTGGCGTCTGTTATGGGCTAGTTATCCCTATTAAAATTTTTTAAAGACTAAAATTGAGCACAACCACCGATTGCAAGAACAACAGTGCTCGGTGGCCACACAAACGATAAAACGCCGTAAACACAATCCAAGGTAAAAAGAAGGATAAAACAGACAGGGACACTTAATGTGTAATGTTCGCGATGCAGAGTATGATGCGTATATGTTCAGTAGGGAATTGTATAAATACGTATGTTCCAAATTTTCATTAAATCACAATATTAGTACAGAATATATAAAAATTGCTATAATACTAACATATAAAAAAAAAAATTCAAATTTATGTTTAGAAAAGAAAGTTTAATATTTGAAATGAATATTACACCTGATTAAATCACACCTGATTTTATTATTTCACAGTTAGCATCTACACAATAAATTTGTAATTAGAAATTCACTTGACATTACATCACTTTAAAAATAAATTTCCTTATTTTATTGGTTTGAATGATGTATTAGCATCTCTAGAATGATATTTAGAAGAAATTCTAGCTGTAGAAATATTTTAAAAATCGTTTAGGATCCGATTTTTGAAACGACTTCGAGCGGTTGAAAACGGTTAAAAACGCCGCTCCCCTACGCGTAGCGTTTTGAAACCCCTCAGTTTGCTCTACAACTTTTTTCATTATGGATCAGTTATATTTCAATAAATAACTCATAGATGGTAATAATAATAGATATAAACACATAAAACTTTTGTGTGCAGGGCCGGCGAGAAAAATTACGGGACCCAGGGCGCAACAAAAAATTCTTGAACATTTTTCCCCCCGAGCAAAAAAAGGCTTCTCTTACTTTCTCCGGGTCCATAATCGAGGCTGTGGGCCCTCCTTTTCAGAGTGATGCCATTTATCGATAAGTCAACAATTTTAGTTAGTAATCTTGTGCCGCGTCTTACAAAAACTAATGTAAATGATAAATAATTTTTATTTTCTGGTTGCTGATTGAGAATTGTTTTGCTGCCCACTACGAACTCTTCGAAAAGAGAACGTTTACGTTAGAGCTGAACCGGCACCGCCATTTTGTTTTCTAAATTGAAAAAATTTTTGTACTTATACGTCCTTCTTTTCTGACATTTTGAAGTAATGTAACACCCTAAATGTGCAGACTGAAATTAATATAGACAAAGTAAGCGATTTCCTCAGACGAATTTATACGTACCTACAGAATACACAAAATACTATTTTAATTCTGAGTATATTGTTGAACCGTCACTGATTATATAAATATATATGGATAAGTGCATGAATAATCGTAATTTTAGCCATTTAAAATTGACTAGTAGTAATTTATTTCTGTTCTAGCAATATTATAATTATCAGAGCAACCTTTAAACTTTCAAGTGTAATCCTTTCAAACATTCAGAACCGGCGGGATTTATTAAACATTAAAATTTAATTAATGTTTAAAACTAAATTTATTCATTTGCGGCATCAAAATTACTAGACAAAATTTTGTAAATAAGATTAAAATGGAAATTTGTCCTAATTGAAACATTCCTAGTTGGTGGTGATTAGATTGCAAATTCATAAATTAGACCAGTCTTGTAAGGTTTATATTTTAAAACCAAGTTGTATCGAAGGGATTGATATGCACTGCCATAAAGCTTCGTTCAGCATAACAGCGTTCCAATTATATTTGTACTTTAATTTTTTTGCTGCACTAAATACTTTATTTCTAAAATTTACTTACAGTTTATAAAAACTTCCAGTCAACTTTGATTAAAACTTTTGTTAAGTTTAACCCAATCAGAAGTGTTAAAAGTCAGTGAAAAAACACTTGCTAAACTACAAACTCCATCGCGGTAACTTGATCTGTAAATTTAATATTTGTAGTTGGATGTTGGCAATCAAAAAAGAAAAAGAAAATCAAGCTGAATTCCCACAAGAGGATTAAAAAGTACAGTGAATGTAGTAATATCGATTTGATCCCCTTCATATATGTATGTATATAGTTGAATAAACGAGATATCTTGCAGTATTATATATTTATAATTTCTTCTTTACTTACTTCAGTTCAGCTAGCTACAAGTAAAATTTTTTTCTTGTATTCTCCAAGCGAGCTGAACCAGTAGAGAAGAAATACAGTTGAAAGTTCATCCGTTGCCTTCTATTAAGTTTATCTTTACAACAAAATATAACGATATCTGTTTGTTTTCGCTTTTTAATTTAGTGTTATGATTATAATTCCCAAGAGGTTAATTTAGAGCTCTTTTTTTGGATTTTACATTTTCAATTCGAGCTAAGTTTACTACATTATGTACATCTATAGTATGATTATTGTGTATTCTTTTATTGAATTTGTGGTAACATTAAATAAAATGGTTATTCGAGTGGTTGTAATGTTTATTTCTTCCTAATTTTATTAAACAAAGAATATTTTGGAATACGAAAGTTGGTATATAGCTGGTTTCTACTTTAATATAAATCCATACAGTTAGGAAAATTTCTTTATTTCCCTAAAAAACCTTGTTTGAGTTATTAGTAGACTAACAAGAGGATGCACCCAGGGTAATCTATAAGAGATAGAGGATAATTTTAAATTAACGAAATTAAAAAAGGGAGAAAATTTTCTTATACAGCCTGAATGATTCAGTGTATCAATTTTTCACTATCATAAATAGCAACAGTACCGAAAATTAGAGGAGATTCTTGCGTTTTTCTAAATATGCGTGATATTCAAAACATATGTGAGAAAGAAAAAATGTGGTAGATTATATTGATATTAACACTATGAGACCCGAGCACTTTCATAGTAAACTTCCCCGGAAGCCGGCAATATTTAAAAATACCCCTGTCGCAGAATCTGCATAACATAGCGAATTTCCAAATCTTGGGCACTGGCGGATCTCATCTAAGACCTGTACCTATTTAAAATAGTTTAGCTTTCTAAGAGTAAAAGAATTTTTAAAATCGGCTGGGTAATTAGTTTTGGTATTTTTGGAGACCCAAGAACCCGAACGAATTTTGTGCAGCATAGTTGTATCCATCTAAAATAATTTAGTTCTCTAGCAGTGAGAAATTTTTTAGCATCGGTTCGATAGCTTATTACTGGCGTTTTCGGGTCTGCAAGATCCCGGTGGACCTCATTAAAAAATCAGCTCGACCGTATATTCTAGGCGGACTTTATGTAATATATATATATATATATATATATATATATATATATATATATATATATATATATATATATATATATATATATATATATATATATATATATATATATATTCAAAACCCGTTGTGTAGGATTCTACGCCGCATTTGCATCCGCAGGAGAGTTGTGGATCTCAGATAACACAACCTGTACCTATCTAAAATAGTTTACCTCGGTAATAGTAAAAAAGTTTCAAAATCGGTCAGTTATTTTATTTTTGACACTTTTAGGTCCTACTGACACTGTCAGACCTTACATAACGTATCTATATGTATCTAAAATAGCTTAGCTCCCCAACAGTAAAAAAATTTTCAAAACCGGTCGGTTAGTTTATTTTTGACACTTTTGGATCCGATGGACCCTGGCAGACTTTACATAACGTAATCTATATTTATCTAAAATAGTTTAGCTCTGTAACAGTGAAAAAATTTTCAAAATCGGTCGGCTAGTTTATTTTTACCACTTTTGGGTCCCATGGACCCTGGCGGACCCTAAATAACGTAATGTATGTCTATCTAAAATAGCTTAGTTCCCCAACAGTGAAAAAATTTTCAAAACCGGTCGGTTAGTTTATTTTTGACACTTTTGGATCCGATGGACCCTGGCAGACTTTACATAACGTAATCTATATTTATCTAAAATAGTTTAGCTCTGTAACAGTGAAAAAATTTTCAAAATCGGTCGGTTAGTTTATTTTTGACACTTTTGGATCCCATGGACCCTAGCAGACCTTACATAACGTAATCTATATTTATCTAAAATAGTTTAGCTCTGTAACAGTGAAAAAATTTTCAAAATCGGTCGGTTAGTATATTCTTGACACTTTTGGATCCCATGGACCCTGGCAGACCTTACATAACGTAATCTATATTTATCTAAAATAGTTTAGCTCTGTAACAGTGAAAAAATTTTCAAAATCGGTCAGTTATTTTATTTTTGACACTTTTGGGTTCTATGGACCTTGGTGGACCTTACATAACGTAATTTATATTTATCTAAAATAGTTTAGCTCTGTAACAGTAAAAAAATTTTCAAAATCGGTCAGTTAGTTTATTTTTGACACTTCTGGATCCTATGGACCCTGGCAGACCTTACATAACGGAATCTATATTTATCTAAAACAGTTTAGCTCTGTAACAGTGAAAAAATTTTCAAAATCGATCAGGCAGTTTATTTTTGACACTTTTGGGTCCTATGGACCCAGGCGGACCTTACATAACGTAATCGATATTTATCTAAAATAGTTTAGCTCTGTAACAGTGAAAAAATTTTCAAAATCGGTCAGTTAGTTTATTTTTGACACTTTTGGGTCCTGTGGACCCTGGCGGACCTTACATAATGTATTCTAAATCTATCTAAAATAGTTTAGCTCTGTAACAGTGAAGAAATTTTTAAAATTGGTCGTTTAGTTTATTTTTTACAATTATGGGATCAGTAAATCCTGGCGAAACTCATACAAGTCTAGTACTCTAACAGTAAGAAAAGGGTTCTAAGGATCTCATATAACTTATGGCAGTCCGTAAGCTTCTTGCGGACATCATTTAATTAATTAATTCAAATACTTTAACTTACTAACTGTGAAAAAATTTTTAAAATCGATTGGTTAATTAATTTCTGGCCTTTTTAGGTCCCGAAAACCTTGACCTCACATAAAATACCTTAAATCCATTTGAAATGGTTTAATTTTTTAACATTATTAATTATTAGTGAAAAAATTTTCAAAATCGATTCAAAATATTTTTCCGTGCATACATATGTACATTGTACATATTTTGTTTTGTTTCATATTTAATAATATTATATCATAACATAATCTTCAATTTCTTGTTTACTTAAAAATTCAATAAAAAAAAAAAATTCTTCATTACATTAGCTTAGAAAATCTGTTTAATTTACATTTTTCAACATGAGATAGAACCATGCTAATTATAATGCAATAAATTAGAAACAAAACTCTATACATGTATGTGTGTTATAACACATGTATGTGAATATACTTCACTTGTTCTCACAAAATTCTTTAATAAAAAAGTGAAATATTTTTATACTTCATAAAGAACTGAGATAGAAATATAAATTACTATTACAATGACAAAGAGAGCAAAATAAGGCAATAACACTGACTAGATTCAACACAGTTCAACATGTATGTGTAAAACTGTAAACATACGTACGTGATACGTACATACTACATATACACTGGCATTCAAATCAATTTTATTTAAAAATATAAATTAGATTTTTTATGTATTTTTTGTTTATCTTAAAATTTTTTAAACATAGAAACCAAAAGAGTAGTGTGTGTTGCTATGTATTTGTGTAAGTAGGAACACATCCGTGTGATGAATGATGATAAACATCGCACACATGTGTAATGCGAAACCAACTAATCAATTAATCATTGATCGCGGTCGGCCTCTGGGGATGTTTTATTTGGTTTCGGATGCCGAAGCCATGGGACTGAAAGTGTTAACAGGGTAGATTACGGTAATAAGGCTTCACCATGCATGATTATGATTCAGTCGAATCTCATTAACTGATAATCTACCCTCCGATAACAGTGTCGATAAATTTGTTAAGGACAAATTCAAAATTGCATAATAAGAGTAACTCAAACTTTTGTTATCAAAATTTTATCACTACAATAATTTAATTTATTATGATTACAGTATAAAATATCTTCTTGTGTTTTAAACATGTTCACAGGATTAGAGGATCTTACTCATTCGGAACAAATCTTTTAAAACATTAATTAGTAGAATTGATCCAGTCAAGGACAAATTCTGTCAATTTTAAATGAATTTTTATTTTCTGTTAATGTTCTGAATTAATTTAGGATTAAATTCGTCGGAATCGGTTCATTGAGATACGCAGGACTCAATCCGGTGGACAAGATCCTTTAAACAGTCCACTCATCTATGGCTACCTCTTGTTCAGTTAATATCGTCAAGTTTAATGGAAAGAAAAGTGTTTCAATAATATAATTGGAATTTCCTTAAAATAATTTGATTCTTTGAAAATAAATATCCTAAAAATGATTTACTGTACTTTTCATAGCTGCCTTGTGTCATGAGACAGATAGTATTTTTTGATTAACTTGATGGTTTAAATAATAATGAAGTCGGATAACCAAAGCATAAGGAACTGTTGTAGCATTTTAATTACATCGAAGACTATACGAAATGAACATTTTCTACCATTTGCAACCACCGCTACGAAAGTTATCGGCCATTTTATGAAAAATCGACTATTTTAGTCGTACTTTCTAAATATAGATGAATATATCTCGGTATGTGTAAGTCTAAAAAATTCGAAAAAAATTGAGACTATTCACTACGATAGTACGATATAGTCTACCAGCGGTTACAGTATGAAATTTTTATCTGCACACATAACTAATTGTCATTGCCGACAATTTTGAATTTCTAATCGATTTTTTTCAGTTTTTTTCAAGCTTAAATTTTTTTTTTGTTCACCATCATAAAGTGCATAAAAAACCTACAATTTAAGAAGAAAAAGAACCTCGTACGATACGTACAATGCATAAAAATCATTGGCTAGTCAATTTTTAAATTTGACGTCAATTTTTAGGGTTTGTGTTAGATATTTTGACTTGAAATTTTAACCAGTTATTGTTCATGTTATAAAGTATATTTTCTGAAAATTTCATCGAATTTCACTTAAAACATCCGAAGTTAAAACCTAAAATGGTCGATTTTTCACGAAATGGCCGATAACTTTCTTAGCGGCGGTTGCAAGTGGTAGAAAATGTTCATTTCGTATAGTCTTCGATGTAATTAACAT
Organism: Brachynemurus nebulosus; assembly: GCA_035578155.1. NCBI lineage: Eukaryota > Metazoa > Arthropoda > Insecta > Neuroptera > Myrmeleontidae > Brachynemurus > Brachynemurus nebulosus. The sequence continues at coordinate 36,137,764 of JAPWDM010000001.1, read as the reverse complement.
GCTACAAAAAGAAAAAATTTTGAAGGGGGAAACAGTTCCTTATTCACTAAAATTTGGAGCCTATCCGATTCCACTATACTAGTAGAATTGATTTTGATCACATATAACATAATATATCTGGAAGCATTAATATCTGCAACTATTATCAACGGTCTCAAAAACTTTACATATTAAATTAAATTGATTGATAATACTATGTACTGCAATATAGGTACGTATATTATTAATACGTATCTATTTATACATCATAATTTGTATGAAAATGCTTCAATTATCATGACACTATAAGCTTTCGTGATAAGACTATTTGCGTTCTATACACATAGGTATATTATTGTTAGATAACCATATTAACAGTACATACTGCAATATACACAAGTAATATATAGAGTATATAATGTATTCTACATATACCTTCGTCGTATAGTCAATTCCACTGAATCAATTTATCAAGTATTTGATAATAATTAGACAGTGCAAATTATACCGACGTCGTTTACATAATTAACTTGTTATTGATGACATTAGCCGATATTATTAATATCTGTATTACCAACAGTACAAACGTAAACGGTATCATTGTATCTAGATGCATCGCTTTTGTGGAAGTATGTATCTTGGTCTTTATCTAGTTATTATAATACAAAAGCAAGTCATGGGAATATTAAGAAAATGAAAAGGGCGGGAGGGGAGCATCGTCACTGCAGTTGCTGGTACTTTTACCTCTAATTTAAATATTAGTAACACTTATTTGTTTTTAACGACTGAAAAGAAGTTAGAATAGACATATTTAACAGTATCAAATTTGTTCTGTGGGACAGTAAACTTCTTGGAAAATTATATTCTCACACTAACCTCATGTTTTTCACCATTTTTACTTCTTTTAAAAATGCCAGTAAATTAAAAAGGCAAAATTGTTTAATTTTTGTAGTTTGCTACGTGCAGGACTTGCACTGTTCATCTTTCTAACGGCAGCAACTAGTTTTTGCTGGTGAACTATTTTTGAAATGAACAATTCTATAATTGGTGTAACTCTACGTAAGAGTGTAATATAAATCTGTACTGCCAAAATGTAATGAAATCTATAATGACTGAGAATGAAAACACTTGCAATAAAATTTTGTAATGGTTCCTAAGGTGACACAAACGCTAGTGGTGAGCTCACAGAATATAGGTGATATAATAGATTGGTAATTAATAATTTATTTTCAAGTTATTTTATTTATCTATAAATATAATATAATAAAACTGTAACGAGACCGTTTCTGTACGCAAAATATACATTTTACACATTAAGAGCATTTTTCCGATTAAATTAATATTTCTATTCACTGACTATTACGTAAAGAAAATTCGCTCTACTTTCATTATTATTGCCTATTAGTTAATTTCTGCGCTTTTCAGACTGTTAAAATTCAACAAATCGATGGAAACTAAATTAAGCAAAAAATTAAGAGCAATTCATGAGGGTAAAGATATTATATAAAAAAAGCATTATTTTCTGAGATTTTGTTGACTGAAATATTGAAAAAAAATTTTCTGTGTATAGATAACTGATTAGATAATTATGCTTCTGGTGCAGCAATTACTGACTTCAATTGAACAATATGAGAGTAATTTAAGCAAATAAAATAAATATAGAAAACGTTTTACTTCCGGCGCCAGCTTCTTTCCTGTTCAAATAAGTCTTTGACATATCTATCAAAGTGTAATAGCAGCCTTAAGCGTCTAGTTATCTGTTATATAAATATGAACTTGATCCGTGATCTTAGCACCCCAAATGTGAAATTTATTTTTTTATTTTATCAATGATAAGGTGTTAAATTTTTGAATGACCTTGAAAAAGCTTTAAACCATTTTCTGACCTTTTCTATTATATAATTGGTCTTTCGAAATTTCACATTTGGGGTGTTAAAATTTCTAAATGACCTTGAAAAACTTTAAACTTTAATAAAAAATTTTCTGTTGCTGACCAATTAATCAAACCAATTGACCTTTTGACCTTTTATGACCGTTTTTTGACCTTATAAATAATGTAATTCATCAATCGAAATTTCACATTTGGAGCACTAACATCGCGAAACCGAATTTTACGTCATTGAGTTATATATGCATTTGAAAACTGCGAACGCAAAACTGAGCACAAATCTGGGCTAACCTGGCTAATACAATATTTGTAGGTGCTATATAATCATCTGAAAATGATCTTGGCTGAGAATAAAAAAAACTTCAAACAGTCTCTACAAAATGAAAACTAAATGATCTGCAATATACTACCGAAGCATATTAGAAATTCTTAAAATTTTACTTAGAAATGAAAATCAGTTTTTACTTCTTTAAAAATAAAGAAATACTGTTTTATAAATTAATGGAACAATAAATTTTAATTCGCATTAAATTATTTCTACAATTTTCTTAAGCACTAAAATATCAACTAGACACGCTACTGGGGCACAATAATTAACTAATCGAATATTAAGTTTTAGTTAAATTACTCCGTTCGGGCTATGGTACTAGAGACTACTCATTCCTATACCTACATATTATAAGACTAGATAACTAGATAAAACTATACGTACGACACATATACGTCTATACCAGGGTTGCCACCTTTGAACAAAATAAAATCGGGACAATCTAAGGGAAAAATAAAAAGTCAGTTTTGTGATATACTTGTATAGTTATTTATTTATTTTCCCATGTATATTTTTTATTACTACGAGCCGCTGTTAATAATTCTGTATCATTTTTATATTTATTGATGAATTAAGGGATGACTATGTATAACATGGACGGGCGTAAGCAAGAGTGAGTACACCATATACTACCAAAATTTAAAACCATTTATTAAATCTTTCTCCTGTAGAAAAAAATCCTAAATGTGTTCCTAAAATATTTCACTATTGTTAGATATTATGAATATTTTTAATTTGTTCATGGTATTTAAAAAGGTTTTTTAAAAAGATTTTTTTACGGCCATGTGTAAGAGTGTAAGTATTTGGAAAAAATTTACAGTCTCCCTATCGATTTTCTTTGTTAAATAATTTTAAATTAAAAATAACTGTCAGGTCAACAACTACTAGTTTGTTATTGACCCTTCCTGATCATTTGAAATAAAGAATAGCGGCATAATTACCTACATAACAACTATTTTAATTATAAAAGTAATTTTTTACTATTTCTCCTTTTTTTGTCGGTAATTTAAAAAATCGGGACATAATTAGCATGATGTCGGGACGCGGGACTTCACCATCGAAATCGGGATTGTCCCGACAGAATCGGGACGGGTGGCAACCCTGGTCTATACATATGTACATACATATATGTACACATATATACACATATACCTATATGTATACACATGTACATCTACATTTAATATATTATATTGCATTGGAAAGTTAGTTTGTACAGTTAATACTATTCAAATGCTGAGTATACACTCACGTATAAGGATACATATGTCGGTATTACGGGAAGTGGGGAGAAGAGTGGGGGAAGTTTTACTGTTTGATATTTTAATTAAATGAAACTATTTATGAGATATTTGTATTTTAATTATTTTAAATCATCTTACTAAGCGAAACAAACGTTTTGTAATTAATTTTTCATTTATAAGTTAATTGTATTTTCATTGCTTCTTTGTATTATTACAAAATGCATCTAACCAGTGTTTTAAAAAGAAAAATAATTTCTTCTTATATGTAACTTATATATAGAGGAGTTTAATATGTTCCTGAATATTATTTGTAGCATAGTCATTGCTTATTGGGATATAGGTACAGATGTCCCTATAATAAAATATAAGGTGATCAACATTTTTACTAGTCAGTGCGGGACAATATAGCAAGCACAGAATACAGAAGGTTCTTAGCTCTATACTTACGAAACCAGCGTCACAAAAAGACCAGTTAGTGCTTGCATATGTGTGAATGGGGATGTGTTCGTTTGATATTCTGAAAAACCCCAAAACTTCCAAAAATTTTCTTTTTAAAAATATGATTGATGAGCAAAAATAAAAAAAACGCCGTGAGCAGCGGGGCCCCATCACGAAAGTCGAATTTTTCCCTTCATCTTCGGTATTGAATGTCTACAAGCGAAATGTAATTGAAAGTCTACAAGCGATTTGTCATTTTGGTAGTTTCAAAACTGATGACGAGTGTCCGACTGATCGGGACTTTAAAAAACGGTTTTAAGTTTTTAAGGGCTGAATCTCAGTAAATTTCAATTTGGTGTCGATAGCAGTTAGCAGGAAAAAAGCCAACACAATTCGTACGAGGGCATTCCTACCCATGCTTATCCGCCAATTGCCTTTGTGTTTTATTTTTAAATATTAAAAAAGGACCTAAAATAGTAAACTGGAAAGCCTTTATGAAGGTAGTTTTTCTTTCCAAAAAAATCCAAAATTTATATAAAGAAAACAATTTATAAATAATAATTTTATTGATTAAAATGAAATGAAAATAATAACAAACTTCAGTTTTAATGGTTTATTAGTACGTCAGGTTTACAATTACTTTATTGTATAAAATAGTATATTGTGCAATAAGTGCGGGAAATTGTCGATTGCCCACGAAAGCGAAGTTGAGCGCACGAACGTAGTGAGTGCGCTCATTCGCTTGAGTAGGGCAATCGACAATCCCGCACGAGTTGCACATACTATTTTTTATTACGAATTTCACATACTTTTTTCTATTATTATCATTATTTTTGACATTTATATTACTTTTTAAAATAATATTTTTGAGTGTTCGTCTTTTTTTTCTGAATTAATTATCGTTTAAATTACTTTGTTGGTGGTTTCTATAGAAATAATTATGAAATATTTATTAAATGAAAAATTAAGAGGCAGCTTTGCGTGTTTTGATTAAATTTTGCGTGTTCTATTTGTCAATTTGCGTGTGGAAAGTTACTTTCCACACGCAAAAAAGTATGCGGGAAGAGTACAGTTGGCAAACAGCCATTTTGCGTACAGAAATATATGCGCCAAGTTAGTACTTCTCCCGCATGAGTAATAAAAAATAATAATTCTGGTTTTAAAAATTAAATCAAATAAAAAATTAACAGTTGAAAATTCTTATTTTTGTGAGAGTGTGGTGAAGATGGCATTGGACACAGTTTGTGACATAACCAAAACATGTTATGTAAACGTCATTACACATGTGTAGTGTTGATTGTCTAAAAACTCACGTTAATGCATCTCTCTTACACCATCCAATCAAGGCAGAGACTTGCGAAACGTATACATGTTTCACATTGGTACCTGGAAATATTTATAACATTTTGATTAATATTCGTGAAATATCATTTAATTTAGTAGCAAACTGATATCAGTGAAATAATCAACAAATAGAAAATAATTTTAAACAGATACAAATATCGTAGTAGCATCGCGAGCACGTATTTGCATGTACAAAAGTGTCAAATGAAATTTAAAAACGTCTAATATAACATTGTAAATTACACATTTTACTCGTTGTAAGCAACTCAAAAATTTAAATAGAATCATATGCTTTACTCTTTTTACGTATAGGCCAATTTTATTATCTAAAAAGAGTAAGATATATGATTCTCTTTCAAGTTGCTTACAACGAGTAAAAAGTGTAAATGTTTTATTAAATTAAAACCTAAAAAAAAGATTTGAGCGTTACTTTATGGTATTCCATAAATGCTTATTAATAAATTATACACTTTGCCAAATTTTAACTTCTTTAAACTTTTTTAAAATAAATTATTACTTAAATCTGGATGTTGAGAGGTCAAGTTAAATCGCGCAGTATATCTAAAAAAATTTTTATTATAATGTTAAATTATTACCAACAAAACTTATGAACTTAAATTTGTTTTTATTTTTTTATAAATGTTTACACTTTATTAAAAAACTATCGAAACGGCATAAGCGAACTCAAATGTTATGTTCAGTCATTCCTTCAGAGATTGTAAATATTTTTTCGTTGAAGTCCTAGAGTACTAATTTTTCCAAACAGAACTTTATTAAATATTCGATGTTATTTTTCAAGACAAAAGGCCACTTAATTATGCAAAATCTACATCACATTCCGTAAAAAAAAAATCGGCATCGTAGCTCGAAAACAGATACATAGTTTTAAAGAGTTTCAAAACTTTCTGTTCGATCAGAGTTATGAAATAAGTTGCAATGCCACTTTTTTGTAAAACGGAATTCGAGACACTTTAATACTTCAGAAATTCAGAATTTTTTTAATACTTCAGTTTGTCATATAGATACAATAAAGTATACATCGAGAATCGGTCTGTGATTGTGTTAGATCCATTTCTATATTACTCGATTTGCTCAAATAATTTTAAATTATTCTGTATAAAACGGAAGCCTTAATGGCACGGCATGTGATACACACAAGATCGAATTTACCTTTGAGAGGCCCCCGAGCACATCTCTTGTGTTCGGGCCTCTCAGTGCTTCACATGTAGAAGCCCCTGATTAAGCGACAATGAAATTTTCGAAATTTTTCTATTTTTCCCGCAAAATATAATTGATGAGCAAACAAAAAATACTAATTTTCTTATTCTACTCCTGTTTTGAGAGATTATTAATTTTATAGTGGCTCCTATTGTATGTGGGGGCACTGGAGCCACCACTGCCCTTATGTAAATCCGGTTCAGAGTACATTTACCTTAGATACAAAAATATCATAAATTTACGCTACTATGACGATCGTATATGCTATTATTAGTTCAATATATAGGGTACTCACAGACTGAAAAAACATGTTATATATGTTATAGTCAACGGTCGATATTCAGTCTCTTCGCGGAATGACTCGTTTATCCTAGGTTTGGCTAACGCCTTTAGGCAAACCGCGAAATAGGTTCCTGTTTCGGACTTTGACTGATGTATTTTTAGTCAAACTTAGAAGTACCTAACTTTTTAGTCAATCGTCGGAAGTAAAATAACCTATCCTAGAAGCGACTAAGGTACATTCGGTCAAAGGTCGATTTGTACTGCACTTGTTGTATGTTTAAACAGGTTTTTGCATGCGAGCCTAACTCTTTGTGGTATTCTAATAAATTTATTTGTCATTCCGTATTTGTGAATTGAACGTGTGGGAGTGTAAGCATAAAGATGTGTGAATCAAACTGTGCTGTGACTGAAAACGTGGATTTGAAAGCTATGTTTATGCAGAAAATATCTAATCTGAATAAGTGTTCACTGTATCAGAGTAGGGCCGAATCGAGAGGGACAGCGGGGGCACGTGCCCCTCCGCAAGCTTTTAGGGGCGCCAAAAACGTAAGTTGATGGGCGCCAAAACGGTGAAAATTTTTTTGGCGCAGTGATATTTTAAAAATTTTTGTCTAGAAAACGAAGTGATGACTAAAAAAAGGTCAACACTGTCCATTTCTGATAGGCGCCAAATTTACTGTTGACCTTTCTTGTTCACACAAAAATTTTTGCCGCGGAGGGCGGCAACAGCAAAATTTACCCTTCCCTCTCAATAATTCTAGGTCCAATATTGGGGACAAAATACGGAATAATAAACACACTTTGGTAGGAATCAGATACAAGAATGCAAAGAGAAATTTCTTAGTTTGGAAGATGTGCTCTACGTTCAGCTTTCTCTAGGGGAGATTAGTACAAAAGTTTGGGGGTCAAGGTTTTATAAAATGGCACTGTAATAAAAAATGCTCATCAAAATTGTGTAAATGTATAAAAGATCGAATGTATTGTGCAACTAAAGATGTCATAACACATCACCTTGCCAAAATAAAGAGTAATTTTTTTCGTTTTTTCATTACTTTCATACCTATTGTCATGATACAAAATAACAATAACCAATTTTATTTCTTGTTATGATTATTTGTCAATTCATTCCTAAAATATAGGAACAATAAACATTAAAATTACAAATATTCTTTAATTAGTTATAGCAAATAAGTAAATAATTTAGGTTTGACTGGTCAAACCCCGATTTCATCAAATTGAGTTTCGGCGTTTGACTGTCCAAGTTAGTCAAAGGTAGAAAAGCGCTATTCGTTTGGACTTTGATTGAGACGTTATGTCAGACCTGAGGTTTGACTAGGCAAACTTAGCAGCGCCGGCGTTTCGGTGTTTGACTATAACATATATATTCTAAAGACTGACTGTATCAATGTATGGATGAAGCACCCACATACGACTAATCAATGCAATAACCGTGGTATCTGTAGTAACGTTTTCAAATAATTTTTTCCAAAATATAATATAACTTATTTAATAAATCTCTAACACTGACTGACAGACAACGCACAGTCTAAACTGTTGAAATTAGAACGATGAAATTTTGCATAGGAGTTCCTTATATAACGCAAGTGAGCACTAAGAAAGGATTTTTCAAAACTCATCCCATGAGTGATTTAAATGGGGAATGACAATTTATATGGATTCGTTATTTTTCAAATTAAAACGTGAAAGTTGGTATTTAGACTTCTGGAAAACTTCGAAGTCGAATGATTCCTGAGATGCTACCAATAGGAAATTCTATTGAGCACACGACTAGTATTGATAATAATGTTTAACTGAAAAGAAACTGCGAAATATTGAATGAAAAAAGTGGGATTCGTTATATTTTCAAAATACGTACCCATACAAATTATGTCCTGCAATAAATATAGTAATGTTTACTGAAAAATAGGCAACACATTATGTTCTTCATATCTCATCCGTTTCACCCCGTTACCTATCTCGAGAAAACTGCCTATAAGCTGGCTTTAAGTTGCAACCGGCCATAAAAAACATGACCTAAAAGCTTGTAATGTTAAATATTTCGTAATATGAGACACCCAACGAATCCGAATACATATGAGATATCTCATTTTAGGAACGAGGTGTTTTGTATTAGGAAATTATTAACTTTAGAAGAAGGAGAATATGAGACAGTATTTTATTTCAATTATGTAGACAGATATTTATATTTAACATACAAACTTAACTGATTTCAGAACCATAGTAACAATGTGTCAAATAATAATATGAATTATACTAATTTATTTTATTCGGTAAATTGCCTTACCGTATTACATTTGAGTTCTATATTTTTTCTGAATAAATTTCTGTTTTCTGCAACTCAAATTTCTTACCTAAAAGCAATTTAACTCGCAGAACTGTCAGCCCAAAAACGCTTCAACTACACTGTCGCGTTTTTGTTAGTTGACAGTTCTTCTCCTTAAGTTGCTAGGCAACAAATTGTCGTTAGACAAACACAAATATATTCGAAAAGTTACAAACCTCTCGTGTAATAATAAGTGATAAAAAAATAATTCTAGGTGGCGTCTGTATTATAGACAAAAGTCTGAAAAACGGACGTAGAATCTCACTGTTATTAATTGTTATGTCTTGTAGTCTTTTGAAAAATAAGATAATAGGAGAAAATTCGCTATGTTATGCAGAAGCTGCGACAGGGATATTTATACAATAAAGTAATTGTAAGCTTGACGTACTAATAAACGATTAAAACTGAAGTCTGTTATTATTTTCCTATAATTTTAATCAATAAAATTATTATTTATAAATTGTTTTCTTAGAGTAATATAATAATATAACATTGTTCGTTTGTCTATAAGGATACATTTATTCCATGTTTAAATGTATTCTCGCTTTCACTTAAATTTACGCATGACTGATTACTTAGGCATTTAAGGGATTCTCATGCTACAGCTTTAAGAAAACGTTTGTCTTAGGTAATAACATAATTTCTATGGATAAAATATACTAAAAGTGTTTCTGATGCTTTTATTGTTTTACAATAACGAATTAGAAAATGGAAAGTACAATTCAAAATTTAAAAAAAAATTATACATACCGATTTTGTTAATAATAATTAATCATAAAACTTATTGAGTCAAAATGTATTTCTTTACATTCAAATATACTAAACACAGAACAAATAGAACGAATATAACTATCTCTTTTCTGGAATCACTTATGTGCAAGTATGTGCATCTTAGGCTGCTTAGTGTCAGTTGCTCTGTACCCGTCGCTCAGTGTAAGTCAGTCAAACAACAATAAATTTGATTGTTGAACCGGCACAAGTAGCGTTGTGGTATCACACACATCACACACATGTATGCGAACCAAGGTCACGTGACGGCTATCACCACTTACACTAACAGAGTTTACGGCACAAATACAAAGTAAACACCGTGCACGTATACAACATATTTTCTATCTCAAGTGGTTACACTGGTTCCAGTAGTATAGAGATATGTATTTTATCTCTAGTGCTCTATGATACTAAATATAGTTACTTAAAATTAGAGTGACATAGTTTTTCCTAGATAAGAAATGAAACATTGACAAAAACAAGACTGAAATAAAAAGCTTAATTAAAGTTAGAATCTTCTTACCATTTTAATGTTTTTGGCTATGTATATGCCGTTTGATGTGGCTTTTTTACCTTCTACGTTTACGAACAATAAAAAAATTAATGTTTTTATAAGCATCTTTTTCTAATCACTACTGAGTTCATTTTAATTTTGAATTATTTTTGGAGATCTACAGTTTTAAAATACTTAAACCCTTAAATATAATGTAATAAGAGATATGTACTTGACAAGACTGATTTTGACAGTCAGTCTCAACTGTAATTATAATTCACTAATCATTAGTAAAATAAGGTGAATTTTCAACAAAAAAAAACTGTAAACATAAAATACAAACATAGGTTTTAGACATAGTTATATGATAAAACGTTAACGATTTTCTAAAATAAGTACTGTACAAACCATGACTTATGGTCAATAGGGGAGAAATGGCATGAAAGGGACGTTTTTGTTTTAAGCGTTCTAGTAAATAAATGAGATAACAAATTAAATAGTTACGAACGGAATTAGAAACTTTAATTATCTTACTTTTGAAATAAAATCCAATAATAAACATTTCTTTATTATTAGTTGTAATTTATTTCCGTTTTTAAAAAAGTGCATTTTGTCCCTTTCGTCAATAGACTGTATTGAAAGGGACATGATAATTTATGAAAGGGACGATACTAAAATATATCATTCATGTTGTTCAAATCTCAACCTTATATACATAAGACATACGGTATATACTATTGAGCAGGTCATCTTACTGAACTTACATATTAATAAATTTGATCCAATAATGGAAATAACCAAATGTTTCCAGTAATCGACGATTGTTAATTGCGTGGTTTTAGTAATCGATAATTAAAATCATTGTTTCTCAATTTATGATTTTTTTCGAAATTTTTAAAAGAGAAGAAAGTTAAAAAAATTAATTACTGACAGTAAGAAAACACGATAATAGAGAAAAAATTTGACATGTGGATATTGAAATAAAACTAATTCGAAATCTAGGTAGTCGCTTTCATAACTGCTGGGTCTGTCCCTTTCATAAATATCACACCCAAATTAAAGATTTAACGATGATAAGGAACGAAAGTTCAAAAAATGACGATAAACCCGCACAAAAAATGACGATAAACCCGCACAAAAAATGACGATAAACCCGACTGGTAGAAAATTTATAACCAGGTTCAATGAACATTTTTTAGCCATAAAATCAGCCAACACCAGGAATCATTCTACCATAGCTCAGCACATTATTGACACCGATCACGTTTTCAATCTAGAATCCAACTTCGAAACTTTGCATATTTGCACAAAAGGAAACCTTATGAGTCATTTGGAAACTCTTAGAATCGCACAAGATGTCATTCTGGACAACCCTATTTTTAACAAAACATCTCAACTATATGATTTCAATCCGTCACTGCGTATTGTTCAACTTATGCGCGATTGTTTTTGAGTTTCGTCACAAGTTTCAGTCTAAGTACATGTTCGTCGGTGGTCATTTGCTTACTGATCATTGCTTTGTATAATTTGCATCCGTTGTTCACTATTTTCATAATGTTGATTTTTACTAGAAGTTTTGTGTTACCTTGTGATATTTGATTTTCAATCTGTGATTTTGTCAGCGTTTACTTATAAATTTTAACTTTTCTTTTATTGTTCAACGTTTTTTCGCATTTTATTTAATAGTCCAAGATCCCGCAGCTGATTTCTGCAGGTATCTGTTTTTTTAATGAAACTTAATTTAAATGAATCCTTAATGGCAATGTAATAAATTGCTCCCGGGTTGCCAGCTCTCAACCGGCCGCAACCTCTAGGTTGCCAGGTGTTAACAGGTATATTGCTGTTAATAATTTGCGGTCACGTGTTTTTTGTAAAAATTGGATACTAAATTAAAGTTTTATTTTTTCTGAACACGATAATACATGGTTGGCTGTGAAAAAATAGTCGCAAGTTATGGTTGCCATTACTTTTAATTAATTACTCTCTTATCATATCTCAGCTGCAACTATTGGAAAAAAATTTATACCCCTGTCGCAGCATCTGCATAACATAGCGAATTTCCAAATTTTGGGGACTGGCGGATCTCATCTAAGAACTGTACCTATTTAAAATAGTTTAGCTTTCTAAGAGTAAAAGATTTTTTAAAATCGGCTGGGTAATTAGTTTTGATATTTTTGGGACCCAAGAACCCGAACGGACTTTGTGCAGCACAGTTGTATCCATCTAAAATAATTTAGTTCTCTAACAGTGAAAAAATTTTCAAAATCGGTCGATTAGTTTATTTTTTACAATAATGGGAACAGTAAACCCTGGCGGAAATCATACAACATAACCTTTATTCATCTAAAATAATTTTAGTAAAAAGTTTATCCTAACAGTAAAAAACGGGTCCTAGGGATCTCATATAACTTATGGTAGTCCGTAAGGTTCTTGTGGACATCATTTAATTACTTAATGAATTCAAATACTTTAACTTACTAACGGTGAAAGAATTTTCAAAATTTTCGACATTCGCTAAAAAAATCATTGAAAAATATTTGATATGTTTCGATCAATTAATGGTCAACATCAGCAAATAAAAGTTACTCAAATCGAAGAAAAGAATGAGTTATTTGTCCGTAGAAATTAAAATACAAATTCTGAAAACGAGCAAAGAAATATTGAAAAAACTAGATCGACAAAACATTCTGACAAATAACACTACCCAACTAATACTCGCCAATTTGAATGAAACTTAACATACTTATTAAACAGCGAAAAATATTAAATACGTGTTTTTTTTATTTCGGCTAAATACGCTTTTTAGGGGTAGAAAACACCATTCAACCTCTGTAGATGAAAACAGTTATAGCTAAATATTTTTGAAACGACATATTTTCTGAAAAAAGGGCTGAGTACCAAATTTGTAGAATTTAAAGCGATGCACTTGATAGTGACCCTGAAATCGATTTTCAAGGTCAGTTGAAAATTATTAGCTATTGCCGAACTTTGATCATATCCTGTACCTATAAGCAGTAATTTCATGTATTGACTCAATCTATCTTCAAAATTGATTTGTTGCGTTATTTTTCTAAAATAAAAAAAATAAAAACCTGACGAAATGGAAAAATAGGCGCAAATTTATAGGAAAAATTAGAAGAAAACATTTTTGTAAGTAATTTTAGAAGTAAAGTTAAGAAAAGATTTAATATCACTCCAATTGTAAGTTAAACATTAACTTTATGTTATATTAGAAATTTTCAAAATTTTTTAAAATTTTTATTGCTACTCTATAGTTATCATATTAGGAATTCAATTGAACATATGATTAACTATTATTTTTCCGATTGCGATTGAGCAAGTATTTTTCAAAATTACTTCTTGATCACTTATTTTCTATCTTGCATGTGAAATTCGTTCGAATATACTTTGAACCATTTAGGGATGAAAAGTAAACTACTCCTTTTGAAAAATATTAAATGATTTTCAAATGACTTTGGAAATTGACCTCAAGGTCAACTTCAAAGTCATCATCAAGTGCATCACTTTGAACTCTATAACTTTGGTCCTAAGCACTTTTTTCAGAAAATATATCGTACCATAATCCACTTCTATGTTGATTCCTGGTCTCTTTTCCTGCGTTTCTAATATTTATGTCAATAAAAAATGTGCTACCGTAGACAAGGATGAATAGGTACGCATTCAGACTTCACACCGTATTTTTTTGTATTTATTTTATGAGTACCTAATCTTTAATATATTAAAAATTTACGCGAAGATGGTCACTTTATCAGCAGTATCCAAAAAAATTTAAAAATATCGGTGGTTTTTGAAAAATTAACAAAAATCGTATAATTTCTTCTCTATGAAAAATTGGGGTCAAAAGAGACGAGAAAAGAGTAAATGGGGACAACCCGTAGGGTCGACCAAAATTGAAATTCTAATATAAAATAATTTCGAACTTTTTGTATTTATACATTCAAAAAAGAAATAATAGGTACTTGATGATTTTCTGTAAAAATAAACGTAGAATCTAAAATAAAGTTTATATACTCCTGTCGTTTACCCCTAAGTTTATATTCCTCCTATTCTTATTTTAGTTCAAAAAATAATTTTTCAAAAGACTAAGACATAATAATTAATAACAGTGAGATTCTACGTCCATTTTCAGACTTTTGTCTAATACAGACGTTACCTAGAATTTTTTTTATCTACAAAAACATCAGTCTACAGAAATTAATTTATTAGTTAGGAAAATAATTCAAATATGTCTCACTAACAATAAATGTCTTAAATGAGTTTAAAAAATCAAAACGATACTGTTTATTAAATTGCGTAAAAGCTAGTAAATGCAATAACAGATATGATGAATCTATAAGGATTTTCTTGTACTACAAAATCTTAAAAATATGGAAACGCGTACTTTTTTTTCGTTAATTGTGTTTTATTCTTATGCACAAAATTTTAAAAATACTTTATTTTCTTAAGAAAGGGAGGCAACTTTAGTCACAGATATGCCTATGAACAGTTTTTGGTAATCCGGGAAAAACGAAAACACTTTTTAAAATTTTTTTATTGTTAAAATCGAAATGTTCTTTTAAAGACGGTTAAAATTGCCATATTTTATATTAAAATTTTGACACAATCACTCCCTAATTAACGAGCCTTACTTAATATTAGCAAATTGAGAAAAAACACGTCAATTAGATTTTTTTACACAGATTTTATTAGTTATATAATTCAAAAGGATATTTTAAAAATGTGTATGAATGGCTTTCATTAAATAAATTTCAATATATTTTCCATTTATTTTAACAGTGGAATGTCCTTATTAGTGGCTATACTTTCGGCTTGGAGCGAATTAGACGAAGATTTTCTTCTAAAACCAAATTTAATAATTAATTAAAGAAATAAAAAAAAATTTGTGGATTTCCTACCGTTCAAATATAATCTTTATTGTATGTAAAAATGTTATTACATTTTTTCAAAAAACTGTAAGTAAACTGTAAAATTTTCTTTACAAATATGTTAAAATAGAGAAATGTTTCCTTTTTAATTTATTTTTAACTCTTTTTAAATGATTCACTTTAAAATTTTTTAATATTTCTTAATCGAAATTTCATAAAAGAATGTGTCAAAATTTAAAAAAATTTTTCTTTGTTAAAAAAAAAAAGTTGAATGTGCAAAATTATTTAATATTAGAATGCTCTGATTATACAATTCTAATCATAACTGTATTGTCAATTGGATAGAAAATTACGTAAAAATATTATTGTTTGAATATGATTTAACGTAATTTTTATACGATTGAAGCAAACTCTTATTAATTTTAGGAAGGTGTAAATATAATCTAAATTACGATCATATCACATAACAGATATCGTCGGGATTTTTCTTGTCAAAAAAAATGGAACAGAGATACATTATAAAAACATTTAACTGACAGAGAAATAGAATATAGCCGAATCGTTAAATTGGATTAAAAAAATCATGACACGCTACTTATAAAGCGGTTTTTTTCGAATTTAGCTCGCAAAAAATGAGACAGAAAAAAAAAGAATGCGAGTGCGAGTGAAATGGAGAACGACATATTTCCTAGTTTTTCTCGAAAAGTAAATAATTTAGAGCAACAGTATAAAAACATTTTTTATGCATTTTACCTTTTACTATCGCTTGGTGTAAAAAAAAATTTGAAAAATTGCTTAATTCTGGCAAAAAACTCATTTTGTTGACAAAAAACGCCCGGAAAACCTACTTCTGGGCATCCGACGTGTCTGGCTAACGAACTCATCCAACGATTTGGAAAATCGAATTCGCACACAAAATTTCATAAGCATTAAACGTTTCGTTCGAGAGTGAATATCATTTTCGTATTCTAGGGACCTCAAAACATATTTCTGATATGGTCCCGGGCTTAGGTCGCACCATGACACCTGGCGTAAAAGCTGAATTTCCAGTTTTGGAAATTCGCTAATACATATTGATCAATCAAGGCAATGAAATATTATTACATATGTACAATGTAATACATATTTCATTGCCTTGGTTGATCAATATGTATATTTTATCGGTTGATCGGGATATGACACCAGAAGGAGGCATAAACCGCGTAATTCTGGCGGGAATATAACGTATGGATAATGGAAGTTACAGCCTGTGCGAATCGCGGCCATAGTGTAATAAACTGATGTGTCCGGGTCTAAACGGATATATATGTATATAGCATGTATTTTTTTATATATACATCGAATATAACTTCAAACATGATTAAATGATGCGCGATAAAATAGCTAAACACATGCATATCAAAACTAAAACAATATGACAATTATGACGAAAATTACATGTCTAAGATAGACACACATTTTATTTCTTTGAAAAACTGTAGGACAGTAATCCTGTAAAATGAGATAGTAAATTTTGAAATCCGTAGTTTTAATTGGTACAGCTGTTTAGAGGATGTTTTTCTCTCTCTAATAACGTCAAGAGCAAATGTTTATTGTTGCAGGTTATTGTAGAAATTATTTACTTTGAAGATTGGTGCAAAGTGTCCGGGTCTAGACGGTTTTACGGATCTGAAATATTGTATATATTGAAAGCAGACACCATATAGTACGAAGAAAATAATTGCGAAAATTTGCACACTTCCAGGTGTGCTTTAAGTGAATCTTGATACATTTAAAATCACAGCGTATGTTATTATTATTTTGAATGATAGAGTTAAGTGACTGATTATATTACAATATACGTCACTGTACTCATGTGCAAATATTTAAATAATAACAAACAACTATGAACATAATATATATGCGTTAATAACAAGTTCATGTAGCAATTATATGAACTTCCCCTGTACTTCTCTTACACTATTTCTACTTCACTCATCTATCTATCATAATGCATGTACGTATATTATATGTATATACAAATAATTTTATTTTAAAATTATAACTCATACAGGTTGAAGTATGTAAAAAATAATACTGATATAAGAATTTTGTCTTTTTGTATTTTTCCTGCACTTTACAACATTGTCCCATGTTGAGAGCAGCGCTCGCTATAGCGTTTACGTCGACTCGGGCCTAAAGAAAAAAATTACACCATGGCGAAAGCGGCGACCTTGTTTTGTTGTAAAAATCCCGCCCTATTTTTCTCTTGAATTCTCTTGAATTTTACAAAATGCCGCCCTTAAAATTTAGCGCCCCGGGCAATTGCTCGGATTGCTCCCCCCCTCCCCCATCTAGAGCGGGCCATGTTGGGTGACACCGATCTAGATACAATTCCAAATTGATAACAGCGCAACTGGAATGTTTGGGACTGGGTTATTCAAGTTAGATTGCTTTTAAGGAACAAATTTGACTTGTAGAGGACGCAAACTTATTTTGAGAAATACAATAAATTTCTAGTGTGTAAAGTATATCTGTGAATAAGTATATTATGTCGATACTTACAATTAATCTTGTTGACAGTAGAATCAAATTTTAACAAACTTTTCAATTATAAGTCATTTCAGTCAGAAAATTTAACTCTCCGATGATCATACTGTATTATTTGATATGTATGACAATATTTACGTTATACCAACCGTGTCTATACCATTCCTACATATATGGATTGCCATATACATACATACATGTATGTGAAACGCATCAGTTGAAATATTGTTTGAATACAGATATTATTATTATTATTTGAAAATCTCGACATATTTGCATACTGAAATTGAATTTTACTGTATTTCTATATTATGTCAAACAGAATATGTCACTGAAGAATGATATAAAAGTTACTATTGTTATTTAATGTAAATTTTTCTTAAAAAGTTTCTCCTATTTGTATTGCTTTTGAAAAAAATTTTCAAATAAACAATATTAACATATTTTTATTGAATTATCCCAAATAGTTTAAAATTATAGATTTATATATTATAAAATTATAAATTTATAGAAAAATACTATCAATATTTAATAACAAATAATAAGCATTTATCTACATCCAATTTTCAGATTTAGTGTTTATAACAAACGCCACCCACATCATTATCTTTTATAGGTACTTTTTTAGCGAATTTCAGAAACTCGAAATTCAGCTATTACGCCAGGTATATATATATATATATATATATATATATATATATATATATATATATATATATATATATATAAATTTAGTGAATATTCTTTTTTGTATTCTAGGGACCTCAAAACAAATTTCTGGCATAGTCCCGGGCTGTGGTTCGTCGTGACACCTGGCGTAATAGCGAAATTCCAGTTTCCGAAATTCGCTAAAAAAGTACCTATAACAAAATGATGTGGGTGGTGTTTGTTATAAACACTAAGTCTGCAAACTGGGTGTATATATATATATATATATATATATATATATATATATATATATATATATATATAACAGAATTTTCGAAACTTTCTGGTCTTGGTCAATATATCCACTTTTATACTATAAATATATATATATATATATATATATATATATATATATATATATATATATATATATATATATATATATATATATATATATATATATATATATATATATATATATATATATATATATATGTGTATATATATATACATATATATGTGTATATATATATATATATATATATATATATATATATATATATATATATATATATATATATATATATATATATATATATATATATGGCATAAAAGTGGACATGTTGACCAAGACCAGAAAGTTTCGAAAATTCTGTAAGATATTGCTTTTCCAAAGAAGATAGAGAAGCACCAAAGTATAATGTATAAACCGGCTTTTATAAGATGTGCTTGGTGTAGACGTTTTGTTTCGAACATTTTTAAGAACAATATCATAATTGTGTATGACTGTAGATTACAACCTTTAAAATATTGACAATTATATAGATAAATAAAAGTAAATAAATAAGTAAATAAGATTTGTATAGATATCAGTAAAGAATGGGGGGGGAGGTGCAATGTATTTTTTCTTTCTAAATTATGTATCTTAAAGTATATCGTAAGTTTGTAACAATTCATTACTAAAATACGAGATTCTTTGACCATATTTTTGCTCATTATTAAATCACAAAGTTAAAATTTTTCCCAAGTTAATATTAGCAAAAAGTGTACTTATGCAGTAAGAAATAAACTGGTGTGATATAAAATATATTAATTAAAAATTCTCTTATTTACACATATCAGTCTCCTCTTTTACCAAAAAGTACTTGAAAAAATTAGGGGTTGGGGGTGGGAGATGAAATCTCTATGATTTCATAACTTTAATTTTGGTATCATAATAAAGATCTTAAAGTGTCATTTACAAATATATATAATTTCCCTACCAAAGCTCTTACAGTTTCCAAGATATTTAAGAAAATTGAAAAAAACTCAAATTTTCAGGGGTGAGCTTCACCCCCTTAAACCGCTTATGGGCACGAACGAAATATGGCTCCTGATTAGCTTTAATAAGAATCAAAAGATATCTATTCACATGGCATGTATTGATATTGTATTATGATAAACAAAGTTCTGTCTCATGTTATTGCAGTATAATTACCATAGCTCTGTCTCAAGTTGAAAAATTAAAATTAAGCAGATTTTTAAAGCAGCTTCCACATTCTCGCCGAGGTTGGACGAGTCGAGAATGTAGAGGGTCATTTCGTTGTGCTTCGCGGTTGGTGTTTCAATGCTATTCTTATGCCTCGGCCAACCTCGCGAGGAACTACTTCGTCCAACTTCGGCGAGAATGTGGAAGCTGCTTTAAGCTCATGTAATGAAGATATTTTTTTTTGTTGAATTTTAAATAAACAAGAAACTGAAATTTATGTCATCATATAATATTATTAAATATAAAACAAAATAACATAATATGTTTGTACGCACGGAAAAAAATTTTAAATTGATCGATTTTGAAAATTTTTTCACTAATAATTAGGTATAAATGTTAGAAAGCTGAACAATTTTAAATGGATTTAAGGTATCTTATATGATATACCGCTATGTAGCATTCTACGCCGCATTCGCGGATGCGAATGCGGCGTAGAATGCTACGTAGCGGGTTTTAAAAATACTTTTACTGTTAGAAAGGTAAAATATTATTATATATAGAACTAAATTATTTTAGATGGATACAAATCCCAATGGGTCGCAAAAATATCAAAACTAATTACCCAGCCGATTTTAAAAATTCTTTTATTCTTATAAATCTAACCTATTTTAAATGAGTACAGGTCTTAGATGAGTTCCGCCAACACCCAATATTTGAAAATTCGCTATGTTATGCAGATGCTGCGACAGGGGTATTAATTACATACATTCAGGGCCGTCTTTATGGCAGTACAACCGGTGCGGCCGCACCAGGCTACGCGCCTAAAACGACTCCACGCTTTGGTTTTTTTTTTCAAAACTTTTTTTTCAGATATGAGTGGTGGATGAAAATGGATGATCAGCTCTCTGTATGATGGCCAACCAAAAAGGCTATAGCTCACCTTTGAAAGAAAATGTGAAAAGAGAACTGATTTAAACTTCGCATAAAATATTTATTATTAGATTTTACATAATGTATTACATTATTAAATGGCTCAAATCTATTAATATTATCATATTATTATTACAAAACATACCATGTAATTATACCATGTTTATTTTGTTTAGAATATGAACACCATATTTCTTTCTCTGTTTTGCACATTTTTACTATTCTGTAAAACAGAGAAGGAAATATAGTGTTCATATTCTAAATAAAATAAACAGGGTCTAATTATTTAAATCTTCATTGTGTTTAAGATTATTACTTCATTCTAGATCATTAAAGTAATTTTTTGGGAAAAGCATAGTTATATTTTATTATATTTTCCCCTTTATTTCAAAATTGTATCTAATCTGTTCTCTCTTTGTAGAGAGGGAACATATTTTAATAGGTACCGTACTTCCCGGTACAGGAAGGCCCCGCAAACGTTTTCTCACACCATGCCTCGCACTCGTTAAAGTCGGTTCTGCAAAATATATTTATTATATTACAATAATACATTCTTATGACGTGAGTGGAAGATAAGGAAAGTTGTGTCGACTAGAATTTTTAAGGTATATGTCTGCAACCGTCTTCTTAAAAGAACTCTGCCGATATTAATATGCAATTTTGAAGGAATACGGCAGAAAACCTTTACGAGCATAGCCATCCACGGGATTGGAACCTTCAGCCAACCAGTTGGTAAGTGCCAGTGTCTAGGAAAAATAAAATCAATATTTGAATATAAACTTGAACATAAACTTACCGTTTCCAAAAAAAAAAAATGTTGAAGTGGTTTACATATCATTATCATAGAAAACCTTTCAAGTCAGATTTATTCAAGAAAAAAAATTCATAATTTAAACGATATAAAGTAAACAAAAAAAAAGAGATACACACGTATCGAAAAACAAAAATAAACATAAAAATAAACAATTGAATAATGTTTCATGAAATCGGAAAAAAGGGTATATTTCGTTGCTTATAGTAACGTCAATTTTAATATCTGTTTTCACTGTTTTCATTAGTAGTATCTTATAGGTACAGAATGTTTTATATGATTCTTTTTGTATTTATTGTATGAATTTCAAACAGTTTTTTTACTCAAAGAATTTTTTTTCGCATACCTACACAAGGAAAAATTTCTTTGCTACAAAAATAACCATTAGTTAGGAGCCTTGTTGCGATTTTGGTATATTACGATAAAGTTGGTCATATTGGCAGATACAATAGTTGCAATTCATATAAAAAAAAGTTGTCGCTAAGATGAAAGTGGTTAAATATTTGTTAAATAAAACTCTACTAAATGATTTGCTCATGTTTCTGGCCTTCCTTTTAGTGAATTTCCAGAATGGAAAAGTTAGCTGTCTTACTGTTACAAAAAAAAGTTTAAATTGCTGCTTTGGCTACCAAAATGTCACAATGTGCTAGAATGTATGTGACAATATGCACTGAAATACTAAAAATGGAGTGACATTGAATTTAAAGTAAAAAAAAAATTAACAAGCGTCAGTACTAACATGAGCCAGAAATATTGATGCGCAATTTGATCCTTAATTACTCAGTACATGACGGATAGTGCGATTAAGCAGAGACTAGTGGAAACTTTAACACTTGAGGCTTAATAGCAAACGAAATTACCAGTAAATTATTACTATTACCTATTATTATTAGGTATTAAGATTAAGTTTTCAAGCTGATAAAAAAAATATACTGTAGCTATGTCTGTATTAAAGGTATTTAGTAAAAATCAAAAGAAATATTAACAAATAAAAGGCAACATTTATTAATTTAAACTATTCAAATGTTAACAAATTTGAAAGTAATTGCAGTAATGTCGCATAAAATACCTACATAACAATATTTTATTTAATAAGAATGAAATATTGTAAAAATTTTCTTATATTTAAAGAAGAAGAAATGTGACGCAATAATTATTTAGATGAATTAATATTGAAAATAACAAAATGACATCGTTTATGTATAATAACTTACAATATACTAATTACCTATTTTAATATCTCGATATAAAAATACAAAATTTTAAATTTAATAGTCACATTAAAGAAAATTATTGTTATAAGAACAATTTAAATAACGCACTTCATTTTTTTGGTAATAGTGTATTAACACAATATCAACCAGGAAGCACATGTTTCACATAACGAATATTAAGAATTCGATTTGTTTAAACGAAATAATAATAAAATAATTTATAATTAAGTTAATTTTTTTTTTATATTTACCCAAATATCCATTTGGATTGCATCATCAAATTCCAATTTAAAAAAAAAAGAAATAATTCAAAAGTAAAATTTACGCCATTTTCATGTTTCGTTAGTTTCTATCCATTATTTAAGTCGTAGACCACCAACCTAGTGTTGGGTCGAAGCGACTCTTTTACGTGTGCTAGCACACATGACTCCGCACAGTGAGGTGTCCGCACGGAGCGAGCGACTCTTTTGAAGCACACTCGCGCACTAAGCACACTCGCACACTCTGTTACGTGTCATGTGTGCGATTAAATTTGAAACGAGAGTCACAACTCTTTTCGAGCACACAGCACAGTGTGTTAATGTGGTATGTGCAATCTGTCGTTTCTTTTATTTGCCCTTTCCGTCCCCCTTTAAAGTACAGTTTTGTAAATTTAGACCATATGGTATCGTATGACGTATGAATTCTTAGAATAAGAAATATATTGTGTAATGTGTATTGTACATTTAAAAAAAAATATTTTTTGAACTTTGAAGAATTTTGAAGCATTGGCATTAGAATAATGAATAAGTTAATTAAACACATAAGAATGTTTTGATTTTAAATGTCTTTTAACATTAAAAGTAGATCCACCTTTCAAGAATAACATTGTTGAGCAAATTTTTTTTTTAGTTAAAAAACTCCATACGTCACTTGTTCTTAATTTTTGACCCATTATATAATAAAATTAAAAATACTTATAACTAAATATAAAAATTAGTCAATAAAAAAAAGTAACTAAATAAATACAGTCACTCAAAGTAAATTAAAGTCAATATTGTTTTTGAAAATTCACAAAATTTAAAATAACGAGCCAACAAATACAAATAATAGAAATACTCAAAAAAAATTACAGAATTGATTGGATTTGAAAAAAAATTAACCTTTAAAAAGTGTGGATATCTAATCTAGAGAAAACAAAAAGAATTGAAAGGGGTAAAAAGACATTAATAAATAGAAAAAAAATACGTAGTATCTAATATCCAACGTCAATATCCATTTAAACTTTTTTTTTTAAAGTTAAACAGTTAATAAAATGGAAAAATAGCAATGATTTACAACTTTAAATTTGTATGAAGAAGTCTATAATAAATAAAATGTACTCCTTTACCCTGCGGGGGTAATTTCCTGTACTAATTTTTGGGCATACATATTAACAAAATAATATGTATGTAGGATATGTAGTAAAAAAGTCATATTGTTGTCATATTATAAACTGGAATGCAATTTCTCAAATGTCAACCGAAGAACCCATAAATTAATGCATGTGTATTGTGTATCTTCATTTTCGAAAAAGCTGAAATTCTTTTGCTTGTGCCATAATATGCAATATGTACATGTGAACCTGATATCTAGTGAATATCATATGTACAAAAAAAAAAAAAATGTGTTCAGTTATGTGTAGTAATGGCGGACTGTGCTAGTGACTCATTTTTTAAGAGTCGCCCAGCACACCGCACACTTAAAAGAGTCACTCATTTAGAGTGACTCGCACATGTGCGACCCAACACTATACCAACCACTTGAAGGTACTGAAGGTATTCTTCGTACTTCTTCGAACTTCGTAAAAATTGACTGACTATTGAACGTATGTGTGCGTGCGTATACATACATATATGTGCAGTATTGTAAAAAAAAAATGCTAATTGAATAATCTATGGTATTTGTAAGCATGTATACTGCCAACTTGAAAATAGGTAGAAATACCATAAAGGCCGTTGGTGTGTAGTCACTTTCGTGACATAACTAAATTCTTGAATGAATCCTTCAGCCAGATACGTTCCATGCCTGGAACATCAAAAAAAATGAGTTTTTTGCCGAAATTTGCTAAAATTCAAAAGTATTTCAAAATCTTATGTAAAATTATCTTATGTAAACGGATTTTCGAGAAAAAATAATTTTTATAATGTAAATTCACTCTGTTATACAAGATGCTGCGATTTAATTATGCTTTGTGGTAGACCATTTGTATATCATCGTATACGTAAAATATTTGTGTTAGAGTTCCGAAAAAAAAATCTCCAAACTCTCATACCTTTATGAAATTTTTTAGGTACATCCTACAGGTACCGATCTCAATTAATCAATAGTAAAAAAAGAAACTAAAAGTTGGAAAGTGTAAATTTTTTTCTCACGTATCACATCGTATTGGTTATTGTTAGAAAAGGCTGTTAAAGTGAAGTTGAAATTCTTTTTAGGATTTTTCATTTTTTAGCCCTGTTTATGAAAAACTGATGTTCAAAACACAGCCAGTCGGTCAAACTATCTTTTTTTTTTAAATATCTTTTTAAATGAACAAGATATTATTTGTAGGTACTTTTTAACCTTTAGTAAATTTCCGAATTGAAAATTCAACTATTGCAGCCAATTTAAAAGGTTATCGACATTTTTTTTACAACTTGGCAAAGAGCGGAAAAAATCTCATAAGATACGTTTTTAACCATTATCCAGTGTTTGCGGGTTTTCGAGAAAAAATAATTTTATTACTGGGATATTCGTTATGTTAGGCAGGATGTTGCGGCAGGGGTAGTTTTTTTTAATATGATCTCACCAGCCGGAAGTCCATTTTTCTGTTAGTTGAATAAAGGAATTGTTATGTAGCGTTATTTCAATCAAAATTTAATTAATTATTTTCTATAAAATTTGTTTATTTAATTGAAATGACCGCTACTCATACATAACAATATTTTTAGACATACTCATTATGTAACTGTAATATTTTATTGAGTATATTTTTTTTTGTCTAATGACCAGTAAATTTTTCAGTATATTCACATACATCTACATTGTATAACTTATTTTTCTATTTTATTCTTTTTCTAGAATATTCTTACGCTCATGCGATAATTGTCGGATAACTTTTACTTTAAAGATAATATTGTTACTTGAAAGTAGATTAAATCTGGTCGTCGACGAGATTTAATCAGGTCGTTGAATCCAATGGTTCACAACCATTGCTGTCTTCAAATCCCTTAAGGATGTTTAGACTTTATTTTTCTTTCTCAAATTTTATTTAAAATGTAAAACGACCATTACTGGCCACATGTCCGCTTTTAAAATTTTGTTTAAAAATGTAAATTGTAATTTCAATTGGGAATGCTCAGTGATGATTTCGATAATTTATTTTGGAGTTTAATTATTTTTTATTTCTCTTTTGAAATATTTTAAATATGTGGTTAGAATAATTTTCTTTGACACCTACTTTGAATTGGTGAGAAATTATTCATTATACCATTTTATGTAACCTTAGTGATTTGTATTTATGCGTCCGTGCCCGAGGGACGGTTTTATTTTTACGCATTGTAGGTAATGGTTGCACGTATTTGTTTTGTAATTTTTACTATTTTAATATTTCTCTATCATCTGGCACACTTCTGGTGTTTCATCACCTTTATAATGTACATACAGGTAGTTTAATTTTAGTTTCCTAATCTTTATAAACTGTATACACCTTACCTGGTATAACCAGTTTAATTACATTTTGATAAAAATTAATTTTCAAGTCTTAATATAAGATTTTTGTATCGTTCTAATTTTGTATTTTGTATTTTCTTTATTTTGGCAAATGATCAATAGTATAGTATTGTATTCTTTATTTCTCATTTAAACTGTTATAAAGTAATTTATCGATAATAATTGCGCATTGTGGCTTTTACAATTATTATCATTTTTGATTAAATGTTAACTCATAATTTCATTTTAAATAAAATATAACTTTTAAATTTTATACTGCGCACTTTGTAAAAAATGTATATTTTCTTCAGCTTTATTTCATTGTAATAAATTTTTGTTATTGTTGAAATAATTGAAATTTCTTTCTACTTAATCCTTTTAAGATTTTCAGCCAAAAATTGTGGAATTCAAAATAATCAAAAATAATAACTCATTAAAGTTTAGTTTACCACCCTCAATTTTCTAATTTTATTGTTGTAGTTATATAGTAGCTAGAGTCGTTTAGAGCATATTTCGTCTTGACTCCATAGTACCGTAAATAAATTCTAAAATAGATGTAATCAATATACTATATTTACATCAAATCCATAATAACAAGCGATTAACACGGAACATTATTTGCACAAGTTTAACTTGTACCTGACGACTTATTACGGAGTCTGTTAACTCTTTTTTAAGTGCAGTTTCAATATTTTAAATAAAAACCTGACTAGCACAATTTTCAAAAACTAAATTCTGTTTTCTAGTTTTAATAAATTAAAAATTTTAATATTTAAAATTTAGAAAAAAGAAAGAAATTTTCTTTGTCTGCGTTGTACATACCATAAATTAACAATTTTAAAACATACACTGTTATGAATACTATCGAAGTCTCACATTTCGTGTTAGGAATAAGATAAAAATATAGAAACAAAAAATGAACTTTTTCTTTGTAAGTGTTAATACTAGACATTGAACAAAAACGCTGTGTACTAGCTTTTTTAAAACTTTTATAAATTTTTATTTTACTTACGATAAACATTATAGCCAATAGTATATTTCTTGGTAACAGTTCCTGCAAGCATTACCTAAATATAAAATAATAAATAAATAAATAAATAAATATATATATATATATATATATATATATATATATATATATATATATATATATATATATATATATATATATATATATATATATATATATATATATATATATATATATATGCATGTATCGAAAGAACTAGATATTTTTGCAAGTCATCAATGTTACAATATAAATGTATATTAATAAGAAAATTACATGTTCGAGACATTTTTCGTTGCTTCCCATTCTTTTGGTTTAATCCACCTTATCATCCTCATCCGACTCGTTTGCCAAACATAACGACAGCTCGTGGCAATATACTTACTAAGTCTATGATAACTGGTGAAAATACTTACCTATTAAGTTCCCCCTGCCACCGTCTCCTCGTCTTTTTATATTCGTTCGACGTTATTAATGATATCGATAAAGAAATATTGACTTCTTTCTCTGACTAAATTACCTTCACTCTTTAAGTTAGTCAAGCGTCACGAAAATAAAAGAGAAATCAAAGTTGTTTTCTCTTTATTTATTACCTATACTTTAGATATGTATTTTTTATTTCATTCTATTTTATTTATAAACTATATATTCGCATTCAATTTGTGTATATATTGGTGCGTGTACATGTATACAGGCTTGGCCAAAAGTACTAAGCACCCCAATAAAAGACGTGTAACTCAAAAACTAATTTAAAAATGACTTATCTGTTTGATAATAAAATGAAAGGCAATACTAAAAGTTAATTTTAAACAATAGATAAAGTATTTAAAGGTATCATAAAACACCTGGTCCCACAAACCGTGAAATATGAAGTTTTTTGAGAAGTAATGTAATTTATTTGTTAGTCTTTTACTAAGTTTCGGAATAACAAGAAGCTGCTGAGTGTTGTTTATTTATGTAGTAGAGACAGTTTGTAATACGAAATGTCGAAACAATGAGAACTTAACGCAGAAACACGGATAAAGATCCAGATGGTATGTGAAGAAGGGAAGACTCAAGTAAAGATTGCTAAGTTAGTAAAAGTTTGACGATGTGCAGTGCAATCTACCATTGAAAGGTTCGCGGAGACTGGCTCTCATACAAACAAAATGAGAACGGGCAGAACACGCATTACTACTGACCGCCACGATAGAAAACTTATCCGTGACTCACTTAAGGACCGCAAAAAAACTTCCTTTGAGCTCGCTGCAGCTTCATCGAAGGACAATAGGAAACCAATTGAACTAGAAGAAGAAGGATCACAGAAGCAGGCTTAAAAAGCCGCAATGTCAGGAAAAAGCCTTGGCTCTCCGACAACAACAAGAAGAATCGTGTGGAGTGGGCTCTAAGACACCAGCATTCTTCTGAAGAAGATTGGTCCAATGTGGTATAATTTGACAAATCTAATTTTGAGGTGAGTTAAATTTTATACCATCGGATTAAACAATACGATTAGATTCGCCAGACCATACCACATTGGACTAATCTTCTTCAGAAGAATGTTGGTGTCTTAGAGCCAATTCTATACGATTCTTCTTGTTATTGTCGGAGAGCCAAAGTTTCTTCCTGGCTTTGTGGCTTTTTAAGCCTGCTTCTGTCAGTCTTCCTCTTATAGTTCGAGAAATAATTGGTTTCCCAATGTCCTTCGATAAAGCTGCAGTGGGCTCAAAAGAAGTTTTTTTGCGGTCCTTAAGTGAGTCACGGATAAGTTTTCTAACGTGGCGCTCAGTAGTAACGCGTTTTCTGCCCATTCTCATTTTGTTTGCGTGAGAGCCAGTTTCCGCGAACCTTTCAATGGTAGATTGCACTGCACATCGTCAAACTTTTACTAATTTAGCAATCTTTACTTGAGTCTTCCCTTCTACATATTACATCTGGATTTTTATCCGTGTTTCTGCGTTAAGTTCTCATTGTTTCGACATTTCTTATTACAAACTGTCTCTACTATTACACAAATAAACAACACCCAGCAGCTTCTTGTTATTCCGAAAGTTAATAAAAGATTAACAAATAAATTGTTGACCAGGTGTTTTATAGTACCTTGAAATCCTTTATCTATCGATTAAAATTAACTTTTAGTATTGCCTCTCATTCTGTTATTAAACAGATAAGTCATTTTTAAATTAATTTTGGAGTTACACGTGTTTTATGGGGGTGCATAATACTTTTGGCCAAGGCTGTATAATATAATATAGAGAAAGGTATTCGATAAATAACATTTATGAATCGCAAAAATCCAATGGTATTTTGATCAGTTTAATGAACGGGTTTCGATTTTTCTTCTTTGTGAAATTAACATGTACGCTATTATAGGTGATAATATTGTGTAATATAATGCGGTATCACTTTATTTAATTATGAATTATGAAGTGAAGTGTAGAGTTGGTGAGGTTTTCGAGTATTTTGAACGTTAATTACGATTTTGATAAATTGCTCGTCTATTAATTTCCTACAAAATTTCCGTATTCTTTCTTTCTTGTAATAAGGATATTAGACATAAGCCAGTGAAGAAAAAAGTGCGCATAGTTATTAGGTGGGCGGTTTTGGCAACGTTTAGGGTTCCGAAGAAAGATTTTCGAACGCTTATAATTTCGTCATGTTTCTCCGCCTGTCTGTCACAATTCCAAAATTTCTACATTTTTTGGGTTATAAATGTGAAATTTTGCTTGCAAATGCAATAAATGTAGATCCAAATTGATACCTGATAATCATACATAAACTAATACTCAAAAAACGTTTTTTAATTTTTTAAAGTACTTTTATGTAGTGTAAATTAATTACTTAGATAACAATTTTTTTCACATACCACAGTTTGTGGTAGATAATTTGAGTTAAGGCTCTTTTTATTATACTCTTTTTCATTTTAAGGCTTAATTTGCGAAATACTGAATTCCAGAATCAATTTTTTGTTGACCTAACCCTATTCCCCTCTCCAACTTGGTAAAATAATCAAGAAAACGATATTAGATTTTTAATATGGATTTTTGAACAACAGATCGCTCGTATGTTAATATTATTTAAAAATATCTAATTTTAAGGAACAAAATTATCACGTTATTGACCTTTATGACATTACTGACACATACGAATGTAACATTGTTAAATATATTTATATATTTCACTGATAAGTCGTAAAAAACGTACTTAAATATCCTGTATTTTATCCTAAAAGCTTTGAAAAACTCTAGCTCCTGAGGAACCCTGATTTAGTGTGTGTCTAACACGCACTCAAAAATTTTTTAATTTTATTAGATGCTCACTCATGGATGGCTGCCCTTCAGTTACTCTCATTAAGTGATCTTTTCAGATTAATTTCGAACTCATGACGTGCTTGACTTGCCTAAACTTTAAACTTGAGTTGTGTCTCTGTTGCTATAGATTTAATATCGGAAATGATAGAACGTTTACTTAAGATGTTTACTGATTGAGGACACATTTTTTTAATGGGCTCGCACTCAAGCCTTTCGAAATAGTAAATACCTAAATATAAGATTTTGGTTGCCAGTCATATTACGTATATTTGGAAATTTAATTTTTCTCAACGATTGTTTCAGACTTGCTAAAGTTTAAGCTGGCAAATAATGTTTCTAGTGGAAAATTTTAAAAATCAATATCATCTTATAATTTGTGTAACATAGTACCTACCCATTCTTGAAAAGTTCATAAAAAATTTAAAAAATGGAAAGACAGTTGCACGTTTTTCCGGTTTTTACAGTTTGAACAAAACCATCATTGTCGTTCGTCTTAGTGGTCTAGAACTGGAGGAGCAGCATGTAACAACTCGAAAACTAATTAATTTGTTCGAATTACATGTTACACGTTACATGTTACATGTTAAACAAGATGACATTTTTATATATTGTTTTTAATGAGAACTAAAAATACATTCTATTTCATTCTATTCCATTTATGTAGCTACAATGATCCAGTCAAATAATGCTCATTACTGTAAACTCTGTCCGTAGTATAGTTATCATGCAACTGAACCGAGCGGTTAATTCTAAATTTTATATTAGTTTCAAAATGGCAATATTAAGAGACGTTATATAACGGGCGTTCCAAAAAGACTGAGTCGCTCGAGGTTACAAATTGCTGTTAAAACTAACGTATATTGGTTTTTAAACCAAACGTGCTGCACAGTGGAATATATTACTATAATAACAACATAAAGGAATCGCTTCCTACTTTGTAGATATGCATTTTTGTTTTGTTCCTCCATCAGTCAAAGTGTATCATTTTTTGTGTTTATCTGAAGCATTCATTTATTAAATCGATTTTTGTTGAGTACTGCTTTCGTTCCTGTTAATTCTTAAATTATCGTTAGGTAACTTATTTGATATTAAAGTAATAATATTTTGTTAAAATATGAAAAATTGTTTTGTAATTGCGAAAAAGTCAGCCTTATTAGAAATTATTGAAATAACAGTAGTGTTATTCTCACAAATGTGTAATGTTTTATGTATTATTTTAAAGATAATAATTATAAATTAAACATTCAAATTAATAATATAAGTAAATTTATGTTTTCTTTTATTGTAGCGTGGTTTTTAACGAAGAGGAGGATGGCTTTTTATTGAAAGTATATTTCAAAAGTGCAACAGAAACCGCTGAAAATATATAGGAGTACGACTACGACGTTACACTACGGTAGTTTAACATTAAATTTCTCGACTTTGAAATAGAGTTGAATAGAAGCATTTTTAGACTGCTTTTGAAAATATGAAAAAAGAATGGCCAAGTGTAGGTATATATAATTTTTGTGAATTGTGAACAAAAAATGTACGAAAATAAATCTGTACTTCCTATAACATAAGCGGCAAAATTGTTAAAACTATACATTGAATGACCTTGACGACTCAAACAATTTGAAACGTTCTGTATACCACATCGTACACTTGAGTTGGCTTGGCTCTTACTTATTTGATCAACTAGATCGTTTTAAAACATTACCAGTATATGGGTACGTACTTACTACATAAAAGTTTATTTTCTAGAACCGGAAAAATGGAAAAACGGACGCGACGATCAGAAGAGTGCGCGCACGGAAGAGATGGAAAATGTGAATTGAAAGTAAATTGTGAAAATGTGCGTGCCAATCCGGGTGTATGGTGTGTGTACGTGTAAGGTACCTATCACAGCTAGTGTGTTGTATAATCCTTGTGGAATACAATATCTAACCGAAGTGACTGTTGGATGAAAACGCCGAGTACCATACCAATTTCGAACATTTTCCTTCGATCTAATATAATAAAAACGTAAAGTAGAAAATGATTCAGTAAAACACACTATGTTTATAATATTGTATATCAATTTGTAACGAGTGTGCCAAAATAATGTACAAGGTATCATAAAAATTTACTTCACAAGTAAAAGTTCCGAGGTTGGACTTATCGAAATTGATGAAACTTGAATATATTGTAGTACAAGAAAAACTAACAACACTTATGGCTTGGGTGAAATTGCTCTTCACAAACTAGGCTCAAAATTACATTTTTCAAATATTGTAAAATGGTAAGAGACCGAACACAAGTTTAAATTAATGATATGGCCCTTACTAGTACTACAGTACGGATGGTTAGGGATTAAATTTAGGAGTTTAAAATAAAAAGGGGTGAAAAATAAGAAGGATTAAAATTTTGTTTACAGGTTTCAAAACTACGTAAAAAAATCTAGTCAACCTCTCTCAGCGCAATTTCGAAATATTAAGTTAAATCTAGAGACAGTTAAGTAATAACAGGGTTTGACATCCGTTCTTCAGACATCTTTATCTATAACAAACGCCACCCACATCATTATTTTTATACTTTGTTGATTCACATTATAATTAGGTACATTAGGTTATAATGTGGTTGGAGGATGGGGGAAGTAATGAGGGGACTAGGATTTGGTAGGTATGCATCTGCAGTAGTCTTCTTAAGGAGCTATGGCGCAATTCGCACCCTCGACCTACCAGTCCAAAGTGTCAGTGCCTAAGCGAGCTCGGCCATTCAGCTGAGTTAGAGGCAGTTCTGTTGACAAACCCGTTGAATAGTTCAAAAGAACTATTGGAATAGTTTAAGAACTTCTTCTTTGTGGTATATAGTTTAGAACAATTTATTAGAATATCGCCGAAATGAGTGACATTCTCGAATTTTCGGAAAGTAAAATTTAGCAGATAATTATGATATAAGAAAGACTTATCCATTTCGAAAATATCTTCCTTTTCGATGTCGACAATTTTGTCATAATATGTTTGAAACACTTGGGTACATTTTGCTGTGTTTAGCTTTCAAAAATTTTTTCACCAAAACGGCACGCGTCTGTCATGAAATATTTACGATCAAGGTTTGCGATAACGAAAAGTATTATTTAAGAACAAACGTAATAAAAACCTTGCATATGACAGGACGTTCAATTTTGGACGCTCAAGCTTACCTATTGCTCTAAAATTTTACAAAGGAAAATCAAGCCATTTCTTTTTCATGCAGGAATTTGTTGGTGCATTAGTTACATGAAATTTGGTAATAATAGATGACAATTGATTATAATTGGTTCGAGGTTGAGACTGATAATCAACTACCTTGGAATAGCTTAGAAGTACTTACTATTTCGTTATTTCTATCATACTTTCAGGGCGTAATATTTTTTTTTAAATTTGTACTATTTATGTAAAAATAAGTTCATCTATCTATATAATGACTTTATTGTACGAATTTTAGTTCCAGCTCCGTATTTGTAGAAAAAAATTAAAGAACTTGTTTTGAAAGTGTACAGAGGCAGAGAGAATCGGCCTTGAGGTTCACATTATTTAACTAATCTATAAAGTATACAGAATTATAAAGGCACATCTAACAAGGGAGGTACCCCCATGTGTACTTCTTCGATTTCCTTTATTTTGTGATTTATTAGAGTACTTAAAAAAATACTAGATACGCATTCTTTTTTAAGTGTTAACTTGTCGATTTAAGGGATGAAAATGGCCCTTAAAGTTCGCCTTCAAAAACAATTTTTTTTAAATATCTCGTAAACTATATATGCGCCTTTTTAAAAGAAACATTTTGACATTGGTTATATTTCAAAATTCTAAATAGTTTACGAGGTATTTAAGAAAAATTGTTTTTGAGGGTGAACTTGAAGAGCGATCTTCACTCCTTAAATTGACGAGTTACCACTTAAAAAAGAATATATATCTAATATTTTTTAAAGTACTATTAACAATATCACAAACTGAAAGAAATCAGTGAGGTACACCTGGGGTAAGTTCCTTGTAAGTTCCTCAACAAAAATATCAATTTGGTCTTTGTTTTTGTTACACTCTATATTTCTAAAAACTTATGAATTTGTCACTTGTATTGAAGAATATATTCTCAGAATTTTTCTATTCCTCTCTGGAGTCTTTTTCTTTGGTTCATTCAATAACGAATTTTCGTCGATTTCCACTTTCAATAATATACGCAAGTATACTTATTGGACATAATTATTTAAAATAAAAGTGTTTCGAAAAGATTATTAAAACTTATATGCTCAATCACATTAGATGAGTAGAAGAAAATATCGATGATTCTTTGTTAACTTTTAATTTCGAAAGAATGGAGAAATCTTGTACAGTGTGGAAAATGTAATATGTATGTAGTTACATTTAATTAAAATATAGATTAGAATGGATAAACCTATAAGAAAATTTTTGAAATCAACAAGTAACAGAGAAATAGAAAATCAAAGCCGAATCCGAAACAATTGTTTTCCAACTCTTCTATGAGGCTAATTCTCTTATAATCAAATACCGACTGTCATACATATTTTTAGTCGAATTTTCTCCGAAAAATTAGACTTATACAGTCTATACGATAAGAGCTGCGAGAGGCGAGAGTAGGGGCGCTATCCGTTTTCGGACCCGTAGAACACGAATATGTAGCAAAAAAAAGTCTGATATATATATATATATATATATATATATATATATATATATATATATATATATATATATATATATATATATATATATTTTCCCGCCACCTTTTAATTTGTGTAGGGCCCCCCCTATGGAAGTTAAGAGATGAAATTTGGTAAATGGGGCTCATTTTCGAGGCACCTCATACTATCAAAGTGGGGTCAAATTTTGGGCAAATTTTTTTTCTGACCCGACCTTTAAGGGGGTGGTGGGGGGCGGAAAAGCAATAAAACTTTTCCAAACCGGTTTTAAATAATGTTTCGGTCAATTATCTACAACATATCCAAAATTCAGCTTCCTAGGAAGATATGGTGGGAGTAGAGGGGGGAAAAACGATTTTCGCTGGATCTAACAAGCCCCAAGCCCCCCAGAATTAACGTAGAGGGTTGAAATTTGGTGTGTTGATAAAGTTCGTACCTAAGTTGTGCTTTTTGGAGGTTTTAATATTTTACCCCCACCCCCCTCATTTTTAAGCTACAATTTCATGCATTTTCGACGTTTTCGAAGTTTGTACCACTCGCACAGGTCACCCGAATAAACCTAGAGGGCTGAAATTTTGTATTCGGATTGAGTTAGTATCAAGGGGGTGCCTTTTGGGGGTCTCGACTTATAACCCCTACCCCCACCATTTTTATACCCAAAAGAACATGATTTTTCTTGTTTTTTAACAGTTTCGTTCGGGTCAAAATCTCCCCAAATAAACCTAGAGGGCTGAAATTTGGTCTACAGGTTAAGCTAATAGCCAGACACTGTTTTTTGGAGGTTTCAACTTTTAACCCTTACCCCCACGATTTTTACGCCAATATTTCCTTAATTTTTTTGCTTGTTTTCTAACACGTCTAGAGACTCCATAAGGAAACCTAGAGGGCTGAAATTTTGTACGTGTATTCAGTTAGTATCCAGCTAGTACCTTGTAGGGAGTCCGCATCACTTTTCCCCCCACTTCTCCCATTTTTACATCGGAATTGAATGCTATTGTTAAATGTGTTTTAAAAGCATTATGTTTATTCTAAATACAAGTAGGCGAATAGTAATTTTAAAAAATTTAAAAAAAAGTGAACTTACTTTTATGACAAATGAAATACATACATATTAAGTAATTTAAAAATGTTATTAAAGTCAATGTTTATTTATAAATTAGGAATTTTGGATTTTTAGTATTTATAAAATAGAA
This sequence comes from Brachynemurus nebulosus, assembly GCA_035578155.1. NCBI lineage: Eukaryota > Metazoa > Arthropoda > Insecta > Neuroptera > Myrmeleontidae > Brachynemurus > Brachynemurus nebulosus. The sequence goes on along the minus strand of JAPWDM010000001.1, from coordinate 36,101,086 downwards.
ATTTTGGATTTTTTTGGAAAGAAAAAATATCTTTATAAAGGCCTTCCAGTTTACTATTTAAGGTCCTTTTTTAATTTTTAAAACTAAAACATAAAGGCAATTAGCGGATAAACATGGGCAGGAATGTCCTCGTACGAATTGTGTTGACTTTTTTTCTGCTACCTGTTTTCGGCACAAAATTGAAATTTACTGAGATACAGCCCTTAAATACTTAAAACCTTTTTTTAAAGCCTCGATCAGCCGAACACTCATCACCAGTTTTGAAACCAACAAAATGACAATTCGGTTGTAGACTTTCAATCACATTTCGCTTGTAGACATTCAATACCGAAGATGAAGGGGAAAATTCGACTACCGTGATGGGGCCCCGCTGCTCACGGCGTTTTTTAATAATCTTATGAACCTACGACTTTAGCAAAATTAATTTTTTTTTTATTTCTGGGTGTTTGAAAATTGTCATGCTATGTACCATGAACCTCTTTGAAAAAAAGCGTCTGTGTTCGATTTGCGCCCACGCAGCCATTTTCTTTTGTCAATTGAAGAAAAAATTTTTTCCTTTACCCCAGGTAACATACAACACACCCCAAAAAGTTTTATATTGATTACGTTGTTTGTTACGAAGAAAAAAATCTTCGACTGAAACCTTGTTTTCTGATATTTCAAAGTGATGTACCTAACACTTTAAGTTGAATAATACCTATCAAAAGTAATTTTCTAAAAATTAATTTACAAACCTCATTGCATCGTGCTCTACAGACATATTATACTTTAGTGGTTTACAGAAATGCGGAATATATATTAAATTTTACTATATTTTTAATCTTTTATTAAATCACGTACGACATTAAATATGCACATTACTTGGAAATTTTAGTATGTCACATCCTCAAATATACGTTCGTGATACGTTTAATATTATGTCAGAGATACAATGCAGCTTAAGGAATTTTTATATTAATTCTTTAAATTCAATTAAATTTTACTATATACCTACGCATTCGCTTGTTGATATTAAAATATATTTTTAATAGTTTAGTAATAGGAAGATTTTTATTTCTTTGAAACGGTATTCAAACAAGTTTTATTGAAATTCTATAAAAAAAAAAAAAACTTGTAAGAAGCAAGTACTGTATAGTAAACAAACTGCTTTCTTGTTTAATATTTTGTACATCATTAAATTTTCATTACCATTCGAGAATATAAACAAGCTATTACAGCTTTCTCAGAAGGCGACCTGTTTTTGAATATTTACCTTTTCGATGACTTTCAACAATAAATTACACGACCAGTATTACTGTCATTATTACTACTGTCAGTGATACTGACAATACTAAAACCAAATATTAAAACACCATCATTCATTTTTACTGAACATTTATTAAACTAGAACGAATTTGAATTGAACTGCAGTTAAGATGCTTATTTCCTCGGAATTGAAAACTAAACCACAAATATGCTATGCTCTCTACGCCATGATTTATCGTATATCGTATTATCAGAGTGAAATAATAATGAAATACCCCTGTCGCAGCATCTGCATAACATAGCGAATTTCCAAATCTTGGGCACTGGCGGATCTCATCTAAGACCTGTACCTATTTAAAATAGTCTAGCTTTCTAAGAGTAAAAGAATTTTTAAAATCGGTTGGGTAATTAATTTTGGTATTTTTGGGGACCCAAGAACCCGAACGAATTTTGTGCAGCATAGTTGTATCCATCTAAAATAATTTAGTTCTCTAGCAGTGAGAAATTTTTTAGCATCGGTTCGATAGCTTATTACTGGCGTTTTCGGATCTGCAAGATCCCGGTGGACCTCATTAAAAAATCAGCTCGACCGTATATTCTAGGCGTACTTTATGTAATATATATATATATATATATATATATATATATATATATATATATATATATATATATATATATATATTGAATATATATATATATATATATATATATATATATATATATATATTCAAAACCCGTTGTGTAGCATTCTACGCCGCATTTGCATCCGCAGGACAGTTGTGGATCTCAGATAACACAACCTGTACCTATCTAAAATAGTTTACCTCGGTAATAGCAAAAAGGTTTCAAAATCGGTCAGTTATTTTATTTTTGACACTTTTAGGTCCTACTGACACTTCAGACCTTACATAACGTAATCTATATGTATCTAAAATAGCTTAGCTCCCCAACAGTGAAAAAATTTTCAAAATCGGTCGGCTAGTTTATTTTTGACGCTTTTGGATCCGATGGACCCTGCAGACTTTACATAACGTAATCTATATTTATCTAAAATAGTTTAGCTCTGTAAGAGTGAAAAAATTTTCAAAATCGGTCGGTTAGTTTATTTTTACCACTTTTGGGTCCCATGGACCCTGGCGGACCCTAAATAACGTAATGTATGTCTATCTAAAATAGTTAGTTCCCCAACAGTGAAAAAATTTTCAAAATCGGTCGGTTAGTTTATTTTTGACACTTTTGGATCCCATGGACCCTGGCAGACCTTACATAACGTAATCTATATTTATCTAAAATAGTTTAGCTCTGTAACAGTGAAAAAATTTTCAAAATCGGTCGGTTAGTTTATTTTTGACATTTTTGGATCCCATGGACCCTGGCAGACCTTACATAACGTAATCTATATTTATCTAAAATAGTTTAGCTCTGTAACAGTGAAAAAATTTTCAAAATCGGTCAGTTAGTTTATTTTTGACACTTTTGGTTCCTATGGACCGAGGCGGACCTTACATAACGTAATCGATATTTATCTAAAATAGTTTAGCTCTGTAACAGTGAAAAAATTTTCAAAATCGGTCAGTTAGTTTATTTTTGACACTTCTGGATCCTATGGACCCTGGCAGACCTTACATAACGGAATCTATATTTATCTAAAACAGTTTAGCTCTGTAACAGTGAAAAAATTTTCAAAATCGATCAGGCGGTTTATTTTTGACACTTTTGGGTCCTATGGACCGAGGCGGACCTTACATAACGTAATCGATATTTATCTAAAATAGTTTAGCTCTGTAACAGTGAAAAAATTTTCAAAATCGGTCAGTTAGTTTATTTTTGACACTTTTGGGTCCTGTGGACCCTGGCGGACCTTACATAATGTATTCTAAATCTATCTAAAATAGTTTAGCTCTGTAATAGTGAAGAAATTTTTAAAATTGGTCGTTTAGTTTATTTTTTACAATTATGGGATCAGTAAATCCTGGCGAAACTCATACAAGTCTAGTACTCTAACAGTAAGAAAAGGGTTCTAAGGATCTCATATAACTTATAGCAGTCCGTAAGCTTCTTGCGGACATCATTTAATTAATTAATTCAAATACTTTAACTTACTAACTGTGAAAAAATTTTTAAAATCGATTGGTTAATTAATTTCTGGCCTTTTTAGGTCCCGAAAACCTTGACCTCACATAAAATACCTTAAATCCATTTGAAATGGTTTAATTTTTTAACATTATTAATTATTAGTGGAAAAATTTTCAAAATCGATTCAAAATATTTTTCCGTACATACATATGTACATTGTACATATTTTGTTTTTTTTTCATATTTATTAATATTTATATCATAACATAATCTTCAATTTCTTGTTTACTTAAAAATTCAATAAAAAAAAAAAAATTCTTCATTACATTAGCTTAGAAAATCTGTTTAATTTACATTTTTTAACATGGGATAGAACCATGCTAATTATAATGCAATAAATGAGAAACAAAACTCTATACATGTATGTGTGTTATATCACATATATGTGAATAGTTTTCACTTGTTCTCACAAAATTCTTTAATAAAAAAGTGAAATATTTTTAGCGAATTTCCAAAACTGGAAATTCAGTTTTTACGCCAGGTGTCATGGTGCGACCTAAGCCCGAGACCATATCAGAAATATGTTTTGAGGTCCCTAGAATACGAAAATGATATTCACTAAAATTTATATATATATATATATATATATATATATATATATATATATATATGTATCCGCGCGATAACTCTCGAACGAAGCGTTTAATGCTTATGAAATTTTGTGTGCGAATTCGATTTTCCGAATCGTTGGATGAGTTCGTTAGCCAGACACGTCGGATGCCCAGAAGTAGGTTTTCCGGGCGTTTTTTGTCAACAAAATGAGTTTTTTGCCAGAATTAAGTAATTTTTCAAATTTTTTTTTACACTAAGCCATTGTAAAAGGTAAAACGCATAAAAAATGTTTTTATACCGTTGCTCTAAATTACTTACTTTTCGAGAAAAACTAGGAAATATGTCGTTCTCCATTTCACTCGCACTCGCATTCTTTTTTTTTCTGTCTCATTTTTTGCGAGCTAAATTCGAAAAAAGCCGCTTTATAAGTAGCGTGTCATGATTTTTTTAATCCAATTTAACGATTCGGCTATATTCTATTTCTCTGTCAGTTAAATGTTTTTATAATGTATCTCTGTTCCATTTTTTTTTACAAAAAAAATCCCGACGATATCTGTTATGTGATATGATCAGAATTTAGATTATATTTACACCTTCCTAAAATTAATAAGAGTTTGCTTCAATCGTATAAAAATTACGTTAAATCATATTCAAACAATAATATTTTTACGTAATTTTTTATCCAATTGACAATACAGTTATGATTAGAATTGTATAATCAGAGCATTCTAATATTAAATAATTTTGCACATTCAATTTTTTTTTTTTAACAAAGAAAAATTTTTTTAAATTTTGACACATTCTTTTATGAAATTTCGATTAAGAAATATTAAAAAATTTTAAAGTGAATCATTTAAAAAGAGTTAAAAATAAATTAAAAAGGAAACATTTCTCTATTTTAACATATTTGTAAAGAAAATTTTACAGTTTACTTACAGTTTTTTGAAAAAATGTAATAACATTTTTACATACAATAAAGATTATATTTGAACGGTAGGAAATCCACAAATTTTTTTTTATTTCTTTAATTAATTATTAAATTTGGTTTTAGAAGAAAATCTTCGTCTAATTCGCTCCAAGCCGAAAGTATAGCCACTAATAAGGACATTCCACTGTTAAAATAAATGGAAAATATATTGAAATTTATTTAATGAAAGCCATTCATACACATTTTTAAAATATCCTTTTGAATTATATAACAAATAAAATCTGTGTAAAAAAATCTAATTGACGTGTTTTTTCTCAATTTGCTAATATTAAGTAAGGCTCGTTAATTAGGGAGTGATTGTGTTAAAATTTTAATATAAAATATGGTAATTTTAACCCTCTTTAAAAGAACATTTCGATTTTAACAATAAAAAAATTTTAAAAAGTGTTTTCGTTTTTCCCGGATTACCAAAAACTGTTCATAGGCATATCTGTGACTAAAGTTGCCTCCCTTTCTTAAGAAAATAAAGTATTTTTAAAATTTTGTGCAAAAGAATAAAACACAACGAAAAAAAAGTACGCGTTTCCATATTTTTAAGATTTTGTAGTACAAGAAAATCCTTATAAATTCATCATATCTGTTATTGCATTTACTAGCTTTTACGCAATTTAATAAACAAAAGTCTGAAAATGGACGTAGAATCTCACTGTTATTAATTATTATGTCTTAGTCTTTTGAAAAATTATTTTTTGAACTAAAATAAGAATAGGAGGAATATAAACTTAGGGGTAAACGACAGGAGTATATAAACTTTATTTTAGATTCTACGTTTATTTTTACAGAAAATCATCAAGTACCTATTATTTCTTTTTTGAATGTATAAATACAAAAAGTTCGAAATTATTTTATATTAGAATTTCAATTTTGGTCGACCCTACGGGTTGTCCCCATTTACTCTTTTCTCGTCTCTTTTGACCCCAATTTTTCATAGAGAAGAAATTATACGATTTTTGTTAATTTTTCAAAAACCACCGATATTTTTAAATTTTTTTGGATACTGCTAAGTGACCATCTTCGCGTAAATTTTTAATATATTAAAGATTAGGTACTCATAAAATAAATACAAAAAAATACGGTGTGAAGTCGGAATGCGTACCTATTCATCCTTGTCTACGGTAGCACATTTTTTATTGACATAAATATTAGAAACGCAGGAAAAGAGACCAGGAATCAACATAGAAGTGGATTATGGTACGATATATTTTCTGAAAAAAGTGCTTAGGACCAAAGTTATAGAGTTCAAAGTGATGCACTTGATGATCTTGAAGCACTTGACTTTGAAGTTGACCTTGAGGTCAATTTCCAAAGTCATTTGAAAATCATTTAATATTTTTCAAAAGGAGTAGTTTACTTTTCATCCCTAAATGGTTCAAAGTATATTCGAACGAATTTCACATGCAAGATAGAAAATAAGTGATCAAGAAGTAATTTTGAAAAATACTTGCTCAATCGCAATCGGAAAAATAATAGTTAATCATATGTTGAATTTAATTCCTAATATGATAACTATAGAGTAGCAATAAAAATTTTAAAAAATTTTGAAAATTTCTAATATAACATAAAGTTAATGTTTAACTTACAATTGGAGTGATATTAAATCTTTTCTTAACTTCTAAAATTACTTACAAAAATGTTTTCTTCTAATTTTTTCTATAAATTTGCGCCTATTTTTTCATTTCGTCAGGTTTTTATTTTTTTTATTTTAGAAAAATAACGCAACAAATCAATTTTGAAGATAGATTGAGTCAATACATGAAATTACTGCTTATAGGTACAGGATATGGTCAAAGTTCGGCAATGGCTAATCATTTTCAACTGACCTTGAAAATCGATTTCAGGGTCACTATCAAGTGCATCGCTTTAAATTCTACAAATTTGGTACTCAGCCCTTTTTTCAAAAAATATGCCGTTTCAAAAATATTTAGCTATAACTGTTTTCATCTACAGAGGTTGAATGGTGTTTTCTACCCCTAAAAAGCGTATTTAGCCGAAATAAAAAAACACGTATTTAATATTTTTCGCTGTTTAATAAGTATGTTAAGTTTCATTCAAATTGGCAAGTATTAGTTGGGTAGTGTTATTTGTCAGAATGTTTTGCCGATCTAGTTTTTTCAATATTTCTTTGCTCGTTTTCAGAATTTGTATTTTAATTTCTACGGACAAATAACTCATTCTTTTCTTCGATTTTAGTAACTTTTATTTGCTGATGTTGACCATTAATTGATCGAAACATATCAAATATTTTTCAATGATTTTTTTAGCGAATGTCGAAAATTTTGAAAATTTTTTCACCGTTAGTAAGTTAAAGTATTTGAATTCATTAAGTAATTAAATGATGTCCACAAGAACCTTACGAACTACCATAAGTTATATGAGATCCCTAGGACCCGTTTTTTACTGTTAGGATAAACTTTTTACTAAAATTATTTTAGATGAATAAAGGTTATGTTGTATGATTTCCGCCAGGGTTTACTGTTCCCATTATTGTAAAAAATAAACTAACCGACCGATTTTGAAAATTTTTTCACTGTTAGAGAACTAAATTATTTTAGATGGATACAACTATGCTGCACAAAGTCCGTTCGGGTTCTTGGGTTCCAAAAATATCAAAACTAATTACCCAGCCGATTTTAAAAAATCTTTTACTCTTAGAAAGCTAAACTATTTTAAATAGGTACAGTTCTTAGATGAGATCCGCCAGTCCCCAAAATTTGGAAATTCGCTATGTTATGCAGATGCTGCGACAGGGGTATTATACTTTATAAAGAACTGAGATATAAATATAAATTACTTATTAGACTAACAAAGAAAGAATAAAAGTGAAAATTTACATTTTCTCGAAAAATACTTAAAATAGAAAGAAAATTATAAGAATATTTTCTTCATAATTTTTTTTTTCCTTTTCAACGATGTAAAAATTGAAATGCCTTATGATAGGATCGAATGATAAAAAATGGCCAGAAAACCTACTTCTGGGCATCCGACGTGTCTGGCTAACGAACTTAGCCAAGCCAATTCAGAATCCAGTCCGCACACAAAATTTCATAAGCGTTAGACGTTTCGTTCGAGAGTTATCGTGGGAACACATAAATATATATATATATATATATATATATATATATATATATATATATATATATATATATATATATATATATATATATATATATATAAATTTTAGTGAATATCATTTTCGTATTCTAGGGACCTCAAAACAGATTTCTGCCATAGTCCCGGACTCAGATTGCGTCATGACACCTACTGTAATAGCTGAATTTCGAGTTTTCGAAATTTGCTAATAACTATTTTAGGACCATATAAGAAAATTTCATATAGAGTGAGAGAATCGTGCGTCATACGAAAATCAATAAAAAAACTAGATAATGGGAAAAAATCTTTAAGTAAATAAAAATAAATTTTCATGCACGTACAAACTAATAGTTTTATTCCATTTCATTTTTTCCCTGTTGTAACATAAACCTAAATATAGATACAAAATAAATCCAAACTGTACAGATATGTCATCTGCCAAATATCACATATGTTGTACGCATATAGACTTCCGAATACAGTGACTCGCAATGCAAAACGAATACATTTAAATTAAAGAAATTTTAAGTCTGTGGTTTTGTATGAAACTAGCACGCGCCCTTTATATAGAGAAGATACGATGTAGAGATGTCGTCAGGAGTAATTTTGTGGTCCCATTCCTGCCCATTCCCGAAAATTATTTGCCATTTCCGCTCTCTCCCAATCCTGAGAGGAACTGTCAATTCCTCCCCCCCCCCAGTTTAAAAGTTTCAATCTCGTTCCCGAAAGGACCCGGATTTTACTCCGGGTCATGTCGCGAGTTACATTATTTTTAGTGTCACTCCCTCCTGCTCCCATTCGAATAAAAAGTTCTTTTGTTCCCGTCTCTTCCCAATCCCGCCCGTTTTCAGAAAAATCAACTCGTTCCCGACGGGACCCATTTTCTCCCCACTGACATCTTTATAATACCAAGTTCGACTACTGCGTTCAAAGTGGACAAATATATCAATTTTACTGTTTCTTTTAAGGAGCGGGTAAGGTTAATTCGTACAAAAAAAGGCATGTTTTTGTCATTTTTTTGTGACGACACAGTTGAAATCTCTTTATTAAGACCAGTGGCACATTAAAGTATAACATTCAAAAAATATTGTATAAAATTTTCACGAAGAAATATTAAAAAATACAGTAATGGCAACAATTATTCGAACGTATCTCGGAAAAAAGTAGAATTGCGGTGCCCCTCATAACTTGGTGCTGGATCATCCGAAATAAAAAAAATTAAAGTTCATTCGTTAGATGATAGTTTTCCTCAGGTAACGCTGAGAGGGTTTTTCGAAATTTCAATTTTTCACTTTTTTAGAACACTTAGAACGGAAAAACACGATTTTTGGAAAAAAAATTGGCTAACTTGTTTTTTTTTTTTTGTATAATAAAAATTATTAACAGTTTTGAAAAAAACTCTCCAGCGTTACCTCGTAAATTATGTACAGAAATAGTGTTCAAAATTTCAAATGGATCGGTGCTGTAGTTTTGAAGTTATGAGGGGCACCGACTTTGAAAACGTGAGCTGTGGGGAAAACGCTTTAAAGTTTTAAACACTTAAAATTCTTGTATAAAACTGATATAGAATACTTCTGCTAAACTAAATTTTGTACCCTACACTGACAAAATATACAGTACAGGTATAAACACGTTAGTACATCCATTGAAATTTCTATAATATAACTGAGAGAGAGAGATATATATAGAGAGCGAAACATCTGCCAGGTAACAACAAAAATGCTTATAACTTCGTCAATTTTGCTCCAATCAACTTGAAATTTTGAGACAATATTCTTGAGATATTATGCATTCAGCTAAAACAATAAAAATAACTTCCAATGGGAAGTTAAAAAATGCAAAATAAAATTATTTTAATACCTTACCCTGCCCTTATATTGTTAAATACAAAATTAGGGTACGTAGCCAGAATTTTGAGATCTAATACATGGAGTAGATACAAACTTTAACCCTAATTATCTTAATTCAGAAGCGATCAATCTTTCCCAAATTACAAGGACAATCAGATATAGGATTCTCCTTTATACTATTGAAATTTGAAACTATTCTCGAAAAGTTAAATGTCGAGGTAACTACACGGTAAAAAACATTTGTGTTTGTGTACAAAAAAACCAGTGGTTAAAATCTTTGTGTTAAATAAGTAACAAAACCTTGTTTTAATATAACATTTCGTGTTTGTGTTAAATTAAAATATTAACAAAAATTTTGATTTAACAGAATAAAAATGTTAATCTGTTTTAAACAACAAAAATTAACATCATATTTGTGTCAAATGAAAGATAACATCATATTTGTGTAGTTTCAACACAAACAAACTGGTTTTGCGCGCTGGTTTCGTATGGTTGAGTAGCTATGACAATACTGAGTTGGTGCTTGGTGAACACCAACAACACCAGTCAAATAAATTCCTCCAACGGAAGAGGTATATTGGCTGAATAATACAATATATAGCACACACATTCATATTTTTCATGTTCATACATATGTGCTTAATAATTTTGTATTTTTATAGACTTAATAGTCATTACATCATAAATATTCTAATTCGAAGCATCAAATAAACAAGTTATTTTTGTTATTAAATAATAAATGCGTTCATTGTGTTGTTCCTAACATTTCATCAAATTGGAGTCAGATATCGCATTCCCAGTGTAGCAGTCAGCTAATTTCCATCAGTCACAACCAGAGAAGTCACAACAGTGAAACCGACAAAAATCATACAGATATTAAATATTCATTATTAGGTAAGTTAATTAAAAATATTATAGATTGAATTTTTATAGACTAAATTTTTTTCTTTGTTTGCAGAATTTATTTCAATTAATTAAAAGGTTATCGAATATTCGACGTTTAAGTGGTACGTTCCATATTGTCTTCCACGTTAACTTTGACAACGATCTTCACAATTTTTGGGTATTGCTTCAACTTATTTTCATCAAATACCAAGTGAAATTCACCAATATCATCATCGAAATCTTTACAAAAATTGTAGCAATATTAAATAAAAAAGTTTAAGTACTGAAAAATTATTTTTTACTATTTCCTTTCATTTACATAATAAATAAATAACAAAATACCTATACCAACACATTTATTGCGTAAACTTCTACATTCTAAATCAGTTAGTTTTACACATCATTGTGTTAAAAAGGTACACTAAATAATGGTTATATTAACATATTTACTGGTAAAATTATAACTAAGTAATTGTGTAAAATTAACACAAAATATATGTCCTCTTGTGTGTTAAATCATTGACACAAATCTTGTGTATAGATTTGACACATATGTTTTGTGTTAAAATGACACAAAAAATTGAGTGGACCGTTCTGAACATGTGAAATGTGTTAATTTTAACACAAATTTTTTGACTGTGTATCTTAAGTAGTTTCCTGTTAATTAATACTGTGAAATAATATTACACTAAGAAATAAGTTAACATTCGTTTACTGATTGATGACGTTCTATAAATTTTGCTTGCTAATTAGCTTAAAGGCGACAAGAAAATTTCATTGTTTGATAGTAGGATTATAAACTACTTTTATCTAAGACTACCATGAAATTGCTTGTTTACCTATTGTACAAAATACTATCTAAGTAAGCTACGTTTTACATAGAGCCATATATCCAGCTGTACAAAAGATGGCTCTTTACACGCATGTAAGCTAAGTGTACCAGTAGCCGCCGCTGTCCCAGTACTCGTCATTTCTTACATTTTTATTAAATATTAAGAATACTGTCTGTACCTATACGATATGTCTCACACTATAGTAAAATACGACACTCCACCCTTATTTATTTAATATTTTAAAGTGACGGTTATTGGTACGTCGAAAATTACGTTTTTGTGTTTCAGTTACTGTGTTTCAGTTAAAAAATGTGTTTCAGTTACTCCTAATTTCATTTGTAGCAATTGTATACAAGTCAATAAATTTTTTAATATCATGTTTATTTTCTTATTATTGTTAACAACTCGTCATAATAATGCTTTTAGCGAGGATGACGAATATTGGTACAAATT
>JAPWDM010000001.1:34879054-34884054 GCA_035578155.1 Brachynemurus nebulosus | reverse complement strand
GGGTCGATACGACCCCGGGGAAGCACGGTCTTTGTCCGGCGATTTCAAGAGGATAATTAACTTGGCCCTTTTCCATATTTCGGGAAACACTCCCTCCTGGAGGCAGCTATCGAACAAATTCTTAAGGCATGCTGGAGAGGTTTTCCATATAAGGCGTAATAATTCAGTAGTAACCCCATCCAACCCAGGGGCCCTCCCAGGCCTAGATGCAAGAACAGCCTTGTGCACCTCCTCATACTCAAATTCACCTTCCGATCTAATAAAGGGCGGGGCCTCAAAAACTTCTTGGTCGGATGGAGGGAAGAATTTCCTTAATAAAACGTTGACACTTTCCTCCCAAGAGTTGGTGTGACCTACTTCAGTCCTGATTGATGTAATTTCAATATTTCTTTTAGCCCTGCAGATACGATAAACTGGGCCCCATGGGTCGTCATTACCGGATTCGCTCACGAAAATACGCCAGTTCTTTTCCTTGGCGTCGAACATGGAAATTTTATATTCATTTCGCAGGGAAGTATACGCGCTCTTGGCCTGCAGGTATGTCTCTTCCGAAATACGGCCCTGGTTATGTTGGCGCTTCTTAATCTGAAAATTCCTACGAGCTCGGCGCACCCGATTGCGCAACAGTGTGAGATCGTGATTCCACCAACTTATGCCTTTATTCCGACGCTGTGATGTTCCGACGCCAATGGCTCCCGTCGCTTGTTTTATGATGTCATATAGCCTGCTGCATTTATCATCTACTGTCATACGGGACCAGTCACCATAATCGATAGAGTGGAGGAATGCGACAAAGACTCGCTCGAATTCTGCTAATTTATAAGTAGGGATTCGCAAGGATTCGGTATGCGGTTGTTGTGGGGGTTCCGAATTGATCTTTACCAATATTGCATTATGATCACTGTTTGACCAGTCGGGCATAATGCTCCATGTTGTACCGCCACGTAATATCGGGGCATTACAAATAGTGATATCGATGTCGCTAAAGCCTCTGGGTCCAGCAAAAGTGAAGAATTCAGACGGTTCATTTAATACATAGAGCCCTTTCTCCAGGATCCACTCGGCTAACGTATTGCCACGATCATCATTTGTTCTACATGAACCCAAGCTTTTGCTGTACCAGAGTCCCGAACATGCATTGGCATCCATGGCAATTATACAAGATCTATGTCCTATCCGTTCCAGAACCCGATCCATATACGTTAAGTCCTGCGCAATATCGCCACCAGGGCGACAGTATATCGACACTAGAAATATTTCTTGTAGTCTATATTTGGTCCAAATACACACACCAAAGTCATAGGTGCAATCCGTGATAGGCATTGCTTCAAGATCTTCATCATCGATGATGATGGCAGTTCTAACTCCTGGCGTATCACACGCGAAGACACGCATGTCACTGGGTAGGCCTAATACTTTCCCGCTTCTGGTATAGGGCTCCTGAGTCAACGCGATCTTGATTTTATGTCTCCGCATAAGAGTCCCAAGTTCCACCATGACTGCGTATGACCGTTGGCAGTTTAATTGTAACATAGCCATTTTTATTCGAAGCGAGTACGTACCCTATCCCACGCTTTCAAGAACTCCGGGCACTGTTTATCATACACGTCATGGTTATCGCTGAGTCCCTTGTCCTTACATACTACACAGCACAGAGCATTCTTGCAGTCGGAAACGAGGTGACCACCCTGACCACACTTTTTACATAACTTTCCTCTCTTGCAGACACTTGTGAAGTGATCGAAGCTAAAACAATTGAGACACCTGCCAATGTTCTTATCTTCCCTCGCATAGTATGACCCCCAACCAAGATAGACACGTTCGTACGCGAGTATTCTGTCTCTTATGTTAGCTGGCAGTTCTACCACTACACTACCATGCGATTTGTCCTTCCCCAGTCTTGTGATAAGTTTGATACGTCGCTGAGCCTCTTCTTCGGTCATTACTCCCTCAAGGTTTTTCTTAAACAGGTCCCTCATTAGCTCTTCGTTAGAAAGATCCGATGGTACCCTAAAGATGATGATACGCGGGTCGTTCCTCTTGGGTAACTCAGCCTTTAAACCTTTGCTCCCAAAATCGTAATTTCTCAGCCGCTCTCTCTCCACCTCGGACACAGTACGAACTACGACCCCACTTCTGGTTTCTCTGACGGCTTGCACACGAATATCCGCCAATTCGCGACTGACTTCTTTCATTAGTCTGTCCTTTATAACGTTCTTGTCCGTCTTCTCGTCGATGGATTTGACGACCAAGGCATAGGATTTCTTTGGCAGCTCCGGAAATTGTTCCTTATGTGTTTGGTGCCCTACGTGTTGTGCTGCGACATCCTCTTTACCCACGCCAGATGAGGTCGGTCCCACATCGCTACTAACAGATACCTTGGTTGTGTTTCCAATTTTGTCCAGTAGTCGTTCGTTTGTCTCCAGTAGCATATCGATTTTTCCCTGCAGTCTACCTGTTTCACTGGCCTTTTCGCATAGAACTTCGTTTAAGATTCGTTCCACATCCGCAAAGCATTGTAAAATGTAGTCACCTGCTACTTTTTGTATTTTGTTTGTATCCGTCAAGACAAACTTGCGCAAACGTCCTCCGATTTCCGATACTTTATTCAATCTCCTCTTTGTATCACAGGTCCCGGGTTCGGCAAAACCAGCTATACTTTCGTCCCCACTCATTTCCACTTCAGACCCCTCCTCGCTATTGCTACTCGGCAGTTTACGCCGACGTCTGGGGGTAGCCATGTTCCAAACTGATTACATTAACTTAAGCGATGTAAAGTAATGCAAAAATAGGAGCGCAGAATCAAAATATTCGACACAGCTAAACACACCCTTAAGATGTGAGTTGAAGACACTCTTGAAATATTTATTGACAACTACCTTAAAATATGTGTTGATAACTACCTTAATATATGTGTTAGTAACAACCTTAAAAAGAGTGTTAAAGACACCCTTAATGTGCTATTAGGTACACCAGCTATGTTGATATATAACTCTCCTAGTTATCTATGGTACAGTAGGTACACACAAGGTACGTACAGTACGTATGATGTACTGTATTAGAGTCTCTAATGATGAATCGCTAATGTAACCACCAAGTGGGACTTCGCCCCAAAAATATTCTTAATGATGAAATGATAGTAGTTGTATAAATACAATGGTAGTGTCAAACAGTCGCTCGATGATGTAATTAAGGTGATGTCAGTAGATAGGGACAGAGAGAATCTCGTTAATCCATTCATGCGCGTCACTAATTAGATGACGAGGCATTTGGCTACCTTAAGAGAGTCATAGTTACTCCCGCCGTTTACCCGCGCTTGCTTGAATTTCTTCACGTTGACATTCAGAGCACTGGGCAGAAATCACATTGCGTCAACACCCGTTGGGGCCATCGCAATGCTTTGTTTTAATTAGACAGTCGGATTCTCCTAGTCCGTGCCAGTTCTGAGTTAACCGTTAAATGGCGGCCGAAGAGAACATTTACGCATATATATTTTTCATTTTAATATAATATAATTAAATAAATAAAAATATAAATATAAAAATTATATGATATATATGTTGAGTAAAGTCTCGCAGCAAGAAAGTTCCGTAGGTGGCCAAGGCACGGGACCGAGTTCGGATCCACAAAAACATATACCCAAAACTAATTCATTAATAGCATACAAGTAAATAATAATTTAAAAAATTTTCAATAATTACATAGATATGTAAAGTATTTTTCGAACAAATGAAAAAACTTTTAATGAAATTATTATAAATAAATCATATTTAGTTTTATTATATAAATAATACAGCCTTTGTATATAAAAACTTTAGCCATCATTTTACATAAATGATTATTATCAAATATATATTAAATCCCCAAATATTCATTTATTATACACATAATAACTAATTACTTAGAAAATTATGTAATTTATAAATTATTCTTATGGAGTACATATTAATAAAATAACAAAAATAAAAAATCAGATTTTTATATATCAGTACTGTACCATACAATAATTAAATATAATTACAAATAAAATCGATTTTTCCAATAATTGTTCTATATAATACATAAATACACACATTATAATTATTTATTATTTTAATAAATAAAATTTACAAAACATATGTATAACATTTAGTAGGTAATATGGTATCACCTCACCCAGGCCCGGCACGTTAGCCATAACCTACATCCCAATCAAGCCCGACACGCCCCGGTCCTCAGAGCCAATCCTTATCCCGAAGTTACGGATCTAATTTGCCGACTTCCCTTACCTACATTATTCTATCGACTAGAGGCTCTTCACCTTGGAGACCTGCTGCGGATATGGGTACGAACCGGCGCGACACCTCCACGTGGCCCTCACCTGGATTTTCAAGGTCCGAGGGAATGATCCAGACACCGCCGCAACTGCGGTGCTCTTCGCGTTCCAAACCCTATCGCCCTGCTAGAGGATTCCAGGGAACTCGAACGCTCATGCAGAAAAGAAAACTCTTCCTGGATCTTCCGACGGCGTCTCCAGGCCTCTTTGGGTTACCCCGACGAACACTCATATACACATATATAATGTGAATGAGGGCCCGACTTATATACGGTTCCGCTGCCGGGTACCGGAATAGGAACCGGTTTCCCTTTCGCCCAATGGATGTAATTATTTATTATTTATTTATTTATTTTATAAAATTTTATTATTTTAAATAATAATTATTTATAAAAATAATTATATAATTTATTAAAACACATCAACATTAACATCGGTTTTCACCTAGGGCTTAGGATCGACTGACTCGTGTGCAACGGCTGTTCACACGAAACCCTTCTCCACGTCAGTCCTCCAGGGCCTCGCTGGAGTATTTGCTACTACCACCAAGATCTGCACCGATGGCGGCTCCAGACAGCCTCACGGCCAATCCTTCCGCGCACACCATCGCGACCCTCCTACTCGTCAAGTTTTCATGATATTTAAAAATTTTTATAAAAATAATAAATATCTATAATAACAATTG